>VXBJ01003155.1:398310-439159 GCA_013400055.1 Nycticryphes semicollaris | reverse complement strand
AAAAAAAAAACCAACAAACCACCACAGAAAACCCAACCTTCATCCCTCCCCTCTCCCATTCAGGTTTTGAAACAGCTCTGCAGAAAAGCCACAGTATGGATTTTAAATCAGATTTAAATCGGAATCCCTGAATCTCTGCAACCTCCAAGTCCTCTGCCTGGACAAGACAGCATCCATCCTACCACAGCACGAATTCCTAACCTTTCAGGCAATTGTAAGCCATCACTTTCCTTTTTTATTGCCTTAAAATGGCCTATTTCCAGCATCCAACATAACCAGAAAGCTTTATTTACACGTGGCACCTCCCAACGTAAAGGCACATTGCTGTGTGCAAGGAAAGGGCCAGAGGAAAATGCTTTTCAATCCCCAATGCAGCAGCGTGATTTCCCCACTTTGTACACGGAACATTTTCTTCCATATAATTCTCACAGGACTCTGTAATAACCTCAGTGCAGTGGTAGCAGAGATTGCCTGGGGGTGCTCAGGAAGGAGCTACTTGTCTCCTATGAGACAGGTTGAGAGAGCTGGGGTTGTTCAACCTGGAGAAAAGAAGGCTCTGGGGACACCCTAGAGCCCCTTCCAGTCCCTAAAGTGGCTACAGGAGAGATGGGGAGGGACTCTTGATCAGGGAGGGGAGCCATAGGATGAGGGGTGAAGGTTTTAAACAGAAAGAGGGGAGATTTACATGAGATATCTGGAAGAAATTCTTTCCTGTGAGGATGGTGAGACACTGGAACAGGTTGCCCAGAGAAGCTGTGGCTGCCCCATCCCTGCAGGGGTTCAAGGCCAGGCTGGATGGGGCTTTGGGCAACCTGGTCTGGTGGGAGGTGTCCCTGCCCAGGGCAGGGGTTGGCACTAGATCGGCTTTTAGGTCTATTTTCCACTTTTCTGTCACAAACACCACCACGCAGATCATATTCCTCTACTGATTAATATGGGCCTTCAAATTGCCTCCCAAAACATCATCTTTGGTGTGTCTGGATCTGCCAGCAGAGAGCTCCTACCCCTGCTCCCAGTCACAAGGCAGCTCCCAGTGCTCCGTCTGCAGAAAAACCCAGTCCCTAAGGAAAAACACCCAGGAACATATAGGGCTCCTGAAGCCCCACTCCCTGGATTGCTCCCAAAGCTAAAACACCCAAAATAAGGACACCAGCCCTCATTGCACGCACACACCCCTGGCCAGATATGACATGATAAGCTATAAAACACATCACCACCTTGGTTAAGAAATTCAGGCCAACAAACCCATCAACTCCAGTTCTTCCTCACCTTACTCTAAATTTTACTCTCATACATTCCCTACTTGTCTCTTAAGAGTTTTTTGGCCAAGTGGTTTTCTAAATAAAGACTCATATTCTCTACGTATTTTATATATATATAATTATATAGTTTTTCCAGGCTTATTCCGCAATTTTGGAAGCAGCCACACAGCACCATCAAATTTTTAACTATCAGCAGGCTTGAATGGATACACATCCACGGAAAGTGCAAGTTTAAGCAGCTTTGCTGCTTGTTGCTTCCTACACATTCTTTTTCTTGGCCATTCTACACACGTTGCCACATTAGCAGCATGAATCAAAATTACGAGCCATTCCCTGATTGCTTTTTAATGGCCATATTAATAGGGTATCAGGCAATAAAGCCCCCCAAATAAATTCAAGAAGAAAGGGAGAAGGTAAATATAAAGCAGCAGATGTGATTAGAAGCTTTTAAATATCAAGTGGAGACTTATTTTGGGGTGTTGTGTGGTGGGAGGCATTACAAAACCTGTGATGACCCTTCAGTTTAGCTGTTAAGATTCTGCTTTACTCCAGGTCTTTCACACAGGTGCTTCTAACTCACCTCACGTACTCCACCACAAAGTAAAAGAAAAGAAAAGGAAATAAACCTTATAAAATAAGAAAATGAAACATCGTATAAGCTGATTGCCAAGAAAGAATTAGGAAGTCTCATGCAGTGGTTCATTTTTCTGGGATTAAAGCATTCCCAAATACAGCTCCTTACTAGTTCTGAAGACCCCGAAGCACAGCTGCAAATCCTCATTCCTTACCAGGCCAGCAGCATTTTTCCCCCCTTTATGCCCATCAATTAAATTACTTTTCACAAGTTCTTATACCCGTTACGTCTCATAGAAGTGAAATTACTCAAGTCCACAGGCAAATACATATACACAATATACTGACAACTGAAAAACTAGAATTCATTATTCATTATGTCCATTAGGTTGAATTCACATGAGAGATTTCTATTTTAATATTTTAAAATATTATAAATATCCTGGACCATGTGGATATACTCTTGCTTTCTACAGAAAAGCTGTTCAGCCTCCCGCAGTTGTGGCAGTTTGCAAAGAGGCAAGCAGAGAACAGAAGAGCAGAAAGGTGTAATTGATTATAAAAAGTTATTGAGCTAAATTCAGGTAGAACTGGCTACGTGTAGAATGGTTTGTGATAAATGAGGAGTTAACGAGATGAATGACCTGATGTTTTACTGTAGACTTTCAGTTTCTTAATCACAGAATCATAGAATTGTCTAGGTTAGAAGGGACCTTTAAGATCATCTAGGCCAACCATCAACCTAACTCTGATAATAAACCATCACTAAATCATGTCACCAAGCACTATGTCAACCCGTCTTTTAAATACCACCAGGGATGGTGTCTCAACCACCTCCCTGGGCAGCCCATTCCAAGGCTTCATAACCCTTTCAGTGGAAACATTTTTCCTGATATCCAACCTGAACCTCCCCTGGAGAAACTTGAGGCCACTTCCTCTTGCCCCATCGCCTGGGACTTCGGAGAAGAGACAGACTCCCACCTCTCTACACCCTCCTTTCAGGGAGTTGTAGAGAGTGAGAAGGTCTCCCCTCAGCCTCCTTTACTCCAGGCTGAACACCCCCAGCTCCCTCAGCTGCTCCTCATCAGAATTATTAGTTATTATAAGACTAACGAGTTAGTCAAGATGTCGAGGAATGCTATTTTCAAAGTTACAAGATTTATTTAACCACTAATTCCAATGGCTAAGATTAAGCATCTTCTTCTCAAATTTCTTCTGTTTCAACTAATCTTACTTTCATATCAGCAAACTTGTTTTTTCAGGAAGTGTCTCTAAAAGTTCTAGTAAGTTTACTACCTTCACCTAGGAGATGCAAATTAGTGCTCCCCAATCAGGCTTTGGTAATAGCTCAATTGTCCATAGGGATTTTGGTGAAGTGTCAAGATCCCTTCCCTGTACGAAAAGCAAAATAACACCCAGAATTTCCCTATCAAACCGCATTTCTGCTCCCAACAGACAGCAAGAGAACGATGCCGCATCTACCGGGGAGTAGCCATCACAGGCGGGAAGGCAACTGGGTCATCTTACAAAACAAACAGAGTATAGGCCAGCTCAAGGTTTATATTTAAGTTCACACTGTATTAACACTGCCTTTATGTGTGGGTGGCAGTGATTTTTGGCATAGTCACTAGATCCATATAGAGGCGGTCGTGAGCCGGAAAGGTGCAATAAAAGGGAATTGAAAATAAATGAAAGGGAATTAAAAAACAAATAAAACCGCCTGTACCGTGCGGGTCTTGTTCGTTTGACTTTGGGCTGCTCCTCGCTCTGCGCTCCGGTTTCTTCACCGTTGGAGCCCCGCCGCCACCACCGCCACTGCTGGCTCCGTTGTGGCTCTTCGCATAACCATTGTATACGGTCGCGCAGCTGCCGATATGGCTCTTGTAGATGGATGAAGGAGGGCTATTCAGACGGTTCTGGCGATCGATCTGCCTGTCCTTGAGTTTCTTGTGCTGCGGTTTGCCGTACTGGTCTTCCCTGGTAATGTAGCTGGACATCCCGTATAGTGGTATGATTTCTGAAAAAGAAAAGAATTCGCCCCGGTTAACTCAGAACAGCAAAACCGTCGGATGTTTTCCAGAACACCAAATTCCTGACCATCTCTAAATAGAACGGTGACAGATTTTCTTGGAGAGGGATTTTACATCAAACCAAGCGTTGGGTTTTTTTTTTCCTTTTCTTTTTTTAAGGTTTTCTGCAAGACTGATCAATTTTTGTTATTATATTAAGCGTGTTCATTTGCTGTTTGAAATTTTAAAACTCTTTGGATGAGCCCAAATATGCAGCAATTAGGGGTGATAGTTTTCCCCCCTCCTTTTCAATCTTCAGTTTTCAGGGACACAGATTTCAAGGAAAAATCCAGGGAGACTGCTATTTAGGAAAAAGCCTTCATAAGTTAGTTAGCAGCAACTGAGCAGTCTCTTGCCCAGGGCCTGACGGGACAGAAAAAGCTGAGATGCCCTGGTTTCAAGCTGCCATCACTGGTTACCTGCCATTTAATATCCCAGTATAAACAGATTTTATAATTGTGTCAACTGTGCCTGCCCAACGGGAGAAGTGCAGCATGAAGTGGAAGCGTTGGGTACGTAAAACTCTCTAGAAAAAGCTTGAGAAACATCATCAATATCATACGTATGCTTCAGGTGCACTTCATTAAATCCAATCCTTCCCTTTCCCTTCCTCCAGGGATGACTCTCTCTAACCTAAGGCAGGTCAACTTGCAGGAATCAGAATATTTTCTGCTTTTCTCTACAGTTCAATCCTCCTTTTCGTGCTCGGCTTTGAGTCTGAAGCCGGACCAAATCCATGCCCAAAAGCAACCAAGTTTTGCTTTTGTTAGATATAGTCTTTGTTTGTTTGGTTTTTGGTTTTTTTTTCCCCTACATCCATTCAGAAGTTATCGTACAAACTTCTGAAGCAAACCAGCACCCTGCTCAGCTGTTGGAAGCTCTGGCAGCTGAGATTCCCATGTACATTGTATTATAATTTTCCAAATTGTTTCAACTACCCAGATATTCTGTCTTTGCTATTTCAGTGTATCTTGGATTTCATCTTTCCTCATCCAGCTACATGAGCGTATCTGGAAGCTCTCAGCAACTAACTGCTTAAAACCAGCAGGCTACAAATAAATGCATTTTTTTATATATCATTGTATGGTAAACAGGCAAGAGTGGATTAATACACTCATCAGGACAATATTCACCTCTTCAATTATTTTAGTGTTACAATTACAGGGCATTCCAGTAAAGCAACCAATGAGGATTTTATTTTATTTTCAAAACTGGATCAGCTTCTTGGTCCCTCCAGCCTACAGAAATATTCAACGTCTACTAAACCAGCAGCTCTGTGTTCACTATGTAAGACTCTGCCAAGCAACCTGACAGATTGTCCTGTTCCTCTTCTGGCTGGCTACACCGTTATACTGGTTTCCTCAGCTTTCCCACTTCCTCCTTCCCAGTATAATGAAGTTAAATATCATCTGGAAGGGTCCAATCCTCACTAGAAAACAAGGTCTGTTGGTCAACAGAAGCTCCAAGTGGTAGCATCAATAGATATCCCTCTCCTCTCTTTCTGCCTCTTCCTTCCCACTCCAGCAGAACCTCAGTTTTGGTGATATGGAGATTAAACGTATCCTTTGGAAAGGGTCTTAACTCCAGGTAGTTAAGCACTAATGTAACACCACAAATCCTGAACTGATTTCCACGTTAAACATCCCAAGTAGCTTGGCCGATTATTATTTTGGGTTTTTTTGGTGAACACCCTCTTTCAGATTACACAAAGACTTATCTCTGGGGTGGCGGAGACAGAACAGGGCATAGTTCAGACAAAAATATGCCCCTTTGTCTCCTTTCCTTGCAGTTATTTACTCATGGCCCAATTAGGGTTGCCATGTTACCCTCTGGTATCAGACAATGCTTTCCAATGACTTACTGCCCAGCCTCAACCATAATAACAAACAGAAAATGCCTGCAATTTCTTGGAAAACCATGGAAAACCACCGTGGCCGTGAACAGCCCCGGGGGGTGGGGGGTGGGGGCATAAAGCACATCACAGCCAACAGGAAGTGGTATCCAGCTTTTCCCACTGGAAATGACTGCAGCAAGCCCTGATCAGATCCAGCCCTCTATATCCATCCCCATTCCCAAGCCAACACCGACTCGGTTTGTGTCCTGTTTTTCTCCACAGGGCTGCACCATGACACAGCAAGAGCAGTTGGCGTGACTCGTGTCCCCAGCTGGAGCACAGGATGAGACATTTTCCCCCCACACACTGTCTTTACAAATTAAGTTAAAATTGATCTTGTTCCTTCAGCCTGGTGTTGTGACACAGGATTGTCCTGAATCGCTGCACTCTGAGTGGCTCTACTACTCAGCACATCCCTGCTCCTGACATTAAAGGAGGCTCCATCCACGTGGGCAAAACCACTCTACAAGTTCTCCAATTAATTTATTTCCACTCTTGGTTTCCCTTGTCCCTAAAACTTGCTGAACACAGACGTGAAACACCAGCACCTTCCTTCCAGCTCACCTTGTTCTCCATATATTGTAGGGGGAAGGTGATGCTGTGGGAAAAACTGTGGTGGCATGTCCCCAGGTCCAGTGACAGGAGGATAAAAAGCCGTGTGAGAGTTGTGAATAAAATGGGGATGGTGCGTCAGGTACGGAGGTAAGTGATGGGTTGGAGAGATGGCCGAAGGGTAGCTCGGAGGGTAACACTCCGGAGACTGGGGGGTCACCACCACCCTCCGAACGCCGGTGTTGTCTTCTATCACCTGGAAGGGAAAGCAGGGGAAAAAAGCACGTTATGGAGCATCTGAACCAAACAGGTTTTTAAAACAGCACTGTTTATGGTGCCATTTAGGAAACGGCGGGTCTTCAGGTTCATCCATAAACACATTTCTAAAATTATTATCAGCAGAAGTCATCGTGGTAAGTGATGTGGCTTTTCTTGGAGACTCCACTCCTCACTGGCAGACTTACTGCTGCTGGTGATAACTATGTGGGTAGGAGACAAAACGAACAGCCTGTGTTTAAGGGAGTAAAACAATTGAGAAAGGAACACAAAGCACCAAAATAAGCGTACTCATTGGGACCAAACCTTCCATTCTGCCCCTAAAATTTCTACCACTGATTTTGACAGTGCTCTGAGTATGGAGCCAGTAACACTCGGCCAGCGGTTGGCCCTGCTCTTGTGGAGAAGCCTCGTGTGTGCACAGAGACATGGACACTCTGCAGGAACCTCTTGTATTGACACAGGATGTCAAAAAGAATGGCTCTGTTCACAACAGGTGTCTGTTCGAGACAAATCATAGGGCAGGAGGGTTTTATTTTCTACCAGGGACCTGGTCTATACGTCCGTGCCAATCAGCTCTGGAATATGCATAACTTGGCCCCAAATACCACAGTCAAAGTGCGTAAAAACAGATGTAGGAAGGTGGGAATGTGCTTAGGCTGAAAAAAAAAAAAAAGGTTTTTTCAGCTTATAATTTTTCCAGAGCTATATTTCTGGAGAACAGTCAACCAGCCAAAATTTCAGTCCAGACTTAGGAGCCAAGCTTTTCTTGAAGCTTATTCAAAAAAAGTTCTGCCATTTCTGGAACTTAAAAATACAACCGCGTAAGAACAATTACTACCCCTTTGATTCTGTACATTGAGGTGCATAAGGCAGAAAAGCCTGAAGGAAGCATAATTAAGTTTCATACAACAAACAGACTGTTAAAAATATGATTTTTTTTTTTTTTCCTAAACAGGCAGATGACACACAGGTGGAAAAACACAGGTGATGGATGTGTTGTACGAGATAAATGGATATACACCAAGGACTCTCAGCTGATGGTAACCAACATGAGTTGAAGTTATCTACCCCCATAGAGCATTGTGCAGAAGACCTCAAGAAGGATGCCCACTCTCCAGCGAATCTCATCACATCACAGTGTCAGCCTAAACCACAAAGAAAAACTGATGTATGCTGAGGTACACCCAAGTGAAGCAGCGGCCTGGGCACACGGGTGTTCCTGCTGACTCTGCGGCGAAGAACCATGCCCCGTCTAAGAGGCCATGCCCAAAGCCTCCACCAAACACGAGCCGTGCCCCGGGCATCTGCTTGGCAAGTTATCACAGGGTAAAATTTAATCAGTATTAGCTATGGGCTGTGTCCACAGACAATTTCTGCGGGTTGGCTGGCCTCCTACAGAACATTTTCTTGCAATTGACATTTAAAAATTGCCATGCCAAATAACCAGAATTGGAATTCTTTAGCTTTACATACTTGATCCCAACCTCTGAATTTACAACCTTAGCTAGAAATTTGTCATCTACTAGCTTTAAATTTTGAATATATGGAGTCCTCAAAAGGCAGCTGAATCTCAGAGGTTTGGCCTATCACACTGGTGTCACCATTGCTGCATTTTCAGGCCTCCTGTCTCTGCTACTGGTTTCTACTCGACCTCCACAGCATCTCTTATCCTGGCGCCAGGTCTGAAACCCGCACTTCAAAACCTAGAGAAGAGGAAAATACTTTTCCATTTAGCACATATTCGATAAACAGAACTACTGATTTAGGACTGTGCACAGAAACGTTGGATTTAACTCTCTCACACTTGGATCAAGCTCTAACTTGAGACAGCAAGTTCCTACACCTTGATGTGAGAAGTTTTCATCGTGGTGAGCTTAACTACTCCAAGCCTCAAAGGCAACTTCAACTTTAGTCTTCCAGGTGGGCATCGGCTCTTATCTGTGCATCTAGACCAGACTACACCTGTGTTTTCTGCCCTACTGAAAAACAAGTATGTTAAAAAAGATTTATATAGAATAATTGTACTCTCTAGCAGCACACGATGTAAACCTATGTTTAAAATTATTAGGATTTCTCTTCCTGAACTGTCTTCTAAGGAGCCAAGCGGAAAGCTCAGTTTCTTCAAAGACCTTTTTGATGAAATTGCCTTGCTAGATGACTGTCAAATACCAGAAGTAGCGAGAGAAAACCCAGAGATCAGGGGATGAGCCAGCCTTCCAAATGACTTTCATCACAAAGCTAAGAGACTAATATTAATATTTTCTATTTGTTTCCTCCCAGGCCACAAACACGGAGAGCATTCTTCTGACTTCACGTGTTCCAAATAAACACAGGGGACCTTGCATAAAAGTAATTTATTTTCTTATCCTACAGGGCGTTTTCTCCCTAAACTAGGAATTATGGATTTATATAGAGATTTCTGAAGCTGCACATACAATCTTTAAACATGATGTTGTGTCCTTAAAAGATTATTAATTTGGTAATCCAATGTATTATGTATTATATGCATTCAGTAGCTATAAAACCAGCACAGGTTAAGATTGTAAATATGGCTCGATTTGTACAAATCACAGTGGGTCGACTACAGCAGTGCCATTCTGGGAGATGATGTTCATGGAATCATAGAATCATTCAGGTTGGAAAAGACCCTCGGGATGATCGAGTCCAACCATCGAGTCCACTCCTTCAATTCATCAGAAAGATGGAACTTAATTAGAAGAGGAAATTAGTTTAATGTAGCAGAGAGGTTCAATTTTGCTGTTTGAAGAAGAAACCCCCAATTCTTTTTATCTGCTTAAAACTATTTGTTGTGAAGATGATAAATTCATGTGGAAACACACTGTCTGCTCAATGTCTCTACTTCAGCGCCCAGAAGCGATGAAATCTTGATCCCTGTTGAGGGCTCCAGATGCAACTGGAATATTAAAAGTAATTGCTATTACTAATTTTAGCTGTTGATATTTACAGAGAACAAATTAGCTCCAGTCATTTGGCACCTAGAGCTAAACTTTCATTATTTTGTGTTTTTCCAACAGTTACCAGGTAAGTTGTCTTCTGCTGTTATTTTTTGCTGGTGTAATTGGCGTGTAGCCTCAATGACAATATTATTATAGCATAGTTTTGTGTGGGGTTTTTTTTTTTTTTCCTATATTTTAGGGAGCTTAATTGCTGAGCGAGGTGGACAGATGATCTTTCAGGAGAATCTGGATGAACATTACTCATAGACCAGAAAATTGCCTCCCCCATCGGTTGCCACGTTTTGAGAACACCATTTTAAAATGCTATCTATTTTACACTGAAGATATTGCTGTAGCAATGAAACCCCAATCTAACTAGAGATAATTCACATACTCAAACTACGTCACTAGTCCCTGTTCTCTAATTTTTCTCCACTGAAATTTAATGCTACACCCCCAGGAAAAAAGACAGGCACGTAAACCTTGCACAGGTAAACTGTACCTATAATTTGTGAGTTCCACTTAAAGGAATAAAATCACTCTCATTCTGTAACACGTTTACTGAATAAGTATGATATGGTTATATGGAATTAATTTCCGTTTGCTTCCAAAGATTTTTTTCTTATCTCACTTAAATTTAGCGTGCTAGATCCAGTGAGGACATCTGGCACATGGCAACTGGGTGGACCACGACCAACACATCGGGAATTTCATCAACTAATTTGAAACTTCATTCATAAATCAATCTGTACCAGAAAAACAGTACAGGATGAGCTCATCCACAAGAAACTTGGATGTCAACATTTTATTTATCTGCTTAATTTATTAAGGATGCCAATCCGAGTTCATGCCAGTCCTGGCAAGTTTGCATCACTATCTTTGCCATCCACCACGTACAAACACCAGTATTAAATCTCTACCTTGAACCTGGAAAATAGTCAGATGAACATCTATAATTCTGGCAAGAACGGTGGGGTATTTTAAATCTAGAATGATACAGATCTTCAGGACCAAAGCTCATGAACTTAAAAGAATGGTCCCCTTACAGCTTTCTCCATGCAAGCATGAGATCTGCACAACCTTCCTTGTGTTCAGAGCGTTGGGGAGGATCATCCTGTTAAAGGATGACTCAACCAATTGGAGTCTACAAAAGACATGGAGAAGCTCTGCCAGCAGTGCCTGAAAGCTTACACTCACCAAACACGGTTGTGGAGAACACCTCTGATAGGGTACAGGAGGCACCCAAGACCAAAATCCTGAATCCCAAAAATGTGATGGATTTTCTACCACTGTAAGTGTCATTTAAAGACCTTCCTTTTCTAGAAGTTATGCTCTAGTTCCAGCAATTGCTACACGCTTGACGCAGGAACAGCAGGACTATGGCTTGAGTTGCATAGCTCAGGCTACATGACCCCAACATTACCTCCTGGCAAAAGGAATCTTATCAGTTCTGTGCATATACTTCATGCTCCAAACAGTAAATTAGTCCTTCAGCTTTAAAATATCTGTAGCAGAGACCATGTTGTTAATAAAACTCCGTAAATAAGATCAAAAGTGGATTTTCATGCCAAATTTCCATGTCCAACTACACGAGTCATTCCTCAATCTCCAGTGGAACTGCTCCAGATTTATTTCAGAGAGAGCAGTCCTCAGCCAATAGCCCTAAGAAAACAAGTTCATGATCATGCTCTTCGATATTTCCATTGTTCCAGTTCTCATCAGAACACCCCAAATCCTACTTCCCTCCTCCCAAGCGTACACTGTGAAAAGCAGAAACAACAACCCATGAGGTGTCCTCAAATTTAATAGCTTGGCAACCTACAGGCACAATCTTTTAATCTTCAAGATTATGCTAACATCAAGGGAACAGAGCGCTCTGGGAGCCAGGAGGTGGCACTGGGACACAAAGTCCAAGGTCACATAGCCTCTGGTGGACATCTCAGAGGAGATCATGGTCCCAGCCTGCCCCATAGGACTTCTGCGGCAGGGGAGCAGCCTCCATCCACAGCTCAGGGTTGGACAAGTCATAGGAGCTGCTCCCTTCTTCAGCATACAACAGCTGAAACCAAAATTGTTGACTCTGCAAGCATTTAATAAAAATATCTCTACCATGCCATCTTCCAGAGCTAACTTTCACAGTAGCAATATTGTCCACCAAGAGCACAGTGAGGAACTTTTTCTCTCTTTTATATTTAACTAACCCTTAGCCAACAAAGAATTGTGGAGACATGAACTCTGATCTGAGATTTCACATCTGCCAGAACCGCACAGAGGTTGGAGTGCTAAGAAGAAAATGCAAAATCACCAACTGCATTGAACCAGCCTTTGAAAGTAGAACCATAGCATGGGAGATCTGAACTGGTGGCATGTGTTTGTCTGCTGTTATTTCCCCGGATTTCTTCCCCACCTTGGCTAAGCCTCCTCGTAGGGAACATCTTAACATCAACAAACCCAGCTTCTCGTCACGACTACTAATAGAAATAGAGTCTATTTTTCTGCTGCTTCCAACAGAGCTGATCTTGCAGGGCACGCGACCTCCTGCCAACATTTTGCTGATCATTTTCACAACACCAAAGAGGTAACGAAGCATCATTTTAATCCAGGGTTGCAATCACTAGATAACTAACCTAATATTTAAGTCTTAATACTCCCAGCTCTAACAGGCTCGGCGTAATAAATTGGAAAAAAAGTTGTCATGCCTGATTGTGGTTTTTTTTTTTAAAGGCACCATTACTTCTCCACAGGGCTATCTGCTTTCTGCCTGCCTCTTAGATGTACACTTTGGGGACAAATCAAACAAAAAAAAAAAATAGTCAAATATTTTTTGATTCGTACCTCAGGGTGCATTCATTTGCTTTATGGCCTTTCCCTTGCCATTCTAAAATTAAGATGTGTTGTCACTGTTTGTCATAAAATAGAGTTTTTAACCATGAGGCAAAAAGACAAAAACAACAAGAGGAAATAAGGCAGGGACATTTATTACAGTAAGAACTAATTTGATTGCTACAGACTTTCAACCACTATTTCACGTGAAGCACTCTGAAAGGCAAGAGCCCTGCTCATCCACAGCAGCACACACATTCTGCTGCCAAAAAACACTCAATTCAGAGTTCTCCCCTAAAAACTTTCCAACGTATTTCCAGCTCCTTGGAAAAACTGCTTCAGAAGTGTGTTGGTTGCATTGGGTTAGGGTTTTTTTTTTTTTTGGTTAAGAAACTACTCAAAAGCTTCTTTAGTGGAATTATGGTGCTCCACAAAAAGCACTGAAGAGGAACGGGGTTCAGGCAAAGATACAACTGAAAGATTTCATGACTTGATTTCAAACGTACCCATCCGTTTATATCCAGTACAGGGGATGAGAGGTATAACCATATTAGTAAAAAGAAGAGGTTAAAATTATTTCAAAGGAAGCATAAATCTTTAAGAACATTCCTCTGTATTATATGGGCCAGTTTATTGATTGAGGTGAGGGTATGAGGAGAATCAACACATCTGTCTCAAAGCTTGGCCAACAAACCCACCTGGGGATGTTGGAGGAGCAGGAGGAAGCTGGACCACCCTGCCCTCTCTCTGCTGCTGCCCTAAGAGTTTTCCCCCGCACTCGAGGCATGTTTTCCACTCTGTTCAGAAGTTAAAATACCACAGAGCGACTGCAGTCATTTGTGGGATTTGAGTATGATGCCATCCACAATTTTTCAGACTGACACAAGCTCACATGTTTCCTGGGGAGGGGAAGGAATTCCAGGGCATCATCTATTTTCTGCTGAACCAGATGCAAAAATATATGTAGCAAAAGTTCTTATGCCATTCATCAAGGATATTGGAAATACATTGTATGCTCTTAATCATAGACTCATAGAATCATTCAGGTTGGAAAAGACCCTTGGGATCATCGAGTCCAACCATCAGCCCCACTCTACAAAGTTCTCCCCTACACCGTATTCCCCAACACCACATCTCAACCATTCTCAAACACATTCAGGGATGGGGACTCAACCCCCTCCCTGGGCAGCCCATTCCAGGGTCTGACCACTCTTGCTGGGAAAAATTCTTTCCTAATGTTCAGCCTAAACCTACCCTGTTGCAGCCTGAATGAAGCTTTAATGAAGCTTTTGGTCCAATCCATGTCTCAAAGTGGTGAAATTATTTGATTTATTGTCTTGCTCACCGCTATTCTGCCTTATATCAACAGATTTTTTTTTCTCTTTTTTTTTTTTTTTTTCTTCCTTATTTCAGAGTCTAAACTTTGCAGAAGATGGAAGGAAGAGCAACCAACCCCGTACCCTGAAGTGGATATTTACAGAGAAGAGCAGTGGCTATTCAACGGTTCCAACATTTAACAGCTTTGTGAAAAGCTTTTTTAATTTTTTCCCCACAAACAGATAAATAAATCACATTTTTTCTTTAAAACAAACCAACCCCTCCTACTCCACTACTCCCCTACTTCTTGATACGCTGCAGGGTTTCTGCTGGGAAGATACCGAGGATCAACAGTATATTTTACAGCTAGAGCGGCTCCCTTTTCTCACTTCCACCAGTCTCCTGCCCCTTCTGACTGTCACACTAGAACTCACTGCACCACCTGACAAGGTGGGCTCCTCTCCTTCTCACAAAGGGAAAGAAGTTGCACATATGGGCCCTGTATACATCCCTTTTGCTAGTGTTAAAAAACCCCAACTGGTACTGGTATGAATAATGGCGTGTGAAGGTGCAATCGCGTGGAATTTCAGCAGAGAGAATGAGTATGAAGATGTGTACGATCATTTTCACTGCTATAACTAAATTAAACTTCAGCCAAGCAGATCTCTCAACGTGGATCAGTGCTATTGCTCTTGAATACATTTTTACCTCTTGAAGAAGCGTACCTGTGAGATATAACCAGGAGGCACGTGAATAGGGGGAATGGATCCATTGGGTGACATCATGGGAACCTCAGCTGGTCCTAATAGAAAGGGAGAAATAAGACATTAGGCTTTTTCAGCTAAAAAAAAAAATAAAATTGCACAATAGCTCAGAAAAGGCTAAAAATAGCTTTACTTTTGAAGCCTGCAATAACAAAATGAGCGGCTCCACTAATTTCTGGTATATGGAAAATGCCTTGTGCCATCATTCTGAGAATCAGATCATTGTTCAACGACTTTACCATATATTCCGCTGAAATAATATTTTCATCATAAACCAGCTAAAACATAGACTTTATATTACCCACTGATCAACTTATACAGCATTAAGCAGTAACACAATATGTCCTTTAGCAGCCCACAATTCCTATATTGAAATCTGGTTAAGTTATTCTTGTCGAAGGAATGGGAGCTGAGAACAAAGCACAAACTGTGCAGCCTGGAATTAGGCAGCTCCCAAGGAAAGCGTCCAATTGTAGCAAAAAAAAAAAAAGAGAAAAAGAAGAAGAAGAAGAAAAAAATCACATATGTGAAAAACTATCTATTTAAGAATGCACAAAGACCAAATTCATTATCTCAGCTATTCAGACTAACCTTGGAATGTGGTTATACAAGCAAGAAGCTTATGGTTTCCACTCCGAAATCCAGCCCTGAACATGCAAGTTCCATTTGGAGACACTGAGTACAAGTATAACAAAGCGAGTGACATGAAGCTCCCGAATTCTGCAAACAGAGCTTCACGGCTCAAAGAAAGCATCCAGAAAAAATGGAAATAGTTTGCTCAACCACTCATTGATTCAGCCATTAAAATTGGGACCATCAGAGAATTGGAAGGGACCTCTAGAGCTTATCCAGTCCCACTCCCCTGCTAAAGCAGAATTGCCCAGAGCACATCACTCAGGGCTGCATCCAAGTGGGGCTTGAAGGTCTCCAGAGAAGGGGATTCCACACCCTCCCTGGGCAGCCTCTGCCAGGGCTCTGCCACCCTCACCCCAAAGAAGTTTTTCCTCATATTTGAATGGAACTTCCTGTGTTCCTTCTCATGTCCATTGCCCCTCGTCCTGTCACTGGGAACCACTGAAAAGAGTCCAGCTCCATCCTCCTTCAACCCACCCTTCAGATACTTGTGAGCATGAAGGTCTTCCCTCAGCCTTCTCTTCTCCAGGCTAAAGAGTCCCAGCTCTCTCAGCCTTTCCTCATCAGGGAGATGCTCCAATCCCTCCATCATCTTTGTCGCCCTACGCTGGGCTCTCTCCAGTAGTTCCCTGTCTCTCTGAACTGGGGAGTCCAGGACTGGATGCAGGATTCCAGTTGTAGCCTCACTGGTGCAGAGGAGAGGGGGAGAATGACCCCCCCCATCACACAGAGCAGTCAACGAAACGAACCCCCCATATGTCAGACGGCTGTTTGTGATGAGAGTTTACTACTTTGAAAAAGAAAAATTAATTGAATTACTTCCTTATTACGTACTAAATTGTTTACAGTAACCTGGTAGTTACCCCATTTGCCATGGGCTTAGAAAACACTCACGGTCAAAGCCTTGAGAGGATCTCAGAGAGAACTCTGCTCCTTGTTATCACAAACTGTATTTCAGATGTGACCGCCAGTACAACTTCATAACCTTCTCTGGTAGAGAAGCCACCTCTAAACCACATCACACTTTAGGTAAGGAAGCTAAACTCTAAAACATATGAAGGATTTCAGGCCCAGACGGGATGTAACCGCTTTTAGGAATGACTGCTGCTGAAGTTTAGACAAACCTAATTAAATTCCCAACAAGAAACTAAGCCCCACTCTGTTGTCTGGTATCAGCAAAACCATTCCACGTTAATTATCCAGAAGTCATTCCCTGTCTATCTACATGTGGATACTCCTCAGGCTGCTCATCATACAACACGCAGGACTTCCCGACCTCCCCAAATCCAAGTTAGACAAAGGAATCCATCTGAGTGATTTCCCTCTCCTCTGATCCTGGTTCATTTTCTCTATCCAGTTATGTACAGTCTAATCAGCACATCATGGTTTTAACCAGTCACATCTAGATTTGAAGGATGGTAATTTATTACCAAGTGCATTAAGCACACGGAAACTCCGAAGTTTGAAGTGAAGAAAGTTATTTTAGGTGTGTGGTTCTGCTGCTCTTCATACCTCCCGATACGGAACAGTGTAGGGAACTTTGTATGTACTACAGCCCCAATAAGGAAAAAAAAAAGGTTGTTATTTTGTTATTACTACTTTTCAACATTATTTGTCTCCCCAGATAGTCAACAATTTTAGTGTGAATGGAAAATAATTCAGGGTGAGCAGTAAATGCAATTATTGGGGGGAGGACACACGCACGACACTGCCAGCTAAATGCCTCCATTCAATCCCATCAACAATAAGAAATGACAATTTCCATTTGATTGGTTCAGAAAGAACTGTACAAAAGTATTATTTGAGTAAACGTGTTTTCCCTATCGAAAAAAAATCTCTGCAAATTCCTCCGGAAGAATACACGTTGCATTACTCTGAATCCACTTTGGCCTGTCCGCGCCACCAAGTTTCACTCTGCAATAAACTGGAGAGTATTTCTATACTTAATGGTCTATACTGGTACACACACTGTCACACAATCCCCACTGGATTAGAGCGACTGCTGTGCAGTTCTTTGGGATGGAACATGCCTGAGATTAGATAAAACCAAGAGATAACATTGGTATGCCACTCATTCCTTGTCAGTCATTTCTCAAACCTGAAAGACTGTGAGAAGACAGTCATTCTAAAATCAGAAAATCACGAGTTCACCATTTAAGTAGACAAAGTGTTACACGTAAACATCAATGAATAGAATAAAGCTTTAATGTTTAATTTGTTCAGCCCCACACCAAAACACCATCTTCTTATATTGGCATTGGCTCTAGCCAGTATTTCTCAAAAACAGGTACTCTGACTTGGAAATCTAATTTTTTTCAGATAGATATTTCCTTTGTACAGTCCCTACAACAAATGCCTCATCTCTCTCCTTCTGTGTCCAGTTATTGCGCCCAGTTCTGGGCTCCCCAGTTCAAGAAGGACTGGGAACTGCTGGAGAGGGTACAGCAGAGGACTACAAAGACGATGAGGGGCCTGGAGCATCTCTCTCATGAGGAAAGGCTGAGGGACTTGGGGATTTTTAGTCTGGAGAAGAAAAGGTTGAGGGGGGGATCTGATCAACACCTATAAATACTTAAAGGGTGAGTGTCAGGAGGATGGGGCCAGTCATTTTTCAGTGATGCTCAGTGACAGGACAGAAGGAAACAGGCACAAACTTGAACATGGGAAGTTCCATCTAAACATAAGGAGGAACTTCTTCACTTTGAGGGTGACAGATGGCACCCAGAAAGGTGGTGGAGTCTCTGCCTCTGAAGACATTCCTGGGCACGTTCCTGTGCAACCTGCTCTGGGTAGACCTGCTTTGGCAGGGAGGGGTTGGACTAGATGATCTCCGGGGGTCCTTTCCCACCCCATATCATCCTGTGACTCTGCAATTTTTCTAAGCCTTGTGCCAACCGCTCATAGGAAGCCATGACCTACTTGCAGGGAGAAATCAAACTCCCACACCAATACTGTTGACTGTAACACTTCCATACCAATAATAAATAATAATAATATTGTGTTTTATCATCAGAACGTGCACAGTGCAACCCTCAGGAGCATTCTTAACCCTCACGTATGACCCACAAACTGTTAAAGTCATTCAGGCAACAGGCTTTAAAAGAGTGACAGCCCAGTGATTTGCAGCTAGATTTTGTTTCCAGTGCTTTGATTTCAGGGCTGGCCAAATGACTTTAGCACACGCTATTTCATCTCTCTCATCGACGGTATCAAAACAACTTCAGGCAGGAGCGAGTGAAATACAGACCGACCCCCATCTCCACAGCACGAGGAGGAATTTTTAAACACTATGCTCGCACTGAAACGGTTCCTCAATTCACACTAACACACAACCATACCTTTGGGGGGGTTTTTTGTTAATATTTTTGGTTTTGATGAATATTTTTGATGTGTTAAACAGTCGACATTTAGAGAAGGATGTTTCTCAGTCACTTGTACCCACAGGATGGATATAAGTAATGTGAGCTCTAGGGAATTTGAATTTTGCAAGTTTTAATTGAGGCTTGTGGCTCAATGCAAAAAATAATTTAGAATAGACTGAGCTTTTCTCCTTTAAAATGGATGCTGTACACCAAAATGAGCTCGCTTTAATACTTCTCAAAGCCGTTAACAAACCAAGGCTCTCCCCTGAGCTCCTATCAAACCCGAGCCAGAAGAGCTTTGGCTACCTCTGCTGACAAAGCAAGAGGCCAAATTCCACCCTGAGCTCTGACCCTGTAGATATGGAGCACCTCCATCGGCTCCTGGAGGGCTGCCCCAAAGCTCTGGGGCTGGCTCCATCCAAACCGCAGGTGCGAGGAAACGTTTCCCCCTCCCCTGAAACGAGAGGAAAAGCAGAGGAGTCACCAAGCTGACGGCACCAAAGTCCATCAGCCAGACAGGTGACAGACCACACTTGTCCCTGTGTTGCAAGAGCACCCGGTTTTCGCATTTCTAACACCTGTTAATAATTAAGGGACATGAAAAAGAAGCAGTTCAGCCTCATATAGTGGTTGAGCTAATTAACAGCTCGATACCCCAGACCGAGCCTGTCCTCCTCTTCCAAGCCACATGCTCCCTCTTTTGTGCTGCTCCCTCACTCCTCTGACGGCGTGGAAGCTAATTATTTTAATGATATTCGATGACCGAAAAGGTTTTGCAAATCTATTGCCTTTTTAAAAACCACCTCCACACGTATCCTATTCCTACTTGTATCACGGTTAATGGTGTGAAGCTGCAAATCAAAGCATGTCCCCTCTGTCCCATCTCCGTCTGCCACGTCCCCTGCCAAGAGGATGCTTCTGTCAGGGAGAGATTGTCAGATCTTCTTCTCATTTTATTCCTTCAGGAATCAAGTCACAAACTACCCAAGAAACTTCTGTCCCAAGGTTTTTGAGGTTAATTATAGCCTTGATTTGCGATCCATGACACTTTGAAAGTTCTTGTCTAAAGCCAGTTTTGGAATAAGTTTGCATTCTCTCTTTTTCCTGAGTGACCTTTTATGCATGTATTAAAGATTGCTTTAGTTTAATCAGGCTTTTTTTTTTTCCTTTAATTATAGAAGTCTGTTCTATAATTATGGGACTGTTGAGTTTGAGGAAGAGGAGGCTGAGGGGAGACCTCATCGCTCTCTACAACTACTCGAAAGGACATTGTAGAGAGGTTGGTGCTGGTCTCTTCTCACAGGTGATTAGTGACAGAAGGAGCGGGAATGGCTTCAAGCTGCAACAGGGTAGGTTTAGGCTGAACATGTTTCTACTGACCATTTAACCCAGCTTATCCCTAAGAGCAAACCCTATCAGGCTTCATTATAAAAGTTCCCATTCTGAGAGCAGTCACTAAAAAACCTCGGAAGTTCAGGAATTTTGCAGCCCTGGTTCTAGTAAACATGTACTGATTTATCATTTCACATCACATTACCCACATTAGCGGAGGAACAATAAAAAAGATGTGGTGATTTGGGCACTTTCACTTCAAAATTTAAGGATCCTGTACGTTTTAATAACAAGAACCTACTGCCCAAGCTAACTAGATGAAATTAAATGCAGCCAAGTGAATATATTGTATTTTATAAAGCTTAACAGTTGTAAGTAATCCATGAAAAAAATATTATGCCTCCCTCTGATGCACAGCAAAACTGGTATCACATCTTTCACATGGGACCCTTCCCAGGAAATAAATCTATGGAGCACAAGATGTGACCGAGCGAAAAGGAGAGATAATTAAAGGGCAAATTGGCCTGCTTTGCTAAAACAAATGACCCAGGGCTTGCTGACCTTGGCCAGGACCCAAGGGTTTGCATTTTCACATGGATGAGCAGCTGTTCCGGAACAATTTCCTCAATGAAATAAGCACAAAACAGGCTCCCCGTCGCCATCAGGCACACGTGTCTTCTCCTTTTGCTCCGTTATTCTCAAGGCAGCTCATGGACCAAACAAGGTGATGACAAGGAAAACAAAACCAAAACCCAATGCTGGGTTCTTCCATTCATCTCCCTTCCAGAAGAGGTGTGGAGAGTGGTTTTCCCAGCCTTTTGGCCGCAGCCTACAACTGCTCGTTAGCACAAGCTAACACGAGTGTCAGAATACTTTATAAAAACCCTAAAGGTAGGACGTAAAGAGCTTTCACCTATAAATATGACAATTTTGCGGTGCAATCTCTCCCAGGCAAAAGCTAATTCGGGTGGTAACTTACCTCTTCAAAAAACAGGGGAAGAGCCAGCTTCTGGGTGTCTATTTAAGTTACTTGGACACAGGGTCTTAAATTTGCTGCTCATCAAGGTCCAAATACTTTGTTCTTAGATACGAACAAATTTATAGACTAAAGCAACTCCACTACGGAGAAAAGAAGGCGCACTTTTCATCCTATTAACTGCTTGAGTAAGCACTTAATAAATGACAGCCTTAAAAAATACCTTTGGAGAGGTCTGAAATGTCAGAAGAAAAAAAAAATCCCACCTGTGATGCATTCAGCCAGCCAAAGGTGGGGTCATGAAAGGCCCCAAAAAAATTATTATAAATACAGCTCATCAAGGCACAGAGTGAACAAAGGTATCCAGTGCTTGGCCATCCCCGTGCCACCAGCTCACGCCAGAAGACGTGAAAGAGACGCCATAAAGAGAGTTTTATACTGCTTATCCATACGTATTTGTCAATTTTTTTTTCAAGACGAGCTCACCTATACGTGCAGATGTGAATATTAGGAGGCTACCACATTGTCTGGCACCTCAACTCCTTATCTGCTGTTCAGATCACAGTTTAGTAGTATGGAGTAATTCCTTCACTTTATAAGAGCAGTACAAAAACATTACCAAAAAAACCCTCCCCTTGAACAGAAATGGCTCCACGGATCTCAAATCATCTTCGACCCAGGCTCAGATGGCTTCTTAAATGCAAATGAAGCATCCAAAAAAAAGCATCAGCATGAGGTCTCCTGCACAGCTTCGCCTCTGAGCCCAGTCACCTCTACCTCTACGTTGAAACACGGGTTTGAAAGCGCAGAGCAAAGCAGGCAAAAGGCATTTCTAAAACTCCTTTGCAATTTCTCCAACCACTTTGTGTTTTTAAAAACATCCTTTGCAAATACTGCCACTAATTATAACAGCCCTTCACCCTCCGGGTCCCATCCCGGATTACTAAGTTGGTTTGCCATAACCATTTAAAAAAAAAAAAAAAAATTTAAAAGTTATACCGAATAGATTTGGTCTCTCGGCGTTTCGGTGCATTATCTTTACTAACATGAAATTGCAATTCCCAGACACCTGTTCCTCACTTGGATCTCACGGCCAGAGCCCCCTGCAATAACATCCAGGCCGGAGCCTGGCTTCGACCGATGTTTTCAACATGTGCAGAACAAACTCACTCAACCAAACATCAAATCAAAATACTCATGAAATCTCTGCCAAATGCAGCCGGCAGACAGCATTTTCTGGCTTATTTACATGACAGCACCTTTGCTGTTAACACCAGGGACTCTTGAAAAAAAAGGGTTTATTTCACCTGTGTTTGCTGCTTGACCTGCTACACACAGCGGGAGGCTCGAGTACTTTGGATTTGTAGTTAACCAGCAGCAATCTCCGCTGTCATGTAAGAACCAAGACATTCCCGCTCAGCAGCGGGCTCTTTGGCAACGTGTGTCTGCCACATGTTGTATTCTGGTTTGGGGCATATTCTAGGGGGAAAAAAAAAAATACAAAAAAATCCAGTAACCCACAACAACAGGAAATGAATTAAAGCCTTATCAGGTGCACTGACCATGCCCTGTCCCAGTGCTACTGCAGGACAACCAGCTGGGACCCAGAGGTACTACAGTGTCCGAATTTGAAGCGGATTTTTACCCCATGCAGAATTATGAACGAGTAAGTTTTCAAATGGTTGGCCTTTCAAATGTGTTGCGTTTTGAGGTACTTAATCCTGAGAGGGTGAAACATCGTCCCTTTCCTCACCTGCTGGATCTCACGTGCCACCCTGCACCTTGGACTGTGGGTTTATCACACTTCACTAATTTAATTAGCGGAGGAGAATCTGGATGGGGTCCATCAGCTGCTTTAACCACCTGGGGCATCGTCCCCTTGGGGCACCAGCATCTTCTCTTGTCACAGGGCTGGAAGGGGAGCAGGAAGCACCTGGGGACAAGGACCTGGTCCTGCAGCGCAGGGCCACTCCATCCCAGGGACAGAGCACTACCAAAAGCCATCTCCATCAGCGATGATTAAATTTAGTTATTACAAAAAACCTTTGAGAATCTAAAGCTCCCTGAAACATTCCAAAAAGGTCAGACAAGTGGACTTGTTCAGCCACAGAGAATGGAGATGGATTCTTCACATCTCCTCCTATTCTTTTACGCTCCCAGGTGGGTTCTCTTTGTTTCTTTTTTGGTTTTTGTTTGTTTGTTTGTTTTTAAAAATAGGCCCACATTTTATTCTAGAGTTTCAATTTACAGGCAATATTTTGGAGTGGAACATTTTGTTTTTGTTGTTCTGAATAGAAATGGAGCTCTTTGCTGCCCTAATCTCAACAAACACATCGGATTCTTTTGCTAAAATAAACCTTTTCTGATGGTTGGCTCATCATCCGCTACTGCAAAAACACTTGCAAAGAGTATGTTGCAATACTTCAAGCATTGAAAATAAGCATACTCCCATGGCAATTCACCAGATGGGCTACAGATTGTAAATCATAGATGTCTAGACGAAAACACAAGAGACAAACATCTGTCTAAAATCAGTGGACTTGAATGGCAAATACTGTTAAATAAATTAGGACCACGCTGGAAACAAAGAGAACAACCAACTATGATGAAAACATCTGAAATTAATCCATTAGCACAACAAGCCACTCCACAACAACCTGAAACCCGAGAGACGTTAATTTCGTGATGAACATTAGCCCAAGATGACAACCTGACAACCGAAGCAGGAGCACAAAAGCCTTGCTATGACCCGGCACCACGTTACCCCGCAAGGACTCAGGAATCCATCACCAGAACATCTGGCCAGAGAGGGGTTGTTATTCTCCTCCCTTCACAAGTAAAACTGGGACAAAGAACTGAAATGCCTGATGCAGGGTCACACAGGAAGCTTGCGGGAACGCAACTGGGCACAAGCCCAGAATAAGGTTTAGGTCATAAAACAAGACTTAAGCCTGAATAAATTGTCAGACTGCTAAAGACCAGTAGGGCAACACACAGAAAAAATTTGGAAAAAAATTAATCCTCCTTGTATCTATTAACTTTTTTTCCCCTTGTTTTATGATAGAAATATGCTGGAAAGCCCTTGGATGAAGAGAGGGAACGGCACTACCAAGGGAAGTGAGACAGAAGAGATGTTGCAGAGAAAACTCCTTGCAGAAGGGTCCACGAGAGAGAAGGAGATGGTCAGAGACAGCAGAAACTCAGCAAGTGACTGTTGTCAACCTGGGCAAACAATGGGAGAGCTCTGTCAGCACCAGGCTTCATTTTAGAATAATAATAATAAAAAAATAAATAATAAAAAAAATTCCTGTATCAAGTTTTTACACTGCTAAAGCTTTGACCAGCAAGAGAAGGACCAGCATCCTCCCGCTGAGCTTACAGCTCGGCAACTGGGCTTCCACCAGCCCTGTGTATCCACTACACTAAATTTCAGGGCCATCAGACGAGAATCATTTGGGTTTTGCAACAGTCATTAACACCATTATCACTTACATACGATACAACACTTACCCTCTGACATCAGCAGAAGTTATTTATTCGTAGAAAGACAAACAATAAGCCACAAGATCATCCTAAGGACGGAAGTTCAACTATGGGTCATTATTTTGCCTTTGGAATTTGGAGACAGCTCTTTAACACAATCTAACAAGGTCAGCCCTTTCGGGGAGCGTGTACACGTGTTGGCTTTCTGGCAGACTTATAAAATGGCATTCACTCCCCAAAAAGTTGGGGTTTTTTTCTCTGCAACAGGTTTATGCAAATTTTAAATAACTTCCGTTAAAGGTAGCGGTAATTATACAACAGCGGTTTTCTGCAGCAGCAAAAGAAAATGCCCAGATTATTCATAATATAATTACTGCATTCCCATGGCAACACCAAAAGGACTGTACAATCAGCAACAGACCCAAAACCCAGCCAACAACGAAGTTACACGGCACGTTCTCTTCCGCCAGTCCCAAAGGAGGCAGCAATTAGGTGATGGCTATTCTTTACCTGTCCACCCACAGCAAGAAACATCATCAACCAGTGAAAAAATAAAGCAAAATTCCAATCCTACCACCCTTCGAGAGCTGACACACTGCCACCCAGTCATCATCGGAGTGGCTCATGAGTTCTCTTCCTGACGTGTCTGGATCCCGGACTTCAGTGAATCATCTAAAATTCCCCTACTTGAACGTGCTCATCAAAAACATAGCAATTAATATCCACCTGGTGCAAACAAGCACTCTTTGTCACATGGTGGGGGGAGGGAAGGGGAACCAGGAACATCACTGGTACTCAGGTACAGGCTGGGCTATTTCGTGAGGCAGAAATAGTCGTTAAAAGTTGTATTTGCTGTTTACCACCATGAAAAAACTAATAGAGCCACAGTGGGAAATTGTCATCTCCCTGAGGTAGAAGCACGTTTTTACTTCTATATATATATAAAGTATATAGAGAAATATCCCTATCACTATATTCCTATTACTATATCCCTATATATATACACTATTACTATATACTATTACTCTACACATATATTAAAAAATATCTATATAGATATAGACATGTATATTCAATAAGCATTAAAAGCACATTTCAAGATATGTAGTATTTTCTCTCCGTCTCTTGAGAGTTTTATTCCAGTGCTGCATGTACACCAGAATAACTCAGTAAAAAAACCCACAAGCTAAAATTCCAAGTGGGACAATCACTGTGGTGGCTCAGAGGTACCCTCAGAGAGCCCAGGGGTTTCCCAGCTGAGGTTTGCTCCCACCACAGGGAGAGGCCACCTCATTCTTCCTTCACAGCAGATCATTTTAGAACTAGAAAATAAGGAGCTGCATCTTAAACAGAGAAGCCTCGTCCATAACATCAAGTCTTCTGGGTTGGTAAGCGTGACACCCAAATAAAATACTTCCCGGGAACAGGGGGGTGCAAGAGCACAGCTCTCCCCTCCCCAGGGGCAACCAGCTCTACCTGAGCCTCTCCTGACCGATGTTGCCCAGTTTCTTCTTCAGCATCTCCAGTGACTGAAACTCCACAAATTCCCCTGCCACTGGCTTCCATTGCCCACCTGCACTTGTGTTGGGAGTCTGTCCACCTTCAACTGCGTTCCCCTAAAATTTTTGCTTGTTAATTCTCCATCCACCATAGTGGGTAGAAGAACATTCCATTATTTTCTTCCCAGCAACCCTTTATGAAAGGACCCACCCATCCACCTTCGCTTTGCCCTGTCTCCCTTGTGCCTGCCCTTCCATAAACCAAACAAAACCCATTTTTCAAGCTTTTCTCACAGCTCACCCTTTACAGCTCCCTGATTCTCTTTGCTGCTGTGCTCAGAACCTCTTGCAGTCAAGGCCAAACCAGAAAGACGGTGCTCAAATCCCACCACGAAGTTTAGCAAAGCCATCAGAACCCCAGCAAGGCACAGAAGGTTCCTCCTCACCTCTTCTACCCCTCCTGTAGCTCTCACCTACACAGTGGCCTCCCCAGAGAAGGCACTAACTTGCTTTTTCACAGCCTGCTTTCCTTTATAAACACCAAAGGTGACGGGGAAGGCTGTGACTCACCAGGTTATGTTTGAAGGGCCCCATCATCCTCCTCTTATTTTCACTGCATTTCTCATATTTCTCCGCTGAGCCACCACAAGCACCTTAGTTCAGTTGTGTTTTTGAAACATCCCTCTCTGCTAATAACAGCATTACATCCTTCAAAAAAAAATAACACATAAAACCTCTGTCCCCAGATAAACAATCCTAATCACGTTGCATGACATTGTGGGGGGAGGTAGACTCTTCCCTTTCCATGTAAATTAACTGCTGAAAAGAAACAATTATTGCATAATTAACTAATTTCTTCTAGTTAAATAACACTTCTAATTTCAAAAGAACGGACCCTGGACAGTTTCTCCAAGACATATCTAAAATATTCTGATTTTTCAAATGCAATGAAGAAGTTTCTTGTCGGTTCACCTTCTCGAGGTGGACCTGCTTTGGTAGGGGGGCTGGACTAGATGATCTCCAGAGATTCCTTCCAACCCCGTATCGTTCTGAGATTCTGTGAGTTATAACAAGTGTGAAATTAATTTCCTACGCAAACCATTCACCGTGCAGTTTGATGGAGATTAAAAACCTCCTGTCCTTTGGGGAGCTGGCATTTCAACCGGCCATCACTCTCTGGGTGTTTATGTCCGAGGAATTTTTAGGGGAATAACATACAGTTTGGTATAACACAAAGGTTATGAAAAAGTTTTCAAACGTATGATAGAAGTTCTCATTTCGGTGGCTCCCAGTTCTTCAGCATCTCCGTTCCAGGAGAGGAGGAAAAGCCCTGCCCGGCAGGAGAACAAGCTGCTATGGCTGCTTCATGGGTGCAGTTGCCTTGGAAAAATCCCATTCCTGAAGCCGTGAGGAGGTTCCCAGAGGGATTTACCCAACAAAACATAACCCTCCGGGACAACTCCACCCGCAGGGTCGGGAATTTGCTGAAAGCGAGGGGGGTCTGGGGAGAAGGGATTTAGCCACTTCGCAAGTATTCGAGGAATGCTCTTGATTTCCTCTTAAGAACCTTGGGTTGAAAAACTGTCCTCTGAATTAGTTGAATTTCTTGGTATTTCAATCCCTTTGTTGAGATCTAACATCTCATTAGTAAACAAAGAGTCTAAATTCAGTATTATACCATTTCTCCTTACAAAGCAAGGAGAGGAAGGGGAAGGGGCAGCTGAAATATATACATATATACATATCTATAGGGTGTTATTTTTTAAAAATATACATAATTTTCAAGAGGTAAAATTCCAAGTCATAACTTTGGTCCCTGCGGCTGCAGGAGTTCATGCGCTATTCAAAAAGTCCAGGTTGCCCAGAGAAGCTGTGGCTGCCCCATCCCTAGAGGGGTTCAAGGCCAGGTTTGGATGGGGCTTTGAGCAACCTGGTTTGGTGGGAGGTGTCCCTGCCCAGGGCAGGGGGGTTGGAAGTGGATGATCTTCAAGGTCCCTTCCAACCTAAACCATTCTATGATAAGGGCAAGGAGTATGTGTGCCCAGACAGAAACAGGGAGGCACAGCAGCCTTGACTTTAACCGATTAAAACACAGATCACACCCACCTTGCTTCATTTAAATTATTTTTGAGCATAAAAAAAAAAAAAAAAAGAAGAAAGAAAATAAGAAAGAAAGAAAGAAAATCATGCCCCCAGAACTGCATGTGGGTTACAACTGTGCGACTTGTGTGTTGCACCCACAACCAACCTGCTTCTCTCCCAGAAAAGGAAGAGTATACCTGTAGGTTTCTTTCTGCTTTTTTTCTCCTCACTTCCACCCAAGCCATCTCTGGAAAGCTCCTCCAGCTTAGTGAAAGGATAACAAGCTAAAACTGCATCTGTCAGATCTAGAAAGTATATATTGTTCAAACACCCAGCCATGGAGAGATTGCCATCTCCCTGCCTCCACACCAGCCCCGGGGACTCTTGCACCATGGCCAACGCTTCTCCAAGGTCAATCCTTCCTTATGGCCAACCCTTCCCTCTGGCCAATCCTTCCCTTCAGCAGCTCCAAACCAAATGGATTACAAGATCATGCAGTGAACAACATCTATTTTTATTTCTAAACCGTTTAACTAGATGCCATCCATCAGGCACCAGCTGCCAACGACGACTGTGGCAATGGAGGGGTGGGAATACCTGGAGTCAGAATTGCTGCACATCCAACATCGTTTGTCCAGCAGTGAGGAAAACAACTCACTGGGTCATAGGAGTTTGTGCATTAGCCCTCCCAGCACACAATTTAAAAAAAAAAGTAAAAATGATGAAAACAATTTGTCCTGGTGACTCAGAATCTCCATGGCTTGAAGAAAGCCCTGCTTCTGTAACCCTGCATCATGCTGGCTTCAGATCTGTTCTCATGGGTCTCAGGCTCGTGACTCAACCTCTCTCCCCTGTATTTGCTCATGCAGTTGCCCATCAAGAAATTACTAAAATTTCCATGTATCTTAGGGTCAGTCTAAAAATCTAGAGAAATTAACATCACTGGAGAATATAAATATAAATAATAATAATAATAATAATAATAATAAACATAGTTGTTTTCCTTGGAAGTCTGCAGAAATTACAGCCCATCAACCTTCCTGGTTAGAGCCTGCATTGTTCACCACAAGCCTTTCTAATGTTAAGACTGCAACGATGTTCTCAACGGTTCTGGAAACATCAGAAAAAAGCATCCTGGAGAAACACGCCTCAGGCACGAGCTGCTTTTATTTTGCTCAGACTGTTTAACAGGTTAACTTCATTATGTTTAACTTGGAGCAGTCACACTCAATTTTTATCTCACTTCTCAGACTGCTGCTTTTAATTCATACCTAGAAATGGGTTTCTGTCCCAGAAAGATGATGCATTCAGAGAAAAGAAAAAAAAGAAAACCAAAAAAACCCCAAAAAACCAAAACCACTTCATCCCACAGACGTGCCTTTTTTTGACCTACAAGCTTCTTGCCTTTATGTGCACCATCTCTGAAGGCCTAATGCGGTGATTTTCTTCAAAAGCAAAGAATTCACAAATTGACCATGAGCTCCTCACGCCCTTTCCTTTTATCAGGAGAAAGCTTAGCATCAAAAATTACATCTTGCACAGAACAGCATTAAGGAACCTCTAAACCCCATCATACATTACACCCCCTTTTACAGGAAAGCACAACAAAGACGACAAACCATCCAATACTGCCACATCAACAGCAAGAGGAAGAATCAGGAAAAGAAAGACATTGCAGTGATCACAGAATCAGGGAATTGTCTGAGTTGGAAGGGACCTCTAGAGATCATCTCGTCCAAATTCCCTGGATTGCCCAGAGCACATCACTCAGGGCTGCATCCAGGCAGGTACTGAAGGTCTCCAGAGAAGGGGACTTCACACCCTCCCTGGGCAGCCTCTGCCAGGGCTCTGCCACCCTCACCCCACAAAAGTTTCTTCTTCTATTTGAATGGAACTTCCCATGTTCCAGCTTGTGCCCGTTGCCCCTCGTCCTGTCACCGGGATCCACTGAAAAGAATCTGGCTCCATCATCCTTCAAGCCACCCTTTTAGGTTCTTGTAAACATAGCGGGTCTGCCCTCAGCCTTCTCTTCTCCAGGCTAAAGAGCCCCAGCTCTCTCAGCCTTTCGTTATCAGGGAGATGCTTCAATCCCTCCATCACCTTTTTTGCCCTACGCTGGACTCTCTCCAGTAATTTCCTGTCTCTTGAACTGGGGAGCCCTGTATTCCAGTTGTGGATGCAGTATCCCAGTTGCGGCCTCACCGGTGCAGAGTAGAGGGGGTGTGTGATGCTGAGCTGAGCGATACTCAAGCTCAAACCACTCCAACACTCTCCCTTCAATACCCGAGATTCAATAAGTCATATAACAATTCAGAGCCACGGCGAATGAAAACAAAAGAATTCTCTGAGAAATGTGGTTTGTCACTCCACGTTTTGCCCTGTGTCTGAGTTACATTACGTCAATATAGTTTTCATTATGGAAATTATATTTTCCTTAAAAACTTTGCTGCGTCAGCATAAAAGAAATGTTGTTCCACACCATATGTTTTAAGGATTTACCTCCTTCTTCTGTCTCATTTCTCTATGTGTGTGCACAGATTGACATGTACTTGTATACTCTTCCATGGCATATATGAGATAAAATAAAGAAATATGAAAAAAAAAATTAAGAACAAGGACATTTTAACCCATAAATTTGTGATCATAACAGATTTCAAACTACTCTGTGTGACAGTAGACAAGCTACACCCCAGGGAAGATCTGAAGGATGAGAATCGCCCTACAAGAGTACATCGGGGAAAAAAAAAAGAACATTTACAGCCATTGGATGCGCAGTGAAACATTCACATTTCCAACGTTCATCCAAAAGGTAGGATAACGTTACGTCAAAAGACACTTCCCAGGATCCTCAACACGTGGCCAAGCAACAGGAACCAGTTGCCTTCTGGAAGATGGACTGGGCTGTGAGTCGGATTCTGCATTAGCTGGTGGTACAAGGTCTATGGGAACAATTCATCCACTCGCACACTCGGGTTTCAAACTCGGCCCATTTTTCCTACAATGGCCAGGTCCAAATAAGATTTTGGGAGGACGTGGCCACAACTAAACACTTCCTCATAGTTTATTATGCTTTGAAGTCGGGCTTTTCTGATCATCAAGACAGGCATGAAGGAAAATAAGGGATTGGCTAGTAAAAATTGCTACTGCAACTAGGTCTTCCCGCTTTGAGATAAGTATGTCCAACATCAATCACTTACAGATATTTTCATATGCCAATGTACTCTAATGAATCCAATAATCAGGGCCATTTACAGGTATTTGATAGAATTATGCATCATATCAGGATATTATATCAGCATCTTACAGCATAATAAGCCATGCAAACCCAGGAGAGTGAACTAACTTCCGCCTAGAACTCACAATACACTGTGAAGTGCTTATAAACACCCAGACGCGGTTAATTTTTCCCTTTTAAGTTTTCTCCCTATAAATTATTGACTACGCTTTCTGTCGATATGGTCGTGAGAATGAGCTGTCACTATAGAAACCGTCACAGCAGCAAAGTCCTTCCTCCCTCTCCCGCACGCTCAAGTCCAAGAACAAACACATTCTTGTTATTTCTAAGGGAGCGATTGCGCGCTGCGAAGTCCTGAGCAGAACCCACCAAGTCCAAGATGTATTTTTATTTTGCTTTTTTTTTTCCCTTTAGTTTTAAAGCGCCTTTAAAGTTTTAATTTATTGCCAGCAACTTGCACTCTTCGCGCCTCAACTTTTCCTTCCACGCCAGAAGCTCTCTGCCTCGGGGATCGACAAAGCCCACGTGAAGCATTTTGAAAACAAAAATAGATGAGCAGTGCACTTAAAGGAATTATAATCCGTGTTTATTTAAGTTGGATATAAATATAGTTGGGGAATGGCAGAACGGTTCTTGGGGGAGGGAAGGGAGCAAGGGTGAAGTCTACGCTGCAAGGAGCCTCAAGTTAGCGTTCTACTTGTTAGGATTTTCTGATTGATTCACCAAAATCACATCGAGTTCTCCACACTACGCAGCCGAGTATCACCCGTAGGGAGCTCCCCGTGTATAAACTCCTGGAACATCAGAGGGGCTTGCACAGGTAACGCAGCGGTTGGTGCAAGTGCTGCTGGAGAATCAGGCATTGCTGTGGTAATTTTCCAATGCAGAAGTACGTTTACAAACTACAGCTGAAGGCTCGAAAGATGAAACGAATTACGTTACTGGCGCTATTTTAGTCTTTTTTAGAAGAGTTATGATGAACTTGTTAGTGAGAGCAAACATTTTTTTCAAAACAAACTGAACGGTATGTTAAAAATACACACTTGCACTGCTGTTCTTTTCAAGAAGAAGTAGATAACGGCAACATTTTATTGCTTAAAAAAAAAGTTTATCTCTAAAAATATAGAAACAAACGGTAAAAATCACATCCCTTCTTTTTAACTTCCTTCCCTTTCTGAGCCCCTGCATTAAGGCAATGCTCTCATATGGTCACTAAAGGCTTTTTTGGTTTTTTTTGCCCTTGCAGAAAGCTGAAAGGAGCGTTTTTCTCTCTCTCTCTCGCATTCAGAAAGCCAGAGCACAAGAGGAGCTATTCAGGCCGTGCTGGAGTGCCTCACAGAGACGGCAATATGTTCCCAGTTGGCAAGCTGGGATCTGTTTGGACAGTGAGCCCAGCCATCCCCTCGGCAAACACCAGCATTCCTGCCTCTCCGCGGCAAGGAGCGCCACGGACCCTCGGCGAGGGCTCTCCCAACCCATCAGGTTCCTCCAGAACAAACACCTCTTTGTGCCCAGCTTCCAATTCAATAGGATTTACACAAAAAAAAAAAAAAAAAAAAAAGGAAAAGAAAAAAAAATGCTGTCTCCCTCCACTCAGCACTTGGGTTTGGATCCAAAAAATTAATTCAAAAGCTGAAAATCAGAGAGGAAATACCACAGAATTATATTTAAGTGTATCTTTAGTAGCTTAAACTTTTGGACTACGTTACAAATCTGTCTTTGGATACCAATCTGGTTCCTAATGCGATGGCTTTTTGAATGGTTGGCGCAACAGACAGACTGGGAAGTTACTGGTGTAGCTGCAAAGTTAGCAGTGGATATTAAAAAAATAAAATATCACCCTCTGCCAAAGCAAGGGCGAGCTGCAGCCTTTTTACAGCACCAGGAGCTTGTGGTGGGAGCCTCCCCTGGGCCTGCAAATGTCCAGAGAGCTTCTGCCTCTCCTGATGACATCTGCTTCGCCATCAAGCATGAAGATATTTGTAGACACTTGCCAGTCTCCCATCAGCCAGGGGTTAGGAGCTCCCCAACCTTTTACTGGAGGGTGTGAGGGCAAGAGGACTTCATCTTCACAGCTGCACTCCCTTCCCTTCGCTCCACCTCACTGCATCCCCACGGGGATGGACCAGGTCTTCATCCCCATCCCTGGTTACAGCGTCAGCTCCTGCCACAGGGAGCTGAGAAGTCTAACACAAAAAGACTCTGACATATGACACCAGGCCTCCAAGCAATCAATGGAAGTAATTAGCTTCCTCTGCCTGACGTGTGCTCCTTCTTCACTATTGCTATTTTGCACTTGTGGAATTCATTAATGCAACCCGAACAGAGAAATTCGAAACTTCTACATACTTAATCAAAAATCCTACCTCAAATAAGACCCACCTGGCAGATTCAGAAAGAGAAAGAAAACTCAACTTCAAAATTCCAGGAGAAAAACTCTATTTGAGCCCACTAGGTGATGTTACAAAGTCATCCAGGTGTAGTCCTTGCCTCACCTAACTCCCACCTCCTGTCCCGAGCCTGCTGCTCATCCCCAGTACAGCCAGTAGCCAGACTGGGAGGTGGGTTTTTTGGTTTTGTGCTTTGCCAGTTGTTGGGACTTGAGGAGGTGAGAAGGTTAAAACCAGGAGAGGTTTTCTGCTGTGATATACCCCAGTTCAAGAACACCCACTGGGATTCAGATCCCAAGATTGGGATCCTTTGGTTTGGTCCTATGGCCAGAGTCGCGTGGCATCAGATTCATTGATCAAAATTATCCTTTGAAATCTGAGTTTATGAACCTCTAGGTTTCCTCCTCCATTCTACCTGGGCAGCATTAAATCAGACTTCTGCTTCCAGGTCGTAACCCACTGTTGATGTCCATCATCTGTGCGCAGCAAAGTCCACTCATCTTTCCCAGTCTTTGGAGAATCGAACTGTCAAAAGTAGAAATCCCTCAAGATCAGAAATGGTTAAGGCTTCCCCCCCATCACCTCTCCTGGGCTGGGTGAGCTACAGCCTCTCCTCAAATGTGAGGGATACCTACAGGGAGAAGGGACCACAAGGCCCTGAAGACAGGACAGAGGGGAGGAAGAGGAGGAGTAGGAGGAGGAGAAGAGGTTGGGGAAGGGAAACCAAGACCCACCAGAAGCAGAGAGGACTCAAAGGGACGCACGCACACATAGTTTGGAGCACCTTCTACTAACTCCTTGACACACTCATTGAATGACGAGGGGTACATTCCTTCTCGGAAGCTTCCAGAGTAGGAGTAAGGCAGAGTAAGGTGGAGCAAGGGGAAAAGGATAAGTGGGAACCCTGAAAACTCATGGGATTTTCTTTGTTCCCTCCCAATTTCCAAGGTTGCTCGCTGGCAGCGCGGTGTCTCTCAGGTACAGCCCTCCACCCCTAAGCAGAGCTTCATAAACTTTAGGAGAGCTTATACATATGGAAAAAGTCTATATTTACACTGCAATAATACACCACTCTCCATAAGCCTAAAAATGAAGACCAACCAAAGGGCTCACTCTAAACGAGGGAGGGGGGGAAGGTGGGGGACCCTTTAGGCATAAAGTGCAACGAAATTATACCATGGAAACTCTGGGCCATTATTCAAACCATCCACGTGAATAAAACATCCCACTTTTGCCAAGTTTTGTTCAAGCTGACTTCAGCTTTCTTCTTAAACAGACCTCAGGCAATACTGACATCATTTGTAGCAGAGGCAGCGTTTTATTTAAGCTTGAAATCTGAGGGTGTTGGGTAGATTACCAAATAAAGAGTTGATTTTTCATCTAAAGGATCTCAAATGACCTGACTTCAAAGGCTGGATTTAGACTTACTAAGCCAACGGAAAACAAACATCTTTAATCTCCACACTGACATTAAACTCAAACAGAAAATAACTCTGGGAAAAGGCCTTTATCACCAGACATAGAAATGGGGGGAAGGGAGGGGATAAAATCCAAATTTTTCTACATGAACAGCCTGCCTCAGAGTTCCTGGTTCTTCTCTTCCTCCTATCTTTTCCCATCCCATTTAACTCACCTCTTGTTAAAATGGTAAATTATGCCAGGCGTTGAGCCCAGATTAACACACCTGAACACTGAACGCTAGGAATTCACTCTGGGGCAAAAGCAGACATTTAGATACATACTGCACATTATAGCTAAGAAAGAAGTTTTGCACATGAAAGAAGAGAGGTTTGACAAGACAAGGTGATCATTTTCGGCCCCGGAGAGGTCAATTATTAGACCTGAAGCGTTATTTCTAGCATAGGACTCAACATTGCTTGTTCCTTACCTTTGAAAACAGACCATGGGAAAAGCAACCATGTGCCTGGCACGTTAAGATCAATTATCTTCTACCCCATATTCAAAATAACACTGTTCAAAACCTGCCCGGAACTCAAAATATATAGTACTTGCTTAAAGGAGAGAAAGGTTAGAGGAGGAAACCATGTCCTTCACCATAGGAATATTGCTACCAGATGATGTGTGGTCCACATATATATATATAGATAGATAGGTAGGTAGATATAGATATATAGGCAACCATCTGCCTCTGAGATGGAACAGTTTTAAAGGCAGGAACTGTTTAACAATGAATAGCAAAACAACATTTAAAGCAAGAAAGATACCGTAAATTTTGACATGACTAGATGACATTTCATGGGGGGAGTTCCAATACAGAAGAACTCAAGACACCGTATACGTCCTTCATTCGGGCACTAGAAGGTAAGTGATCTAAAGAAAGCTGTTGCAAGCCCCACAACTCAGACTTATAAAAACATAGCCACGAGCAGTAACACGCCGTGACATTTCTTTTTTTAAACAAAACCATTGCCCTTCTTTTGAAAAAGGAATATCAAGTTTCCCGCTGAATAAATTGGGGGAGCCTCGCTATTTTTAGTGTGCTAAGTCAACCTGTCAAGCTGCTCACATCAATACGTACAATTAGTCTGATCAAGGGAGATGCTTAACACATGTAATTCTCAGGCTCCAGAAAGAAACCTGAGCGACTCACAAGGGCACACGTGGTATGGAGTTACACGTACTGCGTGTGGCGTAAAAACACTAAGAAAAAGAAATACAGCATTAAATTGGGAAGTCCCAGTGCCGCCTTTGACGTAGCTTTCATCCGAGTTTGGGTCTACCATTCCATGAAGTCACACACACTTTCACATGGGCAAAACTAGAACACCTTCAAAGACTGGAGCACAAGGCTGTGCTCTTTAAATGCAGTTTTCTACCAATAACCGCGACCTCAAAGCAAAGCTGTGGCCACAAGGCAGGTTTTAAACACACACAGTGAAACTCACTCCTCTGCAAAAGAGGGGAACAAGCCCCGGGGACTCAGGTGTCTCCATCCCTAGGTCTACATCTTTGAGATGCGAACCACAAGTCAGCTCAGTCTGCTTGAAAGAATGATGCATTTTCTTGAAACGCACAGGATGTTTGGTGAAGCTTTGGAAACTTTCTTCCAATTCATCTACCAGTTGTAACTGCAAGTCACCAGTCACCAAGGGGCAGAAGAACACACAGAAGTTATTACTAACCAAATGGTCGAAGTGACCCAGCAACAGACTAGGAAGGTGTCTTCTGCTACGTCATTATGCCTTAATTTAAGTTGCAGGCTTGTAGACAACTCCAGGTCAATGTCTGAATTTGACTTGCCAAATTACAAGCTTGAGGAGACAAACCACATGGTGCTGCTAGGTGGAAAGCACTTCAAAATGTTATTAGATGGAATTTTTGAATATTTATGGACATAAGTAGATCAGCTGTGGCTTGGCATGGAAAACTGCTCATTCTCCAACCCCCTCCTTTGAACCATCAAGCTGGGAATTTGTGATGGGTACCTTCAGAAAGGACATCAAGGAAATAGAGCTCAGGGTTTAACTACAAACTGTGCCATTCTCTGGATGCATAAAATAGCTTTTATAACTAAAGGAAAATCCATTACTACGAAGAATATCGGGGATATGAAGTAGAGGGAGCCACTCTTTTCAGTGGTGCGTGGCAGTACGACGGGAGGCAACAGACACCAATTGGACCATGGCAAACTGCAATCAGATATAAGAACAAAATATCTTTTTTTTACATTATTTTTATTGAAATACACCATAAAGGTGATCAAATGCTACAACAGGTTGCCCAAAGAGGTTGTGGAATCTCCATCCTTGGAAGTGTTCAAGACTCAACCGGAGAAGACCCTGAGCAACCTCCTCTATTTGACTGGTTTGATGCAGCTGGTTGGGCTCAATGACCTTTGGAGATCCATCCAACCTAAATTATTCTATGCTTTAACTCTGCAGTAAAAATGCTAAATGTAAGCCTTGGAAGTACCTTCTATGAAAGCTTCTTAAAAATACAAAAATTGAAAAAGAACAAAGACATCCAAACCCTAAGAGCTGTATCATAATAGTCAAGAAAGTTTATATAATAGAAGGTTTCTACTCATGGCTGTTAAGTGAGTTATGGTCTGTTAATTACTCCACTTCATGGCAGCCCAGTTCTCATGAATCCACCAAGCATGAAAGGAATGCGAAGAGTATCAGGTAGAAAACACCTGGAAATTTTTTCTGCCACAATTTGCTTCAACACTTACTAATATTCTGTGAATTNAAAAAAAAAAAAAGATAGAAATGCATTAGAGTACCAAGCAAAGTTTTGTAAGAATTGTGGAGAATTTTTCATTTTTGGAAGCTTAATCCTTATTATTCTTAGTTTTCCTCCGCTGTAGGTAACACTGAGGGTAAAGCAGCTTTTCTGTTCAAAGTGTTGCTTTTAAATACTCCATGTCATTAACAACAGCTCCTAAACCTGGCAGGTCACTGTTGATATGATCAAACAGTGCACAATTATTTAATGAAGTCCATTGAATAAAAAATGACCCGTCCCACATTCATCTTTGAACAGTGAAATTGTTTTTGCTTTATTAAGTTTTAAGATTGCCATTAAGAAAGCCTATTACAAAAGATCTTTTTTAAGCTCTCAACAGTATAGCTGGATACTTTGTACCACTGCTACTCATGATCAGCATTAAAAACATTATAATCAGATAATTTCAGGGCTTTAGGGAACCATGCTCTACCATCTGGGGTCTGACCATGCTGGAGTAAATCAGGCACAACTCTACTGATGATGAAGGAATTAGTACTATAAAATTATCGAAACTAATCTTACAGGCTGTACTTTGCTGGGCACTAATATGAAAGTATACCAAAATGTCTTTATTTTCAATAAAGAGTAGGGGACAAATGATGAAGGAACCCTTCACCACCACCAGATGTGCACTAGAACCAGTTTGCAGTCAACAGCAGCATAAGAGCCCTGGGCCTGTGAGACTGGGGAGAACTGGGCCTCTGCTAAGATCTACTCGAGAACCTTTAAGGAGTTTATTAATTCATCTCTGCAACCCCTAAAAGAAGGGGATTTTCTCTGTCGGCTTCACACAAGTAATTCTCATTCAGCAGAAACGCTTTGCTGTTTCTGGAGGGTCCTCAACAACTGCATCAACCAAAAACTCCGACAATCTGTACAAGAAAAATGAGATTTTACGAGATGGAATAGAGACTGGATTAAGAAGATCCAGAGGGTTTAAGAGTCTGGCATTACCAAGTACCTGTAAAACCAATCTCCCTGAGATGGATCCAAATAACATCTGTTCAATTGCCCCTGCACATAAAACTGTGATTTTTCTCTACCCAACTTTTCTAGTGCCTGGGACTGTTTCCAGCCCAAGCAACGCAAGTTCATCCCAGTGCGATAATGCACTAATTACCCTCAACTTAATTTTCTCAAAACTGGCTTCTGTGATAACACCTGGAGGACTTTAACTGTAAAAGAAAATGGCAAAGGTGCTTTAGGCGATTCCAGGCTTCAAAACAAATGAAGCTTAGAAAGCACGCTGGTTGGATTGAGGCATCTTCTACCCAAAATAAGCCATTATATCCCCAGTACGTCAGGCACACGCAGGTTAAGCCAGGAGAAGAGGCTTGTATGAGCTTCATTTGAGTATTACGCATGTTAAATAGGTCAGTGGTTACTAAATAAACGCGGCATTCAGACCTCCAGCCTCACTGACAAACCAACCCCCTTCTCAAGTGGCAGGATACAAGAGCAGCTCAGAAACAGATCTGGAAATCAGCCTTCGATCAGCAGCTTCTCTCCAAGCCCCAAATCATCCTGTTTTGTGTCTGTGGCCAGCAGGAGATGCTAATTTCTGTCTGCTGAGCAAAAGCTCCGTCCAGAGCGCCGTTTCGAAAGGTAATACTATTTCTTTTAACGATGCATCATTAAAATGTATGAAGTTACCAACAATTGTCTGTACTGGGTTAGCACTACCCAGTGCCAGCTACGTGCATCCCTATTCCAGCTAAAAGAGCTGTGGAAACCATAATTACTTTGCTCAGCAAGAGTATTTTAATGCATGTGAAAAATATTCCAGTTCTTATAACCCACTTCTCTTCGTTTCCTGGATTTTTTACAGAGACACGGGAGAGAGAGTGATTTGCAACCATCTCGCGCATGCAGCACCGGGCACCTTTCCAAAGCAAACCAGCAAAGCATGAAACAAGGAGAGAAGGAAAAAAAAAAAAATCATAGAAAGGTCCAGGCCAGAAGGGACCTCTAGGGTCATCTAGTCCAACCTCCCCGCAGTCAGCAGGGACACCTCCAACTACATCAGGTTGCCCAAGGCTTCGTCGAGCCACCCTTTGAATATCGCCAGGGAAGGGGCCTCAACCACCTCCCTGGGCAACCTGGTCCAGTGGTCCAACACCCTCAGAGTAAAGAGCCTATTCCTAATATCCCATCTAAAGCTGCTCTTCTCCTCCAGCTTGAAGCCATTGCCCCTTGTCCTGTCACTGCAGGCTTGTGTAAACAGACCGTCTCCAGCTCTCCTGTAGCCCCCTTCAGACACTGGAAGGCTGCTCTTAGGTCTCCCCGGAGTCTCCTCTTCTCCAGGCTGAACAACCCCAGCTCCCTCAGCCTGTCCTNCTGTCCTCGTAGCAAAGGTGCTCCATCCCCCTGATCATTTTTGTCGCCCTCCTCTGGACCCACTCCATCAGGTCCATGTTCTTCCTATCTTGAAGGCTCCAGACCTGCACACAGGACTCCAGGTGAGGTCTCACCAGAGCAGAGCAAAGTGGCAGGAGCTTTGTTAGAAACCAGAGTCATCTCTCTGATAAAGCTGCCTGCACCGGGCAGAACACAAGGTCAGAGGACCTGGCAGGGCTGCAGATCGTCCCCATCCTGTCACCGGTCCCCAGGCAGGGCTTTTCCAGCAGGGGAAAAGAAAGAAAAAGGGGCAGAAAACTACTAATGATGAAAATATATCACCCAAGAAGCAAACCACAGAGAGTAGTTTAAGGTGATTACGCTTTTTTTCAAATGTAAAAATCAACCCCAAACAATCAAACCAGCTGAATTTTCAGTCCTCCCTTCTTAAGTAGCACTTTTCCTCTAAGGGGGGTACCAAAGAATACACAAACTCTATTTTTCATACATTCAATATGTTTAAAGCTAAATTATTCCCCTAGATTCTATTTATACTAAATCACTGTTACTTTGTGAAAATGGGAGTATAAAAACACTTCTTCTAGGCAAGACCATTTACTTTTGCATGCACACACACTGGAGAGAAAATTATCTACACGTTAAAAAATATAGCTAAAGGCTTTTCCTCTGGTATTTAAAAATTAATCTCGTTTATTAATTGTTGCCTTTTGAATGAGCAAAGCTTTTAGTTGTGTCAAAGCTATTAACTGTGACGGTGG
>VXBJ01003155.1:365401-396645 GCA_013400055.1 Nycticryphes semicollaris | reverse complement strand
CACAGGAACATGTCCAGGCAGGTTTGGAATGTCTCCAGAGATGGAGACTCCACCACCTCTCTGGGCAGCCTCTGCCAGAGCTCTGCCGCTGTCAAAGGCAGGAAGTTCCTCCTCATGTTTAGATGGAACTTCCCATGTTCAAGTCTGAGCCTGTTAATTCTTGTCCTGTCACTGGGCACCACTGAAAAACGACTGGCCCCTCCCTCTTGACACCCACCCTTTAAGTATTTCTAGGTGTTGATCAGATCCCACCTCAGCCTTCTCTTCTCCAGACTAAAAAGACCCAAGTCCCTCAACCTTTCCTTATAGGAGAGATGTTCCAGGCTCCTTATCACCTTTGTGATCCTCTACCATACCCTCTCCAGCAGTTCCCAGTCCTTCTTTGACTGGGGAGCCCAGAACTGACTCCCCAGAGCAGAGCAGAGGGGCAGAATGACCTCCTTCAACCTGCTGGTCACTCTTCCTGATGCCATTGGCCTTCTTGGCCACAAAGGTACATTGCTGGTTCAGGGTCATCCTCTTGTCCACCTGTTGTCCTGTTGAGACACCTTTATCTTGCCAAACACTTACAAAGCATCTTAACACACCATCTGTCTCCTGCTCTATCACCCCTCACAGGGAAAAGGGAGCCCCTCACCCACCCACCTCTTGAAGTCCGTTACACCAAATGGTTTATTAATGATCCATTAACCACGATCCTCGATTTTTAATACTTGCAGGAATCCATAAATGTGCATTTAAAGCTTCCACTTTGTATTTTGCAGCGATTACACGTCAGAGACACAGACATGATTCACTATCAGGATGCAACCTCATGAAAGGTGGTGTGGAAGCCAACCTCGCTGAACTTTTTTAAAAAATAAAGTCATTTCAGAAATGTATTTAAGGAATCCTACACTCTTAACACAAGGAAACACCACAAGTAACAATGTAAAAGGAGTTAAGTGACGCTGCACTTAACTAGTTTTTTAATACTATCTTGTCATCAAACAATTCCATTAGCAGCTTATACTCCATGTCAAGCAATTGTTATTGTTTAAATTCTTATGATGTGCTTAAAAGAAAAAGCACATAAAGTTTGGCAGAATAATAAAGTAAACCCTGAAATTTCTGGTTCTTATCTGAATACATTAAAACCACTGGGTTTAAATATCTTATTTTTAGAATAATGATTTTAGAACAAAATCTAAACCAGTTAAAACAAAGCTAAGTAAGTATATTAGTAAGGCTGAACTAAAGCACAGGCAGTAAACAAAATCCCAACAAAATCTGAAAAAGCACATGAGAGAAACACTTTGAAAGAAATAAAGTCTTCAAGCTCCCAAGGACACAAGGCCAGGCTGGATGGGGCTTGGAGCAACCTGGTCTGGTGGGAGGTGTCCCTGCCCAGGGCAGGGGGGTTGGAACTGGATGATCTTTAAGGTCTCTTCCAACTCTAACCAATCTATGGTTCTATGACACTCGTGGCTAAGAAGTTAAGACACCCATAATGATGTATTTCTTTGCATCACTAGACGGCAGAAGAACGCTAGAGCATCATGGACACACTGGTTTCCAGTCTCACAGACCATTAAAATTGTCTATACATTCAGGATGTTGACAATGCTGTCACCGAGGGGAGCTCTATGAGAAGTGGGACAATGCCAGCCTCTCAGTGAATGCCAGGTATCTACTCCCTGCAGGACAGATTTATCAGGACGGCTGGTCCAGCTTACTCATCATCTTCCTACTTGAAAAAATAGATGTCTCCAAACCATGAAAGACCACCTGCAGACATACCCTATTTTCTTCCCTAACTTCAAAATGAATGAATGGTTTGTTTGATATTATCCCGTTTTGAAACAACATACTTTTGTCTCCCCAGTCCTGTTTACGAAGCCTAGGTTCAGTTAAAGACTTTGAAGGACACATTTTCAGTGCATTACTTAAGTTATCCTGGCAATCAGAACACTAAAAAAAGAACTATAAAACCTGCAAGCAACCAGAATAATATTTTCACGTAATTTTGCTTCCAAGTATCTAGTCAGGGTTTGGTTTTGGGTTTTTTTTATTAACAAATATTTGCATTATTAAAACGTTATTAACATCTGCTGAAAAAGTTCAAGGCGAGGGAAAAATGGCCACGTTGAAAGACAGCTTCTTTCAGCCTCCTTTCTGAGAAAGCTTTTGGCATCCCTGTGCCAACGGCGAGTCTACCTAACGATGGCTATCTTGGCTGCTGCGATGAAAGCAGGCATCGCATTTGATCTGCTGAGAACTCCTCCTGGGTATTATTGTCCTATTGATCTCCTCGGAGTCACTGAACTCACTCCCTGGGTAGGTCCCCAGCATCCCATCAACGCGTTCCCATGCATCGGTTGGAGGTTGCAACACAACTCCAGGCCTTAGCTACCTGAAACCACCACCTTCATAGCCAGAATACATTCGTTTCACCAGGAGCTGGGCAACCAAAAAGGCCACCTTTGCTTTTCCTCTGTTTTGTACTCCCAAGATTTTATAAGCTCCTAAGAGGAGATTATTTTATTTAGGTCACACGCCACCAGAGACCCCCCCAAAATCATCAGCCTGCAAAACAAAAATGTTCTTTGCACCTTAACTGTATTGTATTTAATTGATGGACTAATATGTCTGTACCTTATATACAACACCCTCATCCATTCCTCCATCTAAAACACCCTTTGGGACATCCTTATCATCATGGAGGGAACAAAGACGGCTGGATGCCCACCTTGGCCACCTCAACTACATGCCCACAGTTACGTGAAATGCTCAAAGCCTTCGGTCATTCATCAGACTAACAAGTGAATCGGGCACAAAACTCTCTCAGTCATTTCATTTTAGGCTTCCTGGAGCCCACGGGATTCTTCAGATTCTTTGGATTTCTTACCTTCTGTGCCCTTCTTTTCCTTCCCACAAATACACTTCCAGTGAAACATTTAGTTGCAACTATCAGTAGCCTAATGCAAAAACAGGATCTTAAAGTTACTTGCTTCTAATGTGTGAAGACAAACTATCTGCTAAATCTCTCCAAAATCCAAAAATCTGAAAAACTGAGTGAGTCTCAGCATGTCAGTCAGCTGAGAAAAACATTACTGCAGGGACACTGGAAAGGAAATTACTGTCTCTGTGCTTTGATGTGGAGACAGAACTATCCTTCTTTCTTCTAAAAAAAGTACCAATGATCACATTCTGCTATTGAATACCTTGCATTTCAACAAGGAGGACTGTTTGTTATTTTTAACAAATAACAGAAATAAATCAAACATCTATTTCTGAGGTGTCAGAAAACATGCGCCTTCCCCGGCTCCCCACACAGTCCCTGCTGCTCTCCCTCCTCCTTCCCTCTTAGTTCCAAGGCCAATGACCTCCCCAAGGCCATATTATTTTGTGATTCTATTTAATATATTTAGGTGGTCCCTATTATGCACTAGTTCAATTGTAAGCAAGTTATTGTAATCACAGGTGCTTCTGCTGAGAACTGAAACATGGAACAAGGGTGTGCATTACAAGGGCATGTAGTGATAAGACGAGGGTTAATGGCTTCAAACTGGAAGAGGGGAGATTTAGATTAGATCTCAGGAAGAAGTTCCTGACTGTGAGGATGGTGAGACACTGGAACAGGTTGCCCAGAGAAGCTGTGGCTGCCCCATCCCTGGAGGGGTTCAAGGCCAGGCTGGATGGGGCTTTGAACCTTTGGATCTAGTAGGAGATGTCCCTGCCCATGGCAGGGGGTTGGGAACTGGATAATCTTTAAGGTCCCTTCCAACCCAAACCATTCCATAAATCTACTAACAAACTGACTCGTGCAGGTGGAGAGAGAAGGGAAACAGATTACCACTGGCCAGAATCTCACACTATTTTGCTGAACCACATACATGTTCCCAAATGCAAGTAAAGGAACAGCTAGACTGTTCTCAGGGAGAAGCTGGGAGGGGTAGAGAGAATCCTTTATCACCTGTTCAACAGCTGACTGTAGGGGAAAAAAGAGCAGGGAGTTCAGATGTGCTTAGCTTGCGTTGGGAAGCCAAGATACATTCGCATCCACAAAACATCATTATTAAGTAAGAAGCAATAAGGAGGCAGAAACATTTTCTTCCAATTTGTTCACATTTTCCAGCCGATGGATCCCAGTTAGTCACAACATAACTATTTCATCATCCAGGAAAAAAAAAAAAAAAACCCAGTAAAAAAAAAATCAGTGCCTCCATTCTGGCAGGCGATACGGCAACGGCCGCACCTCAGAGCATGACATGACGCACAGATGTTGGCAATCTGGAAGGGGGGGGGGAAGGAAAAGAAGGGGGTGGTGGTGGCCCTGTGCTCCGCACATCTGTTATTGTGGGAAAAATCCATGTTGGTGTTTTTTTGTCAAATTGCTCTATTAGTAATGAATACAGCTGTTTCGCGTCGGATAATCTGTGTTGCGACACTTCGCTAAGTGACTGCGTGCGGAACCGTGCCCTGCTGTTCGTGCTCAGCTGTAGTTCTGATTATCAAGGGAGATGCCACTGTGCTTATTTAAAAAGGAAAAAAAAAAAAATAGAAGAGAAAGCGTTGAAGGCAGCTGTTTCTGCTTCAAGGAATGTCAAAAGAAATCCTTTCGCCCTGCCATGTATGTATTTTTCACTGTAAATCGAAAGGGGTTCTGGCATTAAGGCAATCGCCCACTGGCAAAACACAGAAGATGTGCCAAGTGTTTATTCAGCCCAAGCGAGAGCACGGCTAGTGCTGACCCAGCCTTCAGGATTTAGGAAGAAGACACACAATGCTGAGAAGTTATCACCACCGCAGGCCTCAACATAAGCCCTAGGTAAAAGAAAATTTGATCATCCTCTCCACCCTCATTTATAGAACCCTGCATGGAAATCACAGAATGGTTTGGTTGGAAAGGAACCTTAAAGATTATCTAGTTCCAACCCCCTGCCCTGGGCCACGATGCTCAAAGCCCCATCCAGCCTGGTCTTGAACCCCTCCAGGGATGGGGCAGCCACAGCTTCTCTGGGCAACCTGTTCCAGTGTCTCACCATCCTCACAGGAAAGAATTTCTTTCTAATATGCCATCTAAATCACCCCTCTTTCAGTTTAGAACAGTTACTCCTCATCCTACCATTCCCTGATCAAGAGTCCCTCCCCATCTCTCCTGTAGCTCCTTTAGGGACTGGAAGAGGCTCTAAGGTCTCCCTGGAGCCTTCTCTTCTCCAAGCTGAATAACTCCAGCTCTCTCCGCCTGTCCTCCCAGCAGAAGGGCTCCAGCTCTCAGAACATCTTCACGGCCTTCTCTGGAACCACTCCAACAGGTTCATATCCTTTTTGTGCTGGGGACTTCAAAGCAGGACACAGTATTCCATGTGAGGTCTCACCAGAGCAGAGTGGAGTGGTAGAATCATCTCCCTCAAAATAAATGATTACCGGCGCTCACAGACACTAAGTCAGCAGAACACCTCAGAGCTCTAGGGTTATAGTTTTTGCTTCCTACCCCTCTTATTGCATCCAAGCATGATGTTACACCAAATACGTTCCCTCTCAGGAAGTCACTTCAAGCAGAAAATGCTAAACCCCAAGTCTACTGAGATGGGAAGTACACAATAACGGCTACAACCAGGCTGCAGGTGCAGCTCTGCTCCCCTTTGAAACACCTGACGTGCCATCCGAAGGTGGAATTTGGGTCCGTTTCCCCCACAGAGCTCAGCTTTCAGACTTTGTGAAGGCACAGAAAAGGCCAAGGACAGAGCCCCTTTGTCTCCAAGCCCAGGTGGGAGCTGGGTCCCGCCGCTGGCAACGCCGCCGAGGAGCCGCTCTTTGTCTGCGGGTAACAGGAACCTCAGGTACAGAATGGCAGTTAACAGGACAGAAAAGCATCTGCACCACTGAAATTAAGCCAACAGTGATATTTTACACTCTAAAAATCCCCATCAGTTTCAAGAAGACACTTACAGGCCAAGAAGATGACTTCCAGTGTCCACGCAGTAGCAGAAAGGTAAAAAGGAGGAAGGGAAAATTAATTCACAGATACACAAAGCTTCTATTTGGATGTGTGTTTTCGAGACTCTCTCAATTCAAGGACAGGTAGAAGCATCTGATGGACAAGTTTTCACTTTAACAAATGCAAATGAAGCTCTTGGGGAAAAATTCCAACATGCACAGACCGTAGGTGTGTTTCTACTTAACCACGGGTTCGGTTGTTTCTCTGCCTCAAGGACAGACCAAGAAAAAGGCGGATTTATGGTCTTCGGGTCCGCGTAGCACCCTTGGGTGCAGACGTGGGTGCAGGACGCCTGTCACAGCTTCAGCCTGGACGCTGTAGCCATGAGCACCAGGTAGCACCCCAGGGCCACCAACAAGTACCTCCTGCTCCTCAGGAACTAACTGGCTCCTCCAGGCAGAAGGTGCTCACACAGCCACTGGACTGGTAAGTGAATAATCAAGGAGCCGTTACAAATCACCCTCCCGCTAGCTTTAAGAAAATAGAGCACAAATATGAGTGCAAACCTTGTTTTCATTCTAACGTGACTGCCAGACGGGGTACTTCAAGGTAAGAAAGGTGAACACACATGCAGAACCAACATCAGCATCAGACTGATTCAATGATCTAACAGGGTAACGACTTACCAATTAGAGATAATTCATCTCAGCCTGCATACCATAAATCATTGTCTTTCCTAAGATGAATCCACAGGCAGAGAATTTTTCACACCTATTAAATCCATGGCAACCCAGGTAAAGCTTGGGAAGTGCATTGAAAAGAACAGGCAAGAATATAAAACTCTTATTTTAGCAATCTAAATATTTGGATTCCTTGCCTTAACTTACAGTGACTTCAGGCAGGTATTTATTTTCCACTCCAGAAATGAAAGTGAAGCTAACGGCAGATATACACCTTTAGGTCCTTTACCCATTTCAGACATGAGGTTCTATCAAGGTCTCCTGTAGCAATAAAGAACATGGCACAAATACTCACCGACACCACACTGCACACACGAGTTTGCTTTCTGCAAGCGGTTTGGTTATAGACATTTCACTCCTGATGACCCCAGCATTAACAGGGCACCAGGGAGATGGATTATGGTTACCTGAATAAGAGCTACAGAACAGCCCCAACGAACCAAGCACCAGATAAAGATAATTCTCGATTGGAAAAGTTTCCAAGATTAGATTATGGTTAATCTAAAGGAGCAGCTGAGGGAGCTGGGGGTGTTCAGCCTGGAGAAACGGAGGCTGAGGGGAGACCACCTCACTCTCTACAACTCCCTGAAAGGAGGGTGTAGAGAGGTGGGGATCTGTCTCTTCTGCCAAGTCCCAGGTGATAGGACAAGAGGAAATGGCCTCAAGTTGCACCAGGGGAGGTTCAGGTTGGATATTAGGAGAAATGTTTCCATGGAAAGGGTTATTAAGCATTGGAACAGGCTGCCCAGGGAAGGGATTGAGGCACCATCCCTGGAGGGGTTCAAAAGACGGGTTGACATGGTGCTCTGGGACATAGTTTAGTGATGGATTTTTGTCAGAGTTAGGTTGACAGTTGGACTAGATGATCTTAAAGGCCCCTTCCAACCTAGACAACTCTATGATCCTAAGCTGTACGGATGATCCATTGTCATCTCATTCTTCAGCACAAAGACATTTTGGAGGACACCTGAAGCTATCTTGTGTCACGATAAGCCATCAATTCAGGAAGATGATGCCAAGTACCATTTCACTTTGGTGAAAACCGGCTATTTCGAGTGGCTTTGGAAGCTGTCCAGAAACAACCATGTCTTTAGGAAAAGTAATACACAGCCAGTTGTGTTCACCTGCAACTCCACCCATCACATGGGTGCAGGTGGCCATATTAGAAAAAGCAAAACCTAGAAAATCCCAAAACAAGAAAACCCAAACCTGTAACACTCAGTATTATGGCATCTCCGGAATCCTAAAAGTCCTAATTATTTGAGTTGATCTGAAAAATTTCTGCTTGTGGAACTTCAGCCACAGCATGGGGAAGCGCTCAGAATTTAAGCACGTGCCATCTGAAATGTTGAGAAAGAAATTCTCCTAAATTAATGAGGTTTAGTTTAGAAAGAAGCCTGAGGTGACCTCAAGTATAATGGATGGTTTCTTTACAGGTAGTGGGCTTCAAAAGCCCCACAACAAGAGCATATGCAGAAGAAATAATAAAAAGGACATGAAAGATAGAAGGGTCCCACCTGCCCTTCTGAGTGCCCATGTGCTGATGTCCCACCGCTGGCCCACACCCTACAGGCAGTGTAAGCAAAGGCTTAAAAGCGTATGTAAAGCAAACAAAATCATTCAACAAGTGGCTTTCTTGACTTGAAACCTTTGTAAAATGCAGCTCATATTCCTAACTCACATTACTTTCCTACCAGGGTGCTGAACTTGTCACTGGGTAAATAAGTTTGTGAGCTCATGCCACTGACCTGTGGGATCTGAGACTAAACGAAGGGGAAAAAAAAGTTAATTTTTTTGTTGTTGTTGTTTTCCCCCCAAATAGGATCAGTTTTCCCATCTGAGCAGGCAATTGGGTCAGGCAAATGCCAGCATCAGGCAAAGGAAACAGTGGGAGATGACGCAAGGAGGGGAGAGGACATCATGAGGTCACGGTCTTCTGCAGCAGCCCTCCACCAGGTCAGGGCAGGGCGCTTGTAGCAAACCACAACTTTTCCCAAAGTCCAAAACAACTGCCTTTTATCAGTAAAAGCCTGTTCTATTCCACTCAGAAAAATAATAATAATAATAATAATAATAATAAAGCAAGGAAAAGAACTGCTTCAGAGCAGGAGAAAACAGAGTAGCCGCTAAATTGAGCTGGAAGGTCTCTGAGTAGCACCACATCCACAATCACAGCAAGACAGAGGGAATCATAATCCAGCTTTTGAGATACCATTAAAAGAAAGGTTTGAACATAGGTTAGAGATCCTGGAAGATGTAGTGATTTACAGGTAAAACACGAAAGAGAGAATGGGAGAGGGGCAGAAAGGGTTTAGTGTTTCTTTTGTACAGTGAAACAGCGTTGGTGGGTGCCAGCAAACCACATAAAATGAAGATAGGGAATAAAATAGTGTTTTCACTGTTGTCTCCATACAGCAATTCAGCACAGGAAAACACAAGTAAAATTTTCAAGCATGATCCTCTACAGTCTCTTATCTCTGGATCAGGTTACTTCGGCCAACCAACGGCTGAAACTCTCTAAGATTTGTGGCCTCTAGTTTCTCCAATTTACTCAAAATTTTCTCCTTTAAAAAAAACCAAAAAACAAGAACTTAAGAGCTCCAAAATTCCTTCCGAAGAGGGCAAATTTGCTGAGGCTGGGCACGGGCTCTCACCCTGCTCTGCCACATCTCCTGGGCACTTCCCTTGAGGGAGCAGCATCTCCAAAGGGACTCAGAATGTCAGCTTCACACACAGCATCTACAACCACGTATAACAAGAGTCGTAACTCCTGTAGGGGGTGGAAAACACATGGGGAGTCTGGTACAGACTGTTGAGAACACGAAGGGCTCTGCTCACAGCCCCGTGGAAGAGTCTATGGCCCAGAGAGACCCACAGTTCTTATCAGAGGCTCCACACGCTGTCAGCTTTTAAGGGCTATCTGGTTTGAAAGGCAATTTTTCAGTCTCTAACTGCATTTGTACATAGAATAGAATTACTGCTGCCTTAACGACCCTCATTACAGTTTTAATTATAAGAAGTTACATCGAAAATTGTCCAGGCATTTGCACAAACTGCATTTAGCCACTCACTAAAACCAGGCAGATAAGACTACCTACTGGCACATCCATCTTAAAAGTCAAAATAAAGCAAGGAAAATAATGCTCCAAGTTGGAAATTCAAAACGGTCCTTGGAATATACCTCCTAAAATGATGAAACAAGGGCTTTAAAAAGCTGCAAGCGGAGGAGACACGGTAGTACTGAAGGAATATTGCAACTCCACAGCTTGGGGTTAGAAAATAGCCATAGATCTATTTCTAGCATCGCAGCTGGCTCAAATAACTGCCTAATTCACTTAACCCATTTTGTGCATAAGCTTTTTTGGCTATATATAGAATGGAAATAAGGATGTGAACAAGCAGCAGTTGGTAAATGCCAGATATCAGCTTGTAAACCTCTATTTCTTTCCATTTGTGTATATAATATAATACAGAGCTCCCAAATGTGATGCTCAGGTATCTGGGATGGTCTTAAATCTGAAATTCTATTTCAATTCCTTTCATTTGCTCTGCTCATCAACGGAACAGTTTTTCCCTCCCAGTCACCCTGAGGAAAATGTAAGCTTATGCTACTGGAACATAGAGAAGGCTACGGTTCAAAGACAGACAAGGCACCGCTAAATAAACTGCAAAGCCTCTCAACACCCCTCGCCTTTCCAAAGAGGTCAGCCCCACGAGCAGAGGAACTGCTGAAGTGCAGAGGAGGGAAAAAGTTCAGTTTATGACAGTAGGACTGAGATTTCAGAGGTTTTTGGGGGTTTTTTGTGGGTTTGGGGTGGTTGTTTGTTTTTTTTTTTTTCTTTACAAAACACGTGGCTTACACTAAAACACACTCAGGATGCTTCCACATGTTCTGCAGGACAAAGATTTCTGCTCAATTGGAATCCCTGTAACACTTCCAGCATTTACAGCCATAATTACTACGTCTACTGCTTCCACATGCCTCACCACAAGACGTTCTTTCACTGGAATAACCTACCATGTTCTGAAAGATAACTAAGCCTCCAAAGACAACCTTAAAGAGTTTGTTTAGAAGTTCTTCCATCGTTTAATATGCTCATCACAAGCCACCCACCACAGTAAGACCCAGCAGAGGGTGAAGTTTCCCAGTGCACCCTCCTGGTCATAAACAATAATGCCTCATTTGCACAGAAATATCACCCACAAACAAATATTCACAGCCTCGACTGGAGAAATTACTCTCAGGAGTGTTTATCACTATGTCTGGCTTCAGAATAGCAGCAGGTTTGGGGTTTTTTACATATATATGTGCAGCAGGAAGAGTGTTGGTTGCAGGTGGAGGGAGGTCATCCTCCCCTTCTACTCTGCTCTGGGGAGGTCCCATCTGGAGCACTGTGCCCAGTTCTGGGCTCCCCAGTCCAAGAAGGAGAGGGAACTCCAGGGATGGGGCAGCCACAGCTTCCCAGGATATATATGGAAGTATATAAAAAAATTTGGAAGTTGTGGGTGTCCTGGAAGGCAGCCCCCAGTTCGGATGGGGTAGGACAGTCTCTCTACAGACACACAGACACCCCATAGCCCCCGCCAGCCCCCACGGATGCATCCGCTCCATCTCCCACCCAAGCTCATTTTCCAATTGACAAATTTGTTCTCTCTCTTACCTACTCTATTCCGGCACGTAGTTATTTGAGCAGCTCATAAGAACACAGAATATCCCAGAAGAGAACTTCAGAAGAAGCTTAATTAAATAACTGATTATTCTTAATGTTTAAAAAATAAATATGTGCACATACACTGCCATGTGATGAGCTCCCAAGGGAAAATTTTGTAAAATAAGGTTTATTTAACTCAGAGAAGCAATTAAACCATTAAGAAGAGCTCAAAGTAGGCATTATGCTGATTATCCCTTAATTGCACGCATTCACAGCAGTGACATACAACTGCAACAATAACAGCTATGCTCCCCACCAATCTTTTTCTGACCTGGGCAGATTGCACAACAAATCCATCAGCAATATATATTTAACAAAAAGCTAATTTAAGAGTGCTGGTCCATAATTACTCAAGTTTTTCCCCTACAAGCACGGAGATGTCTAATGAGCACTATGCCTCAGACCAACTGAAACATGCCTAAGTTTAAATACAAATAGATGAAGCTCTTTATTTCACCTGCTTTTCACGACATACTCTGTAACTTTAATGAGAATCTAATTGCAATACTCATCTACTCTATCTGCCCTAATTGCAGCCACTTGATGTGGCAGTACCTGATGGTGTCTCCTGCCGTGTCCTCTACTAGAGGTGTTAGAACCTTCGAGATACCAGCATAGACGGTGGCACAGAGGTTCGTGTGTACTGTCAAGGCAGAACCGGTGGCCATCAGCAAACTACAACCTTAGGAGCTCCTTCAGTGAAACTCCACTTTAAAAAGCCTGAATATTGAAGAAACACCACTGAGAAGTCCCAAACCTTCCATTTTCCTTCGCTTGCAGGCTAGGCTTCCAGCTGCACTCACCACGTATGAACACGGGCTGTGAAATTCCACCGCGACCACAGAGGAGCTGAAATGCAGGAGGCTGAGCACTTTTTCCACTCGCCAGCATCTCCCACGTCCCACAACTGGGGTAAACAAAGTAATTTTATAATTCCCTTGGCCGCGGCGGCAGAAGGCACCGCCGACAGGAACGCACTCCGCTCCAACCACGCTGGAAGAGGAAAACGGCTGCCAAAGCATCTCGTCGCCAAGAAAATTACAATATGATAGTCTTAATTATCCTAATTGCATTTCCTGGTATTGAGGCAGGATTAATATAGTATTTCTTATGCTAGACTTCATAAACACAATCAGTTTCAGCTTAACTCTTCATAATTGTATTTCACAGTTCTTGCAAACAATTAGCCACCAATTATGTTCATTCCGTTTTACAGATGACTGATAAACACTCCAAAAAGCAGAATTCTCCCTCAAGGGAGGCAAATTACTTCTAACTTGTTAAGTAATCTTAATGAACCCTCAAGTGAAAATCCTGCAAGCAAATCACCCAATGGCGCTTGCTTGCCATTTCCATGCTGTTACCAAAGACTAGAAGCATCTTCCACCGAGGTGCTTGGACCAACTTTAGAGGTGATTGAATAGCCCTATCATAGAGTCATAGAATGGTTTGGGTTGGGAGGCACCTTAAGGATCAACTTCTCTTGAATTTAACAGAGCGCACGATTCAGGTCATGTCAAAATGACACCTTTATGCTAACTCTGGGATTCAACGTGTAGAAGGGATGGGAGTGACAGACAGTGCCTGATCACAGAATGGTTAGAGCTGGAAGAGACCTCAAAGACCACTCAGTTCCAACACCCTGCCCTGGGCAAGGACACCTCCCACCAGACCAGGTTGCTCAAAAGCCCCATCCAGCCTGGCCTTGAACCCCTCCAGGGATGGGGCAGCCACAGCTTCTCTGAGCAACCTGTTCCAGAGTCCCACAGTCAGGAATTTTTTCCTGAGATCTTAATCTAAATCTCCCATCTTTCAGTTTAAAACTGTTCCCTCTTGTCCTATCTCCCTGATAAAGAGTCCTTCCTCATCTCTCCTGTAGGCCCCCTTTAGGTACTGGAAGGCTGTTACAAGGCATTCCATATGTACATGTTGTCTTTTTTTTTTTAAAAGAAATGTAAGTAATTTATGATCTATAATATATAGCAGTCATTTATGATATAACGTATATAATCACTTATATATAAATACACATATAAACATATGCAAACTTATTCATGCACAAATGCTCATTTTAGGAATCAGCAAACCATTCGAGCTCATTTCAGTTTCAAGGTAACGGGGTGGTGGGAACTGGACAGGACAGATCTTATGATTTTCTCTCCCTCCCCCTCTACCCCCCTCTACTCTCCGTGGCCCGGCCACCAAACTCAAAGGCTCTGGCTCACACAATGGAGAACGACGGGCATTGTGTTTGGGGCCCCTCTCCGGGCACAGCTCCAACGTTGAAAACAATTCCGCTCGAAACCTTAAAAAAAAAATAATGTTATGATGCGATAATATCGTCTGCTGCGACAAAAATAGTAGTTTATACAGTCGCGCCGAGGTCAGCCGCGGCCACCTTGCCATGACGGCGTTAGAAAAGACTGACCCTTAGCAGATACAGGTGTGATAACCAAAAGCACAAGAGTTTCTAGGAATTTTAGGCTCGATTTTTTATAAATAAGGCAGTGTAGCCTCACCTAGCATGTAAATCACTTAGAAGGTGACATTTGGATAAACAGGATGCAGATAGTTCTAGGCCACACGGTTCCTTGTGCAACTTTGTTGGAAAGCTGTATGGACAAAAAAAAAAAACCCAAAAAAACCCCAATCAAGTATTTTCAGCTAAAATAAAATGAAGACTCTTGCTTGGCCAGCACTGTCGACAGCAAATTGCCAATAATAAAACAGAACAAGAAGAATATCCCTTGTGATAAAGCCTTCCACCAGGGTTTCTGCGGGGTCTACTCAGCTTCCTTCTTCCACACCCGTGGGGTCCCCAGCTCTTCACTTGCCAGGAGAATTAAGAACAAACCTTGCTATGTTTCACTTCCACAGTGAGTTAATGTATTTTCTGTGCTAGCAAATATTTTTTTAAACCTCCTATGGAGATTACTGGCAGAGAATTAAGAGCAACCCAGAGAAGAAGGCATTGCTTCTTAGAAGCCCTCTACACTCTAATGTTCCCTCATCCCGACAGAAACAGGAGGGAATAAGCTTACAATAAACAAAAAAAAAATAGCAGCAAGAAGAAAAAAACCCAACCTAAACACACCATCAAAACTGTTGTTAATAATATAATCAAGAAGTCCCGAAAGTTGTAGGCAATAACCAACCACAGCTTATAAACAAAGCAGTTGCAGGCCCCTGCAGCTGTACTTTACAGCATCGGGGGGTACAAGTTATGAGGGAGTTATGGTCTTGCACTGAACATTGGGAAGAAAAAAAGAAAACAAACAAACAAAAACCCAAACAAAAAACCAACCAACCCCTCACTCATGTCTAGGATGAAATTTTTCTCCAGAGAGAAAAACCTCGAAATTAAGTTTTGTGGTGTTTAAATGAGTAAATCACAGCACAGGTTCCTTTGTTTTGATTATATTCATCTTAAATATCTTGGAATACTAACTGAGATTTACTTTTTAGATAACTGTTCCCGCTCCCCAAGTTACACAATTTCAAACTGGACAATGTGGTTGAGTGGGCTTTTTTTCCTTTCCTTCTCATTCTGAAGCCAGCGCTGCTCCCTTTACGAAGCCTACTCAGCAACTTGCTTCTGTTAAAAACCTGTATCAATTAAAATATTCACGATGCGGGAAGCGATCTGTTGATGGCACAGGCAAAGAACCCACCAAATTGCAGTGACTACAAGACAACGCTGGTGCAAAAGGAACAAAATGAAACTCTTCAGGACGTGACCACACAGACTATGTCTAAAATTAGAAGAGGTTCAACTTTCCGAGAGAGAAAGCTTCCCAATCCAAGAAAATCTGACAACAGCAGAATCAACAGAGGATTCAAATGCAGCTTCCAACAACTACTATAGGTTTCTTTTTTTTTTTTATGGTGAGAATAAATAAAATTAAAAATTCAGGAAAAACAATCCAATTTACATTCTTTACCATCAAGACATTTCAAGTCAGTCCATTCTTACTACTATGTATCCAAGTTCACATGTATTTTGAAATTAGAAATGAGAAACGTAGCAGTAATAAAACCCTTGTAATGATTATAAGCGACAATGAGCTTCATCCACTTTTCCTACCTTAATTTCGCAATTAATTGACAGACAAGTCTGCCTTCCTGCTACAGAAGTGACCACAGTTTTTCTTCAGCCTCCCTCAGGGAGGGACTTTCATCTGCAGTTCCCGGTACAACTATTTGGAAATTGCCACCAAGCGTCTTTCCACCTCCCCCTTCATCCCTCAAATGGGCAACTTAATTAATAAACAAACAATAAATAAACTAAATAAATCCTACACTTAGAGCTGTCTTTTTTCCTGGGTTAACAGTCTGACTGCATAGAAGGAAATGCCCACCCTAAATTTTTTCTAAATATTATCAAAATATTCACCAATTCAGGCACTCACAATGGAGTGTATGAAGTTAATTAAAAAAAAAATAAAAATACAAAACTGGCAGAACCTGCTTGGTGGCAAATATATTATTCCTTTCCTTCTTGATATGCTAAAATCCAGACGGCATCTCGTTAAAGGCAGGAGGAGCACGATTTTGTACAGCATGATGGTTTCCCAGCCCCAGACACCTGGGTTTTAAGAGCTCATCAACCAAACATAAACCTCGAAACCTCGCAAGGCAGCAAAGTCTGGGAGAAACTGTGACTGAACAGAGATAATGTGTTTTTCACTAGAAAAGTTGAACTGAAGAATAGGTTAAATACAAGAAATTTATAGAACTGCAGCTTGAGGTCCTGCCTCAAAACGATCTCAAGGTGTTCAGTCAATTCACATGGACACCACCAGTGACATGGTGCTCAAGCTTTGTAGAAAGCCTGTGGCAGAACTGACATGGATGGTTAATCGTTCCTCTCATTTGGATAATACATTGTCTTTAAATCAAGGTTAATGCCAATTGCCACAACAGTTACTTCTGGTTTTGGCACATGGAGCAGGTACGACTTGGGTCTTTTTAGTCTCCGGAGAAGAGAAGGCTGAGGGGGGATCTGATCAACACCTAGAAATATTTAAAGGGTGGGTGTCAAGAGGATGGGTCCCGTGTTTTTTCAGTGGTGCCCAGTGATAGGACAAGAAGTAACAGGCTCAGACTTGAACATAAGAAGTTCCATTTCAACATGAGGAGGAACTTCCTTCCTGTGACTGTGGCAGAGCCCTGGCACAGGCTGCCCAGAGAGGTGGTGGAGTCTCCATCTCTGGAGACATTCAGAACCCACCTGGACATGTTCCTGTGGTACCTGCGCTAGGTGGACCTGCTTTGGCAAGGGGGTTGGACTAGAGCATCTCCAGAGGTCCCTTCCAACCCCGTATCATTCTTTGACTTCAATTACTAGAATTAGCAACCCCTTAAGAGGAGTGACCCACTGCATGTCACACCAAAGGCAGGAGGACTCATCAGATCTAGTATCCAGGGCAAATCTCACTGTAACAAAGTCAGCATACCTCTACATTTCTCATCTTTCTTCATGTCCTGCTCCCTACTTCCTTGTATGTTTTTCCTCTCCAGGAGGCTGAAAAAATGGCAAAGACTTCTCCGATAAAATTATACAAAGAGCTATTTCTGGCTGTAGCAGCTCACACCAGCTTTATTTTATAAAATGCTAACCTTTAGCAAACACTGCAATTTGTACTGCACCACAAAGAGATTTCACTACATATTCACAACAAGCACGAAAGAAAATCAAAGAGGATAAAGAGTAAAAATTAAAGAAAATCAAACACTTGCCTGCAAGGAGGAGTAATGGAATTTAATAAGGCTGATGAAATAATTTCTTGACTCTTCTGGCCAGCAAATCTAACTGCTTCAGATGAAGAAAGCTTTACTAACTTAGAACTGGAGCTGCACTAATACACTTTTAAAAGACTGAAAGCACTGACTAATGTGTTTGCAATGCCTGTAGTCCGAGCAGTCGGGGTGAAGAATGTGGATCTTGGATTTTAAAATCCTGACGCCATTGACTGGAATGTACTGGGTCCACAATTGGAGGATTATTTGAATTCGAGCAGGACCAACAGTGACAACTCCAGCATTTCTGCAGAACGGGGCTTGTTTTTACTGTTCCACTCGCCCAGGCTCCCTGTGCTTTGGGGAGAGAGCCACACATACATAGGCATAGATATATATACTTACATATATACCCACGCGCACACACACACAAACCAAGGGCAGACACAAAAACACGTCCTATATATTTACAAAACCAAAAAAAGGTTTGAAATTATAGCCCAGACCATACATTCTAACATTTGTCTTTAAAGTCTGCTCTTCCAGTTCTAGAGATGGCTGCATTTCCCAGCAGCAGATTCTTGGGCATTCAAAAGTTTAAAAAAANAAAAAAAAAAAAAAAAAAAAAAAAAAAAAAAACAAAAAACCCACACACACTCCCCAAAAATCTCCATTTTACCACAGGAAAAACTTCCCAAACAAATTATCTCCTCATTTATGTGCTATTTTGCTGTGAAGCAGGATGCTCCATTTTTATATCCTTTCAAACTGCAATACTTGGAGTCCAGGGACACTCAGCAGCCCAGGGAACGTGGCCCGTTCCCATCCCGTCCGCCCCAGGAAAAGCTGCAGAGTCAGGGGGGGAAGGGGGAGCTATGGCTGTCCCTCCCAGCAAATATTCAAACTTTCAGATTTAGAAAGATTGAGCCAAATGAAAATTGAGTTAGGTGTCAAGTTTCTTCTTTTTTTCTTTTTTTGCCTTGTATCAGAGAAATAAATAATGGCTACCAATTCACTATGTATTTGAATCAAAAGGGATTTTTCAAGGACTACGATATTCTACACAGCAAACCTATTCCTGGAGGTCCATCTTATTCAAGATTTAATCCACACATATGCAAAAAAAAAACCCTCCATGATTATTCTAAGCATTATCAGATTTAAAATGGAGAGGCTAAGATTATTCCCAAAGTAAACAAAGCATCCTATTGTTTACTTTTGGCTCCTTGCATGGTTTCCTATATTCTATTGTACTGTGCTAAAAACAAAACCTGTTGAGATGAAAGAGGTTGGTGTTACTGACAGTAACATGGGGAAAAAATTAAAAATCCACTCTGAATGAGCATCCCCCCTTGCTCTCTCTTCTCATAGAGGATTTCAGCACAAGTTTCACAGAGATGTGGAAGCGTGAAAGTCATTTGTTTCACGTGGAAGGAATAAACAACACACAACCACGACTTCAGTTTTCTAAGGAGACCAAATGCTTAAGAGGCCAAAGGGTCCATGGCTGAAATACAAATGGAATGGCCACAAAGAGCACAGAGGAGAAACGGTTCCACAGTACATTCTGCTATTTTCTGTTTAACAGTGGGGGCAACAAGGAGAAGTGATTTCAGGTGCTGCTGCTACTTCATAGAATCACAGAATGGTTTGGTTTGGGAGGCACCTTGAAGACCATCCAACTCCACCCCCCTGCCCTGGACAGGGACACCTCCCCCCAGACCAGGTTGCTCAAAGCCCCATCCAGCCTGGTCTTGAACCCCTCCAGGGATGGGGCAGCCACAGCTTCTCTGGGCAAGCTGGACCAGTCTCTTACCACCCTCATACTGAAGAATTTCTTCTCAATATCTAATCTAAACCTAACCTTTTCCAGTCTGAACCCATTAACCCCCATCCTATCACTACGTGCCTTCATAAGGAGTCCCTCCCCAACTGCCTTCTGAAAGGCTGCAGTAAGGTCTCCCCAGAGACTTCTCTTCTCCAGGCTGAACAACCCCAACTCTCTCAGCCTGTCTTCACAGCAGAGGGGCTCCAACCCTCAGAGCATCTTCTTTCACCTCAGATGGAAAGAATCCACAATGAGGGTCCCCCCGGTGCCTCTGCAGCCACAGAGTGATGATGCAACAGGTCACCTCACACCTCACAGCCCACAACCTGAACCTGTATTTATTTTTTGTGTGCCATCTAGATCCTTCGGCTTCTTTCACTTCCAACCTTTGATCCGACATCCACCCACCGGCTCACTCGCGTGTGCCCTTCACCACTCTCATCTCAGCGCCTCCGTCCCCACCCAGAACACGCCGCCATTGTCACTCATTCACTCGCGTGACGTCCCATCTATTTTCAACTCTTTCCTTTTCCCTCCAAGAAACTGACTCACTTCCTCATTTCCAAGCTCACACTGAAGGGAAAAAGAAAATAAAGACTTTTTTTTTTTTTAATTATTATTTGCTTACACTAGACCAGCCTTATTTCACTGACACACAAGCTCCCTGTACATAAACCTACTGCTATTTAGCCTTTAAAATTACCCATTCCTTCGTATTAACTGCACCAAACCCCACCCACCCACCAAATTAAAGGAAAAAATAATTCCGGGAAATCTTTCATTTGAGAAACCACTGCTGGATTTTTAACATACTTCTGGCCTTTCTCTTGAGTTCCTCACTTTTAGAGCCATGGCGGGGGGAGGGGGGGAAAGCAGCACTGAAATTTCATCCCCACATTCTTTGTTTTACAAGGTGTTTTCTTTGCACCTGAATTTTGTGCTTCTCTGTCCCGAACCGAGCGCTGGGACACGGAACAAAGACCAGAGAGAAGTTTCAAGAGGGTTGTTTTTTTTTTCAATCAGCATGGGCTGGAGGGAATACACCCAGGAATTGCAATTTTGATCACATTTATTTCTTTTGTTTTCCTGCTGCCTGTTCTTTCCTCTCTCTCTGTTAAAGGCTTTTCACACGCCACGCATCCACACGGAAAATTACAGAAGAGAAAACTCGGCTGGGTTTGGCTGTGGCAGGAAATGAGAGCCAGCCTGGAGATCATTTAGATGGACGGCCACAGAAAGTCCATTGAGCAGTAAGTCAGCAATTCTGTGGGATGAACGGATTGATCAATGGATGAACCACACAGTCTGCAGCAACGTCTCTGTACCTATGTTTTTTCAAGGCGTGGGTGACAAGTAAGTCCAAGTGGCACCAGAAGACTCATTCACATGTTATTGACACCACAGTGAGCGTGGCATTTTGGCGCTCTTGCCTTCCAGGATGAAAAAGCACTGAACAGATACGTGGGTACAACTTCAGTCCTTCAAACTATACACAAAATGCGGTAATTTTAAGTAATTCAGTATATGACACGTTCCACATCCACCACTAGAAGTTCCTACCAAAGGTCTTAGGCCATTGGGTAAAAACACCAGCCTTTAACCAGTCACTAGGGAAACGGGAACTTCCTGAACACATCAGATTCTCCCAGTATCTATTTATGCTGAAATCCAGAAAGCAGAAAAATCTTTTTCTTTTCAAATACAGGGGCGTTGTCTTGGTTCCATTCTGCAGTTGGTCAGTTCTCTGACTTCTCCTCCTCTTCCATACTTCATTTAGCCTGGCTACCCCAAAGCACTAGCAAGAAGAAATCTTTCACGTTAAGGAAATGCAATGGCTACGATTATAGCTGAGCAAAGAAACGGGTGAGGATATGCCTCACCCTTGTCCTTTCCTTACAGAGCAAGTCAAGTCCTCACTTTGTGAAAAATTAAGTGGAAAAACACAGAAAGGAAATGAAGTATTTGAAGTATTGACGTATTTACGAAGCCAAAACTATGTAAAAAGAGCAGCTTTTAAAACACTGATGATACAGCGCACAGACAGGTTTCCTCTCAAAAATACTGAATTAAGATTCTAAATGAGTCTCCCTTTAGCTACCCAACAGGGCTACAGTTCTGGGACCAGAAGTTGGCCAAGGCTGGTGGCAGCAGAGGAGGAACAATGGGGTTCTCCTCCCCTGCTCCCAGGGGACACCATGGCTCTCGAAGGAAGCGAACTAATACTTTGTCATTGAGACGCACATGGCCCAAAAGGAACAAAGATTGGTCACCCCATTGCATACAAATAAAGGATGTGATTTACCTTTCCACTCCATACCCCAGGGCGGGTGGCCAGGCTCAGACCCAAGGGTTCAACAGCCCAGGCAGGCAGGAGAACATCAGGCTCCTGCCGGATTCAGCTTCCCCCAACAATTAAACAAAGATTCATCTCAATTGGTCCCCTCTTTTTTCCTTTATTTGCTTGTTATAAAGGCTACAGAAGCCACATACCACAGCACCTCTTCTATTATGTGGGATGGAGGAGGCAAACCCTTCAGATGTCAGCCAGTAACACCAGTGCTGGTAAGAGCACCTGGAACCTTCTCAGATGCTTCCCCAGACACCCCAACCCATGGACTGTGCCATTCAGACCCGTGGTGAAAGGGCTGGATTTCTCCAAAAGACCAGATTTATCAATCTCTTTAAATTGTCCTCTCAAGGAAACCTCTTCATGCCCAGGCCCACTGACCAGCTAAACCATCACCTCCATGAGCTGCTCCATCCAGCCCTACCATGATCTACAGGGCTTAGGAACCAACATCTCAAACAAGTCACCTCTGGCTGCAGAGAACAGGGATGAAGACAGCTGTAACATGTCACACGTTCAATTGAAAGTACCCATTTATTCCAGTTTTACACAATTTCAGGGGGGCTTGGTTCTCAGTTGGGGCTATTTTCATTTTTGAAGTTTTCACCAATTAGCTTATTGGTGAAACCCGGAAGAATTGGAAAAAGGTTTTGTATTTAGGATTCCTCCAGCATTCCAAAACATCAAATGGGCATCTATTCTTTCTGGGTTTAGACAATGATCACTCAATCAGTGGCTAATTACACTTCAGGGTGTTCAAAACAAAGGATATTCCACAAAGGCTTTCCTCAAACAAATGTCTGCCTTCCAACCTTGGGAAGGCAAATGAAGATTCACTCAGTCTTCTTTTTCTCTGCTGTTTTGGTGTCAGTTCTGTAACACACACAATCACCACCACCCCCTTGATACACAGAGCCAAAGGGGGTCCCTGGTCCCAGCCAACACGGTAGTTCATGGGACATTCAAAGCAGGCTCCAGGAGCACAAAGTGACGATTTCAACTATCTCAAAGGGCCATAAATGAAAAAAAAAAAAAAAAAATTTAAAATATGCATTACCAAAGTCACTGTACATGAGCAAAGTCAGCTGCCCTTGCAGAATGGGCACATGCCAAAGGGAAGAGCAGCTTCTCTGTGTCCTGAAGAATTTCGGGTATCCTAGTCATGACATCCCAAATTACTCAACAGCAGCGTTCACCCCCTGAACTCAGGAGAATCACACAATTTATAAGAAAGCAGTCCTTCACATGGGGCATACAGATGAATCCTATCTACAAGCACACTGTATGTCTTAACACCACATACGTGGCAGCAAGGAAAAAGCGAGTATCGTCAGTTTAACCCAGACCTACTGGTTCACGGGTCAAAGAAACAAAAGAAAAAAAGGACTTTCATGCTGCCTAACCATAGTGCTAAAATTATTCCTCATCATTGCATGATGTGGGAATGAAGGAAAATGCACCATTATCACCACACATACAGGGAATGTATTCACCTTTAGACATACAGAATGCAATCACAGGGAAAAATAAACATACTTAAAAAAAAAAAAAGCTACTCTTAAGTTTTGTGGAGCGAGGTGTTGGGGGAGTGATTTCCAAAAACACTGCACATAAAATAAACCCTTTTTTTTTTTACAATAAGCTCAGAGCACAGGAAAACCAGAACCACCACAAATCCTGCTCTGAGCACATTTGCTGCCGGGTCATGTTTTCTTCCACATTATTGAAGATCCACAATTGCACGGTGAACACCGCTTCGCTGAAGGAGAAGATGAAAGGAACATCACCAGAATCAGGTGCTCTTCCATGTTTGAAGTGTGCACTGATTTCAGCAAGATAAATATTTCGCAATAAAGCAGGAGCTGAAGTTTTAGCATGAAAAGAGAAGTTTCAGAGTGAACTTAAAGAGCATATAAAAATAAACACGTGTGCTTTGGCGGCCAATACTGCAGCTATATGATAAAAAAAAAAAGGAGACAAGGAGACAATCTTACATTATAAATCCTAAATTCACTTGCTGAGTGACTGTTGATGTGTACCAACCAAACCTCATCGGCACAAACGTTGTTAAATGACTGGGAGTAGAGAACCAGCAGGTTTTGAGTTGCATTCATTTAAATACACTGTCAGAACAGCACTTTGAGCATGAAAAGAAAGAAAAATTGTAAATAAATGGTGTCATAATTATATTTGCAATGCAAGTTTTTAACATACTAACCAATATAAAGCATTCATCTCAAATAAAAGGAATAGCCAATTTTATTCCTCTGTTAATTGCCATGTGGACCGATTTCTTATCACGCAGCATGTCGGTTATAAATCTTAACAAGCAGTTTTAAATTGTTGCTATTATTGCTCATCAAGACTAAATAATCCTGGATTGTGTTCAGGGAAGCTTCTGTAACGTCTGCCTCGAGCAACTATCAATTCCTCATTTCCACAGGGATGAAATTTCAAACAACACCTCCAGCTCCACTGCACTGGAGCAGTTTGCCCAGGGAGCAACCTCCACAACTCAGGAGGTGGTGGACAACCCCGTCCACTTCTGACACCATCCCTGCTTTCAGGAGGAGGTTGGATATGTTGACATCCAGGGGTCTTTTCTAACCCAAAATGTAATAAAAAGCACAGTTGTCCTCGAGCAGTATGATTTTAGGATGGGATGCAGTCTAAGAAACAGTCTTCTTTGAGTAGCTTTGAAATTCTCAGTCAAAATACAGGGGCAATTCATTAGCTACACAATTGCCAAACTGACTTTTTAACACTGCTATTCTGGGGTTTTTTTAGGAAAGGCTTTTGAATGAATCACTGATCCTGCTGCTTAATGGCAGACGACTCAGAAAGGGTAGCAACACCACCGACCTCCCTTCTCATAAAAATAAGCAAAAGCCCAAAAAAGATGTCGCTGAAAACAATATTAGCAGCACAGCCACGCAAAGTTTATTCCCTTTAAATTTTGATTTAACCTTCCAGTGTGTACTGTGGACAGCGTTATACCTAGGGAAATACCTGCTTCACTTCAAAGTCGTATTTGCTGCTCACTAGAGATTCTCTCCACGGTCCTTAATAAACCAGCTGAAAGGTCTTTTGTCGCTTTTCCCCTCAGACTTGTCACAAGATTTTGCGTGGACTCTCTCTTATAAAAAACACAAGCGCTGCTTATCACATTCGCACGACTTCACCCAGAGGTAAAACAGCAGTCAAAAGGTTGACTACATGCTTTTATTCAATAGTGCATCATTAACCAGCTCTGCTTCTAAAGAACCAATTTAAAATTCCACTCAAACCCAGCCTGACTTCTCCAAGCCCTCTGCAACATCTCTGTTCTATCCCTCCTGATAGGAAAACAAAATCGTTTTTTTCCCTTGATATCCACTTAATTTGCTACTAGTTTAGATCTCTCATTTGTATTTACTATTTGGTTCGAAGGAAATATGCATATACATGGAATAAAAAAAAAACCAAAACAAAAAAACTGCTGATAAATGACTGAGCAGAGAGAGAAAGCTCCTGGACTTCCAAGAAATTCATGGCTCATTCCAAGATACTGAAGTCCTGTAACACGTACAACAGCCACGTCTGCAATTTCTCACTCTGAAGTGCTTCCACTGCACTTCCAGAACCGCGTATCACGTTTGGGTAGAGACGAAAGAACAAGTTTTCCATCGTGCAAGCAAACGCCCGTCTGCACATTCCTGTACCCTCTTACCTTGGATGCACTGCAGGGTTCCATCCTCAGCCCTTATTGTAAAGGTTTCACCTGGATTAACTTGAACCAAAAAGACCTGCCGAAAGAAAAAAGCAGAAGAAATGTATTGGTTTCACGATTATCTTTAAAAATTAACATTCCCCAACCCAACATCATTCCCCAACTACATCTTTGGGTACCAGGGCAGTGTCCCAAGAGCCAGCAGAGATGTACAGCCTATCTATACATTGACATTTTCAGAGTTGGAATAAAGACATAATTCTGCTGTGTGCAGATGAGAATTACAGCTTTGGGTTCCACCACTAAACTCTTGACAACGTATTTAACTTGGCCAAATGCTGACAACTAAGGAGGTAAAGCTTTAGGCCATTGGCACACGAGAACAGACAGCACAAACTCCAGCAGGCAGCACCCAGCCAGACTGGGATTTCAAACTCACAGGAACATAATAATTTTTTTAATTTTTTTTGTAGCATAAAGGAAGTTGACCCATTGAATTTTTCAAAAGTTGTCCTTCATATTAACAGGTAATGTGTCCTACACATACAGATGTCAGTTAAGCAACATTTACAGACACGCAGGATTCAATACTTGCACACAGAACTAGGAATAAACTATTTATTTAGGAACAAATATCATGCTTTTTTTAAGCAATCAATTTTTTATTGAACCTATTTTTTTTTAAGGTTCTTGACTCTGAGGGTGGTGGACCACTGGACCAGGTTGCCCAGGGAGGTGGTTGAGGCCCCTTCCCTGGAGATATTCAAGGGGAGGCTGGACAAGGCCCTGGGCAACCTGGTCTGGTTGGGGGTGTCCCTGCTGACTGCGGGGAGATGGGACTAGATGACCTTTGGAGGTCCCTTCTGGCCTGGACCATTCTATGGTTCTATGATCACTCCAGTCTCCCATTGCTCAATTCTGCAGATGATGTGAATGCCACAAAGACCAGGAAGAACCACAACACATCCCAGTTCAGTCTATGTTGTAATCATCTTTATGCATTTTCAGGTGTCTAAAAATCGTGGGTTTTAAAACTACTGATTTAATTTTTTTTCTTTAATGGTGAGTTTCACTGAGAGCTAGTGAGCATTTATTTATCCCATCTCTTGCAGCTTGGGAAACTTTTACTCAAACATTTTAAACACACTTTGTTAAACTTTGCCTTGTCAAAAGTTCAATCAAAATCTGGGTTGACCTTGATATAAATTGAAAATATAGATTTATATTTTTTTTGTGAAAACTCTCTCTAGATTTAATGTCTGGTCTTTATATTCCGAGACACCTGCATGTAGAATTTAATCATTCAATACGAAAGACAGAATTTGAATTAATGTTGTGCTTCTGAATTCCTTAAGCTGAATGCATAAGATAATTATTGCCTAGATGACCTTTTGAATTACAGTAATCCTACAGAAACCCATTATTCCAGCAACATTTTTAAAGCACAAGCTGGAAATCAGAAAAAAATGACATATGAAAGCCATTATTTTGTCTGCAACAATAATTTCTTGGGGAGCACTGATCGGGATGGATCTGATCCAGCAGAGAGCGCACAATAAATGGTTCAGAATAGACAAGAGGCACAAAAGCTGTCCAGTCCCTAATCTCCCAACAATCAACATTTAACTGACAGTATTTAAGTGCTCTTTTGCTATGAATAGGCATGGATTATCCACAACAGGATACAGGCATTGGGTCAAAAGAAGCACAGAGCAAAGTGGTGTCATTCAGCTTAAAAAACAAACCAAAAACCTGAACACAAAGAGGCAAGGAGTCATAAAAGTATTTCATTAGCTCATTTGCATTATACATCTAAGCCAACAGCTCCAAAGCCAGTTATTTATTAACAACACTGGATTAAGGTAAAGCAGATGCTCTAGCACATCATCACACCTTTGGAAGAACTTCCTCCAAATACACACCCTGATTAGACTGATGGCTCCTACACGAAGAACTCTCTCTTTTCTCTAAAGAGGGGAGTTGAGTTTAACGGCAGATGCAAGACTGATCCTGACAGAAGGATTTCTCCTAATTCACGAGGCACGTGTCTAGCCCAGGATTATCATAAGGGTGTGATTTTTGAATTCCTTTTCAAGGACTCATTGCAGAAGGTCCATGGCCAGCACAAGTGTCTACATTGGCACGTCTACAGTTGGTCTTTGAAAAGAATTCTTTGGGTCTCCACACTAAAAACCCTTCCTGAACATTAAATCCCCAGTAACAGCTGTTGCTTATAACGGTCAAAATAAAGCAGCATTATCATAGAATCACAGAACGGTTAGAGTTGGAAGGGACCTTAAAGACCATCCAGTTACAACCCCCTCACCATGGGCAGGAACACCTCCCACTAGAACAAGTTGCTCAAAGCCCCATCCAGCCTGGTCTTATCCTTGCCTAAATGACACAGGTTTTTAACACAAACAAATTGTTCCACCCACAAATTTGTTTCCCAAACAGCAGTGGCTACCATGGCATCATCCCCTCATCGTGAGCACCTGGGATTTCTATAGAGTAGCTTCTATTAAAACACTATACATATGGGAACAATTCCTTATTGACAGTTCCTAGAGCACAACAGCTTAAAGGTTTCATATTTATTTTTAAAACAATAAAAAACCCAAACGCTCAGCAACAGTTACTGTCAGAAAATATGGTATTAAGTTGGTGAGAAAGCAAAGTTCTCCGTTGTATGTGGCAGGATAACAACTGCCAACTCTACTTGGCCCTTGTTGAGAAGGCACTATACAATTTTGCCCAAATTTTAAGTACAGTCCCCTAAAGCCAAGAGACCACAAAATATTTTCACCCAGGATCTTGTTTTGAGGTTAACTATCAACTACATTGAAAGGGCAACGTTTATTGTATTTATTCTCAGAAAAAAAAAAAGTGCTTTATTCTGTCACTCAATGATTTGCAACTACTGCCACCATGGTTTTCACCTAAAATCCAGTAAATCTAATCCCTCTTTCCCATGCTCTTGAGTAAGTTTTTTAGGCTTCAGAATTCATAATATTATATTCATGAAACATGCAATTTTGTACCGTCTCATCTGCTGAAAGCTGTAACCAACCTGGTTTTATTGCTATTTGGACTTTTAAATATATACACAAGCACAACACTTTTCAAAGGAGGTCAGTGAGCTTAACTTCGATTAAACCGAGGAGGTTTTCTGCACCTAATGATGGCAGCCCCGCCAGATCTGCACTTTCAGAGTAGTGGTTTTTATGAGCTACAGAAGCTGGAACACCAACATTTGTAAAATTCAGCCATTTCAGCAAAATTTCAGAAATAGTAAGAGCCAAGGAGCAAGAAGAGAACACAAGGCCCTGAGCTACCAAGACCTGATGTACAGCTGGAAATGATGTACAGCCATCTCCAGCTCTGTGGGGTTTCTCAGAACGACCTGCTAAAACCAGTAATACAGTGCACTTAATGAACTTAAAATTTATACTGATTTATACTGCAGGCAAGAGCTGCAGGGGAATAAAATACTCTAGTTATCATTTCCTAAATTGTAAACAAAAACAACAACAACAAAAAACGAAAAAAAAAAAACCTAAGTTACTGAGATCTTAGAAGACATTCTTCTGCTATGATTCTCAAATTAGCTACCTTTGAAGCAGAAGAAAACACTTCTGGGCTGTTGCTGGGGAAATGCAGTTATATCAAGAGCAAATGGGAATCACCAACGTGTGACTGATGTGAGTCAAGACTGGAACAAGGGCTGGACCAAAGAGAGGATGGTCAGCATGAGGGCACATGGACCTGAGGTGGCTTCAGATCAAAGAAGAGCCCTCAGGATGCTCCTGGGGGCAAGACCCTTGGTTTGACCCCGCCACAGGCTGCAACCCAGCCCCAGTCTTTACTCTCAAAGCTGGGGTTACTGGGGTTTTCCCTCTGTAACCCAATCACCCAAAGCCCCCTGCACTCACCCCACCCCACACATAACCCCCTGAGAGCCTGCAGCTCCAAATCACCAACTAAGGAGCTGCAGGGCTGAGGTCAAACCATTAAAGCCAACCCACGTGGAGTATTAGATACTGGGCATTTTCCAGCCAACGCCCCTGATTTGTCCCAATTGCCTGGGACAAATCATATCAAGGCAAACTGCCACTTCTTTTGTTTATACACACTAAGTATGCCAAACTAATTCAATGATTTATTTTTCCCCAAGTCCTCCCCAAACTGCAAAAACATATTCTGCAGCCTGGGACACAGCTTTTCTTGCTGCCTTTATACACGAGGGATCTTCACAAGAACGCTTTGCTGCTGAAGCTTTTAATTAAGAATCTGAAGAAAGTATAAAGATGACAACATCTTTATTTTAATGACACCAAACACAGGCGACCTATAATCGCCCTGTGTTTCTTCCAATACTCATCACCCCGAGTTTGCAGGTTTATAGGACAGCAGCAAGATGGGAGACAGAGCTTGAAAAGTCCCTTTGAGCCCCCATTGCTCCCCTGCAGCATCACGAGGATGCGGTCCCAGGACACTCCAAGCCCTGTTTTGGTCCCCTGGTCTCCTCACATCCAAAAAGCCAGAGCTTGTGACAGCTAGGAGTAGGGTGCCAGCGGCACAGATTTCAAAGGTTTTTTTTCCTTTCCCCTAAAAACCACTCGGACGTTTGCTTTAGCAATTTAATCCAGCCTGCGCTGAAGGCCAGCCTGACCTGCTGCATCCTCAGGGAAAGCTCGCTATCTTCACAACATGCTCTTTTTTTTTTTTTTTGCATTTATTTTGCATTTACGAGTGTTATTAGATCTTATTTAAACAACCGTGTTTGTTAGGGCTGATTAAGGATACCAAGTAGCGTAGTTACTATAAATATTTGTAATCGCACCCACCATTTGTCAGCAGTAGCTCTGTGCCCAGACTAAGTTTTCGTGACAAGCCAAGTGAGCATCACTCCTGTCCCTTCTCCTATCTATTTGGAACAGGGGAAGAGGCTAATGAACCTGCCAGCAGTCTAACACGAGCTTAAAGCTCAGGTTTGGGAATGTAAAATTATATGAATTGTGGGTGACAGTCTTGAAATGCTGCCTGAGAAGGACCATTATCTATTGCATACGGTACTGGTTTACTTACGAAAGTGTTCTTTAAACAGTAAGAAGATTCACATTCAAAACAGGTTGTCACAGAATCACAGGATGATATGGGGTTGTAAGGAACCTCTGGAGATCATCCACTCCAAACCCCCTGACAAAGCAGGTTCACCCAGAGCAGGTTGCACAGGAACGTGTCCAAGTGAGTTTGGAATGTCTCCAGAGATGTCTCCCTGGGCAGCTTCTGCCAAGGCCCTGGAAAGAAGTTCCTCCTCATGTTTAGACAGAACTTCAAGTTTCAATGTTCAAGTTCGTGTCCATTTCCCCCTGTCCTGTCTCTGGTCACCTCCCAGCTGTTTTGCCACATATCACCCATGACCACAGGGACGGCAGCAGCAGGAAGATGTTCACCTGCACCCACGCAATGCAATACAATCCAATGCTCGCTTTCAAATATTTCCACTTTATGAGCATCTTTTCCTTGCTAAGGTCAAACACCCATTTGCTTTGGCACATTAAAACCCTTCTGTAAGCATTTTCTGATGTGGTGAATTTTTCCTTCCCTGTTTAGAAACACCAGGCTTCATACAGCTGTGGGGGCTCAGGTTAAATTTTCTAAAGCTGTTTGGCTGTCATCTGGTTTAAGTCTAAATGCTTTCTCTGAAACGACCGATTCTACTTTAGAAGTTGGTATATTTAAGCAGAAGGCAATTTATTCATCCTTTATCTGACAGCCTTTTTTCATGGGCTGCTGCTTCTCAACTCGGGTACCGTAGATGCGTACCACCTATAAACCTTTTTCTTCTTGAAACAAGCCTCCTACGTCCCAAAGAGTGGTGCTCAGTGGAATTAACTCTGGCTGGTGGCCAGTCACAAGTGGTTTTCCTAAGGGCTCAGTGTTGGGACTGTTTCTGTTTAACATCTTTATCTATAATCTTGACAGGCACATAGAGTGTATCAACAGCAAGTTCACAGAGGACATGAAGTTAAGCAGGAGTGTTGATCTGCAGGACAGGGAAGTTCTACAGAGAGACTTGGATAGATTGGATCGATGGGCCAACATTAACAGTATGAGCTTCAACAAGGCCAAGTGCCAGGTCCTGCACTTGGGCCACAACAACCCCAGCATCGCTACAGGCTTGGGGAAGTGTGGCTGGAGCTGCCTGGTAGAAAAGGACCTGGGGGGTTCTGGTTGACAAGC
>VXBJ01003155.1:341079-357053 GCA_013400055.1 Nycticryphes semicollaris | reverse complement strand
AAAAAAAAAAATTATTTCCTGTGCATCTACATTCCCTAGGTTTGGCTGGGAGGGACCCACAGCAATGCCAACACGGAGCGAGAGGCTGCATCTCCTCGTCTGGCTGCCTCCAGGAACACGAGAAATCACAGCTTCCCATCTTGCTGTAGAGCAAGGGAGAAGAATCACAGAATCAACCAACCATCCAAGTCTGATTTCTCTTCTCCTCAAACCAAACTTCCAAACCTTTTGATGTTTTCAAGTTACTGCTACAAACCTGATTTTTCAACTCGGTACCGCAGCCTTCTGCTGATCACCGAGATGATTCTGTTGCCTTAAATTAATTCAATATGTGAATTAGTAATACATAAATTAGTTGCACATGGCACTAGAGAGAAAATTAAAACACACAGAAGAACAAAGTGTAACTATCTCAAAACCGATGCCCATGTATGGAGAATTAAAATGACCCACCAGGTTACGTCAGAATTCTCCTGAAATTCCACAAGAGGCGTAAACCACATCAAGATACTCAAGTCCTGCTTTTCCTAGAAAGTTTGACCCATTCTATAAAATGGGCCTATAAGCCAAGAACATTTTTCTTTGTGATTTTTTTTTTCTACCTTTCCTCTTTTACAAAGCTGAAGAACCTCTTCCAGCTACAGCAAACAAATTCAGAGAACCTGGCAAAAGCGATAGAGTTCTGAATATTCAGTCCTGTGACCGCTCAGTTTTTATTTCCCTGCAGCAGCCCATTAAAAGCTCTGGTACAAAGCGTTCTGCCCTTTTATCAGAATCATCTTTGTACTACAACTGCTGTAATTCCAGATGACAGACAGTTTTCCGATACCTAGTAGAGCCACATATCCTTTTTATAGGTTTATATATTTATGTATATTAAATATATCATCTTATAGTTTGTATATTTATATTAAATATTTACTAAACAACATAAATCCAGGACTAAACACACATTTGGACTCGGGCAGTGCTTGCTTTGGGTTATTCTGATTAGAAAAGAACCTTAAGAGTAAGAAGCTACCCCACCTTCAGTCCTAGCATTACTGCAGAAAAGATTTGAAACATACAGGGTGCAAAACTTTCAAGGGATGAATTCTCTCTTTCCAGCCTAAAAATAATAAAAAAAAAACCCCAAACCCTTACAATTTCAACACTATGAAGTTCATACACAGACCGTGCACGCACACACACACCCAGAGGCCCAAACAGTGCGTGCAGCAATTAATAAACCAGCAAACAAAAAGTCCTTGGATTTTCCACCAGATTTGTCCTCAGGCACGACGAGCCATTTGTCCATGGTCCAGACCACGGCCCCTCCTGGCCACCGGCCACATCAGTGAACGGGACAGGACCATCCATTTCTCAAACTGCTTCCCACCAGATTAAACTCCAAATGGGCTCCTCAGCTATGACAGCCACTAGAAAAAGCCAGCAGCACACTGGTGCTCAACCTCCCCTTCCTAAATTTAAGATAAATGTGTAGTTGTCTTCCTTTATCCTGCTTTTATTCCAGAAATTACATCTTATTTGCATATATGGTACCCAAGTCCAGTCCCCCCCAAAGGACGTTAACCCAAAGCATTCCTTGTGAAGACAACTTGGGCGTGGAGAGTGGCTTCAAAGGAGCCAGAATCTGTCTTGAAATAGACATTTTCTCCACTAATTCTTCAAAATTCTAGAGGACACCCCAGTGAGGTTGGGGAGAGAAGGAGAGGCTTGTGTTAGAAGCTTGTATTTTAATTTTTTCTTTTAATAGCAGGTTATATAGTCTAATATTTAGACTAACAGTCCTTTCTCCCATTATTTCTATATATATACTTATAAAGACGTATTACATAGGACTCCTACCATTCTGCATGTAATGTGTGATCTTCTCTTGCACAGTAGTTGATGTTGGATTACTTCTCTTGATCAGAGAAGTAAATCCAACCTCTCAGGAAATTCCTTCTTAGTTTACAGAGATGGGAGAAGCTAGTAGAGGCACAATGTCAAAATTCAAGTTTTTGGATGATAATTCATCTAATGGGCAGTAGTCACTTAAAAGGTGACTGTTTCTCCCCTCCTACCAACCATTTTTCCTGGGACAGACCAGGTTCTGCAATGGGGACAGTCAGAAATTGGCCACAGAATGGAAGCATTTGGGATATCTCATCTGCATCCTCCAAACCACATCAAAACCACACCAAAAGCACAACCAGCCCAAACCCTCCACCGTCATCTGTGCAGTAAATTTGAATACAGATGGGTCTCCCCATCCACTGTGCTATATTGACCCTCAAATACTTGTGTTGTTTTGACAGGGACAAGAGGATGTAGGAGTCACTTAAAATGGTTTTGCCGTAGTTCAAAAGTATGTACGGAATCACAGGCTTGTGTCAGCGAGTCCCACTTCGCACTGAGAAGTCAAACTTTAGAAACACAGGCCCCCAAAACAGGGAAGAATCAAATATTTCTAGAAGAAATCTCACTTAAGGAAAGAAATACAACAAGAATAAGGAAATTATTTTGCATTTGCTGCAGCCATTACCTGCAGCACGGATTATTATGCCATAAACTGAAATATTGTTGGAACCATTTGCTATTTTCCAGGAGTTATTAAGTCCAACTGAAGAATCCCATCAAAGCCTGGTAGGTCAAATCACATCACAGCTGATTATTATACAGTTGAAGAAACAGCTGTGTTTTCCAGAGGTAGTTTGAAGCATATCCACCAGAGAAAAATAACTAGGGGGAAAAAAGTATGTATGTACAGAACTGCATGTGTGTATTTCCACCAGAGAAAAATAACTAGGGAAAAATTTCATGTATGTATAAACAGAATATGTATACACACCCCCCATATACTTATTTCTATGCAGACAGCCACAGACACTAAGAATTTAAATCCATGACCCACTAGAACATGGACACTACGAACACGAATACATGAACACTAGAGAGGTGTTTCTTCTGCACTTTCTTTTAGGTGCTGGCGTTTGCACGCAAGAGATGAAGGAGCTCACACGCAGCCCTGGAGGCTTCCCTATTGTATTTTGTGTGGGACACGTTGAAATTGGAGATGAATTAAAATATATAGAATGCAATTATATTTTCACTGAAAAGTGGAGCGGTAAATCTAGCTGCTTTCAAGAGATTCCTGCCATGGCTTGCCACTTGAATTGGGAAAAAAAAAAAAAGAAAAAAAAAAGGAGTGGTAATAATTGTTCATGTAGAAAAGCCTCTTGAGACATGAGCAGTACCTGGAGGTATGCGCACAGATGGTTGGTCAAGGCACAAACAGTCTGGAATTTGTCTTGTCTGATGTGCGTTCATTAGTTTAGTTAAATCACATCCGTCTGAAGAGCGACCGTGACCTGAAAGCATTCTCTCTCTCTCTCTCTCTTGAACTGCAAACACGGGTGGATTAATTCGAAAGCGTCCGAACAGACAGGCTCCCCCATAACCATTTGGGTGAAACACATGCAAATTTTTTAAAAAAAAAAAATCTGTCATGACAGAGCAAGGAGACCAGAGGGAACGCATACCTATAAAACTCGCCGGCGTTGTGTGAAGAGGCAGTGAAACGCCTGGTGCTCGCTCTCTGGGCCATCGCACAGACAACAAGGCCACCAGTAGCTGGATCCCGTCCCCAGCAAAAGCTGGAAAGCATAAACATCCTCTCAAAAAGAAAATCTGAACCGCTCTAATTATTCACCGGGTTTCTTCCCCTCGAGTTTGTTTTCGGTTTATGTAACAACACATTTCAACGTCCTTGGTACATTCCATCTCTGAAGGTGGACCGTATCAACAGTGGTCACTTCCACAGGGGATAAAGGGAAGCTAATGAGGTTTTTTCCCCACACTGGGGTGAGATTATTGAAGCCAGGGTGCAAAGGGTTATACCACATGACTATTTTTCAGCACTTCACATATATTTAGACCTGCAGTTTTCAAGACTTAATAATCCATTATTTTAAAAGAACAACAATTTCACAATACAACCAGCTGGATGCCCCCTCCTAGGAAATGCTTATAATTGTGGAACAGCAAACTGTATCAAACAAAATAATAAAGGAATTTTTTTTTAACAAAAAAGGCCATAGCTCAACCTTGGGATGAAATGGAATGGAATAACCAAATAACTTCAAACGCACCCCAAAAAGGAAGGATCGGGAATGGGGAGATCGGGTCAAACAGCATCCTGCAGGAGCATCTCCTCTCACAAGGTACAACCCATCAGCATATGATAGCTCCAATGAAAGACCAGAAAAAAAACCAAGCTGATGCACAAAGGAGTCTTTTACCAAAAGAAAGCTGCACACCACTAATTTTGGGGTTTTTTGTTGGGTTGTTTTTTTGTTTTTTTTTCTCCCCTGGTTTTCCAGAGGGGAATCTTGTGAAAACATGAAGGAAAAGCCAGCTCAACCTCCTCCCCAGCAATACACACGTGCCCTGAAGGCAGTCATAAGTCAGATGAAAACGTAATGGTGCTAGACTGAAGGGAATAAACACACCAGAAGTGAAACAGATCATCAAAAAAAAAGAGTAGACTCATAGAATCATTCAGGTTGGAAGAGATCCTTGGGATTATCAAGTCCAACCATCAGCCCTACTCTACAAATTCCTCCCCTACACCATATCCTCCAACACCACATCTCAACCACTCTGAAACACATTCAGGGATGGGGACTCAACCCCCTCCCTGGGCAGCCTATTCCAGGGTCTGACCACTCTTGCTGGGAAAAATTATTGCCTAATGTCCAGCCTAAACCTACCCTGTTGCAGCTTGATAGAAAAACAAAATTTAAAAACCAAAAAAAAGTTACTAGGTTTACAGTTACTAGGGCTGAGCAGAAAGCCAGGAGCAGACAAGCTCATCTGATGCCTTCCCAACGTTTTCACTTCTGCACGTAGCGTGAATTCATCTGCTGCTCAAAAATAAATTGTAAAAGAAGCGAAGACCCCAGCCTTAGAGCCCACACCACGGACTGAAGAGGCAGCTACAGAGAGGAAACCCTGTACACAGCTCCCACCGTTTGGGTTTTTCTGCACTTCTCCTAAAAATTCAAGTTAGTCATTTTGGCTATTTATATCCCCTTTCCTTCTCCCAAGGTGTCACACCTTTCTTTCCTCACCTTCCTCCGTATTAAATCACAACGGATAAAGGGGACTCACAAGGGGCAGAGCTGCAAAAATAGGAAAGTTGTCAGGCACACAGCTCTCCCAGCATTTCACAGCACTTCTTCCAAGCAGCAACACCCTGAGCTTAACTCTTCTTGCACAACAAGTGACCAATTACCTTTTTTCCGTATTTTTTTTTTTTAAGAAATGTTTCTTTACATTTTTAATTTTAACACGTGAGGAAGAGGTCTGTACAATACACCCCCAACTGCCCTCAGCATCTCTGTCCTTTCCGAGAAGGCCACAAGTCATATCAATCAGGACCTCTCTGCCACAAGAGGCATCCTCCACTGGTCAGCAGGAGAAGACACAGCTCTTCCAGCTCTGGAAGGTCCCGCTGAGTGCCTGGGTAAGGAGGGAAGGATGACAGTGACCCACAAGCTCTCCATCCCACAGCACATACCGCTCCCCTAACGGCAAAGAGATGTTTTGTGCAACAGAGACGATGCTGCATGTTTCCCAACTACAATATAAATGAAATTGTTCACAAATCTGAACCGCTGTATTCCGAGATTTCCATCTTCCACCCCCTGCCTCAACCTGCCAATAATACTTTTCAGGTTCCCTGCACTCCACATTGCCTCTGACAAAAGCAATTTGTAAATTAGCTTCACAACACCACAGAAGATTTTTCAGTAAGCTGAAACACTGTTCCAAGCAAATACCAAGTTATTCCAAGTATTTGCTCGAGGAGGAACAAACCTTTTCAAAGCAAACTTACACCAGTCTATGGTTTGGGCCCCAGTCCTGCACACGTATGCACAAGGGTATGTCTTTATGTGTTCTTAACAGTTTTATTGGCTTTTCATAGAGCCATAGAATCATTCAGGTTGGAAGAGACCCTTGGGACCATCAAGTCCAACCATCAGCCCCACTCTACAAATTCCTCCCCTACACCAGATCCCCCAACACCACATCTCAACCACTCTCAAACCCATTCAGGGATGGGGACTCAACCGCTTCCCTGGGCAGCCTCTTCCAGGGTCTGACCACTCTTGCTGGGAAAAATGATTTCCTAATGTCCAGCCTAAACCTACCCTGCACTCTGTTTCATCATCCCTTACTTCCACAGGACATGAAGTACAATTTGCAAGAGGCTTTTTTGTTTTGTTTTGGGTTTTTTTTGATGGTGTATTCAAGTACTGAGACCTTCCCCTCCCCCTTATGCAGGGGGTCCCAGCACTGGTCTGGGGTGGGGGGGACAGCACTCAGTGGTGGGGCTGATGGTTGGGACTTGATGATCTGAAAGGTCCCTTCCAACTTAAGACAATTCTATGCCCAGGGGCACAGGAGAAACCTCTACACCAAGAGAGGTTCTTGCACAAGGGAGCCAGATAACGCGTTTGCTTCATCCATTTGCTTTCTTCCGCCCTTTAATAGCCCGAGAATTAATCACTGTTAGAGGTTGATAAGCGGAGGGTTTGGCGATAAATACCCTCCCTCAAATAATCATCTCTCTGCAATAGTAACACAAAGACCTTGGTTATCTCTTCTAGAGTTCCTGTGCAGCGAAGAATCCACCCTAAGCCATGGGGTGGGGTTTTGGGGTTGGGTTGGGTTTTTTTTAGCACTAATTAAACTCCGAAAAAGAAACAAACCAAAAAAAGGTGGCTATCATATCAATCCGAACCGCTTGAAAAGCACACATACCAAAGTCCGTTTACCGCCAGGTCTCAGCACACCTTTGTGCAAGGCAAACCCTTGTCGTTGTCACCGCCGTTGGCCGCTAAACCTGACTCCGGGGCTGACAAAGCGGCTCATTGTGCGGTTGTGGGAAAGGGCTCGGGAGCGATCTCCCATTCAGCCCCGGGATTCAAGAAGAGGCATTCACACGGAGCAGCCGCCGCAAGGGAGCACCTCTGGAGAAGTTTCTCATGGAGAGGGAAAGTTGAACCCCTTATTATCGTCGTGCTCACGGGATCTAAGAGCCTGAAGTGCACGATTAACAAAAAAAATACAAAACAAAAAAAAACACCCCCACAACACAACAAACCCCCAACCCAAACCCCATCACTCTAGAACTTTTCAGCGTCAGGAGAAAAAGTTCATTTCAAGCTGTGTTTCACCATCCCTTGCTTTCACAGAACATAAAAGAAAATTTGCAAGAGGTTTTTTTATTTTATTTCAATTTGTTTGGTTTTGGGTTTGTTTTATTTAAGTTTTCTGAACTGCTTCTTCACGTACTACCTGAGGTTTCTCTTCATTTGAAATGGACAGGAATTTATTTAAGGGGGGAAAAAAAAAAAAGACAACAAAAACCAAACCACCAACCCCAAACCCACAAAGTGAAACGAAACCACACACACACAAAATCATCAAATCATGGTGCCATGCTCAACGGAGTAATGTTGGTATCCAGCACCTTACAGGAAAGGAGCCTCTCCTACTGCAGGTATCTGATTTTTATCTCTATTGATAACAAAGCCTTAAGGAACTAAACCCACTGGATCTTTAAATGCAACAGAGCACTGGGGGATTTTTTTCTTTTTAGGGAAGACACATGGTCTCTATTTATTGCGACAGAAAACATTGGATCTCCATCATGCCCAATATGCCAACAATGCAGCTGTAAAGCTCAAGGTTATCTACAAAATGGTTTAAAAGGGAAAAACTCCAGGTTTTCTCACCTGTCCAAAATGGGACCCAGTTTGGAATGCAGACTGGGGGAGAAATTAAGTTCTGTCAATTCAGCAGGAGACAGTCCAGTGGGGTTCCCAGCACCCAGATTGTCTGTATCCAATTTAATTCCAAATTTTCACCCTTGTAACTAAGGGAATTCCCACCCTCTGCCAATTCATTCAGGCGATGGAAGGCTAAAAGTTGTTCTCAACAAGAATAAATTGGTATTGTTCTTTGACAGTAAGCAACACGGTGAAGTACCAGACAATTTGCATTATGAAATGGGGAAATTGACTTTATATAAAAAAAAATAAATAAAAAATGACACCAAACCCAGCAGCTGGGTTGGTTGAAAGGCACCCAGGCAGCACAGGGCCAGGGAGACACATTCTCCTCTGCCCACCCAAAAGGCAACAGCCCCAATCCTACAACTCCCAGTTAGAGTAGTTACTTGTTAATAACTTCTAACTCACTGTTAATTAAAATTTTCTAATACTTCACCTATTGACTTTGATACCACAGCTTTCAGTGCTGGCGGAATACAAAGAGGTAACAGCAGCAACTGAGATAATAATCATTAACACGCCTTACACTTCAGAAATTTTTCATCATGTGAAAAATAATTAGATTGATGAGAATTCTCCTAAACCTCCCCCCCCAAAAACCGCACGCTCCTTCCAGTTCACAGCACATTGCTCATTGGGCTCCTATGGGAATAACCCCAAAAGGGTGAACCTAGATGCAATCCATCACTTCTGGTTCTCTGGGGTTTTTAATTACAAGATAGCATCCAAAATATCCCACCCTACTGCTTTTACCTCCAAAATAGGAGAAAACATTACAGCAGCTTGGTGTTACTGTGAGCTTAGGCTGAACAGTAGGAAAATAGAAGAAAAAGAGAGAAGAAAATGAAGCAAGAAAACAAGGTGTTCTTACACTAGGTCTACAGATGGATACCCATGGGTCTGTGTTGCCTAAAAACCTGGAGGATATAGCTGTGACCATCCAAGCCGACACTTGGGCTCTATTTAGGATTAAACCAGTTTGCATTAACCTGCAGGCTCCCATTAAAATGAATCTCGAAGGAAGGCAGCTCAGGTGCTTGATGAGACACAGCTGGACACCCATGGGGGCAGCACCGCTGGGGGCATCACGCACTAGGAAGCTCACACAACTCTGCAGAAAGTAAAAGTTTTCAAGATAAGGGATTATTCAGGGGCCTCAGAGAAGGGGGAGAGTCAACACGTATACAAGACAGAAGTAAGAACCAGAAGTTGAGCTATGGAAAGGAAGGTTCCACAATTCCAATTTCTCTGCAAACTGCGAAACAAAAATTAAATAGTTTTTAATACTAACTTATTATTTAATCAAAATTGAGACAGTCATGCTTCTCTGTGTTTCCCTATTGATACAACCACACACAGCCCCAGAGATTTCAATCAAATCCTTGCAACTCAAGTTAGCTTTCCACATCCTTTAAATGACACAACTCAAGTCAAGCACAAAACCTGAACGGACAAGCAGCCGAAAGCAAACCAAGCTTCGAGTTTCATTCCACATCTAACTGCAGCTTCGTTCTCCTTTCTTACACTTGGAGAAATCCATGTCCATAACTGTGTGCCCAACTTCAGAGGTGCGATGGTCGATATTCAAAGGCATGTAAGAAATCCACAGAAGGGAAGGAGTCGGACTCCACAGAGGTGAGCCACGAGGAGGCTGGTCCTACTGAGCATCAGCAGGGTTTTGATGGAGAGAAAAAGAAGAGTTCCTGACTCAAGACAAATGCAGTTTCATTTCTGCTCTGTGAGATTCCCTGAGTATACCCCTCCCTCTTTCCTTCCTCCATAACGGCATCCTCAGCCCTGCGGATGCAACACACCAGTCCTTTTAAACTAAATCATTTTGACTTTTATGATGGCTCATGCTTATCTCTAAATCTCTAGCAATAACCACCCACAGCATTTCAGTTTTCTTGGAAGAAACACTGAAAAAAAAAAAACTCACCTAAAAACTCATTATCCCAAAAACATTTCATTTGTAACTCAAGCTGAGATTCAAAAAATTAAACTAATTGGAAAAGGCAGAGGAAAAAAACCTAGCTTTGCATCTTAAAAAGATGCAACTACGAATGTCAAGAAATGGACTTTGACTTGGTTTGCATGTGGGGAGTGGAAAATGACCTTCAAGATAAGCAGTTTTGGAGGGTTGGGGAGAAAGTACAAATTACATAGAATTTACATAGTACCAATAAACAGAGGAGAACAAAACATACAAGTCTGACAGATACAAGAAAATCTCCCTCAAAACTCTAGTTGGATATGTCCAAAGAAGAAAAAGACTGAACCTACAAGAAAGGCTAATTCTTTAAAAGTCTGTTTTCCACAATATCTTGCATAAACATAAACCACTTCTTCACCACCACATGTCCCGACAGTCCTCAGTATTCACCTTATCCTGAACACGCACCTCACTTGCCCGCAGGGTTTGGAGAATAAATCTCATGGAGAGCGATGGAAGGAGCTGGGACTGTTGAGTTTGGGAAAGAGGNCCGACAGCCCAATGGCATTAGCACAGGAGCAAGCTTTCCCAGGGAAACGTAGCCATGCTCCGATTTAACTGACACATGACCCAAGACTGTTTTATTCCACCGCTTTGACACCCAGGGGAGCGCTATCAGGGCACCCCGGCTTTGTGTGAATAGGCTGGAACACCCAGGTGCTATCACCGAAAGTACGGCACAATCTCAGTTCTTTAATATTTACATTCTGACCCAGTTCAGTCACATTTTGGCAGCACAGAGCAGAGCAGAGCCCACACCGACACCCACCTTAACAATACGGTACGGGGTTAATCAGTGACAAAACCCTACCCATTAACCTCAGGTATTCTTCCAGCAAAACTTTACAGGTCTTGCAGATTCAAGCAGGTTGTATTGCTTCCCTTAGTTTCTAGGGGGAGGATAGGTAACTTTTCCATCATTAGACAGGCTACTATCAGGTTTAATAAATAAATAAATAAATAGAACTAACCGGTACTGTGTCCAGTTTTGGGCCCCTTACCACAAAAAAAAGACACGGAGGTGCTGGAGAGGGTCCAGAGGAGGCCAACGGAACTGGTGAGGGGTCTGGAGAGTAAGTCTTATGAGAAGAGGCTGAGGGAGCTGGGGGGTTGTTCGGCCTGGAGAAGAGGAGGCTGCAGGGAGAACTTAAAGCAACCTTCCACTATCTGAAGAAAGTTACAGGAGAGCTGGAGAGGGACTCTTGGTCAGGAAGTGTAGTGACAGGACAAGTGGTAACGGCTTTAAATTGGAAGAGGGGAGATTTAGATTAGATACCAGAAAGAAATTATTTCCTGTGAGGGTGGTGAGACACTGGAACAGGTTGCCCAGAAATGCTGTGGATGTTCCATCCCTGGAGGGGTTCAAGACCAGACCGGATGGGGCTTGGAGCAACCTGGTCTGATGCAAGGTGTCCCTGCCCAGGGCAGGGGGTTGGAACTGGATGGTCTTTAAGGTCCCTTCCAGCTCTAAACCATTCTATGATTCTACTTAGCTGCTGGGAAACCCGTGATGTAGAACTAAAGCATGTGAGCTCCCTGTCCCAAATAGAAATAGGTATAGCAGACTAAAGGATAAAGCTTTCATTTTAGACTTCATATTAAATTAGTATAACAGTCAAACGCAACGTAGTGGTCACAAAACCATGTTTTAAATCATATCCAAAGAACCCAATCAGGAGTGAGAAGATAGAAAGATGTAGAACAGGTGCCTAAAATTCAATGCTGGATCTCAACTTTAGCATTTCAAAGCCAACAGAAAAATAAATCAAACCAAGAGTTGGGTTCCATTTAGTAGAATAGTGTCAAGCCAGCATTCATTAGTACAATAAATCTGATAAATACTTTTACAGCTTCATCTCCTGTGGCCTACATTCATGGTCTTACACATTCATTGACAAAGGTTTGAGATCATCATGTAAGTCACGAGCTAAGCCTGTAAACATATATTTATATATATTTGCATGTGTTCATCTACATAATGGCTGTAACTACCTTATTTTCTCTCAAGGTCCTTAGAACACTTAAAACTAATGTTGAGAAATGAAGGCGTTCAAAGGATTGCTTAAGAAGAGAAAGCAGAGGGGTAGAAAGAGAAAAAAAAAAAATAAAATAAAATCTCTCCATTTCTCTTGGATCTAACCTGCTGCACAAACTCGTAGGCTGTCAGATACCCTGCAGCCTCTCACACACGTACCAGGGAGCACAGCTCCTGCCACTGGCACATACCAAAGATTCCAGATCATTTTTGCACCGCTAAAATGTTCTCACTGTCTTGGATTTCTGTTATAACACGTTGCTCCAGCCTCAAAAAGTGCAATCTCAGCGTGGCAAGTTCAGTGTTGTTTTAGGAAGCTTTCTCTCGGGTGCTGAGGACGCAGAGAAAATGGGTTAAGACGACAACTAACATACACCATAATCTTATTTCCGAAAACAAAGTCCAGCTATAAACCCAAAGAACACCACACACCTACCAAATTCTTTCTATTACCATAAGGAAGTCAGGAACAAGAGTTAATGCTTCACCTCTTCATTACAGTGGCTTCTTTCTGTAAGTTTTACTAAATTTCTACGTGCCAACCTTCAGATATGTCTACTGGCAAAGAAGTCTTTACAAAAATACTTGTTGCTAGAAACACACAAACACAAAGCAAAAAAAAACCAACCCAAACCAAAAGGAAATTATGGTAAACAATAAACCCTCATTGTGTTTAATAGCTGCGGGTCTTTGTTAGAAACAGCTACCCCAGAATACGTGGCTGCATTCAGGAGACCGTGTGAATTCTATCTGCAGGTTACAGAAGGAAGCAAATACAAACACTCTCACCAAGGTATTTTCATAGCAGGAAGCTCCAACCACTTCTCCGGTGGCTGCTGGCCCGTCTGCGCTACAAGCCGGCCCCGCAGTCAATGGGGAGCGGGCAGAGGCCGTGCTAAGTACACCTTATTGCACTATGGGCTTCACCAGCTCCCAAATCACCAATTAAACCCTGCTTTATGGCTTAGGCTTTAATTCAATATGAACACAAAGGCCCAAGAGGCAATAAAGCCCGGTGGAAGTCAGTTTGGAGCGCTTCACTCTGTCCCGAGGTTCAGCCCTCCTTGAAAATAAACATTTGGGTTTGGTTTTTTTTGTAATCACCGTACCCCAAATTCGCTTTTTTTAAAAGAATCTAATGGCTAATTGCCGTACATTGTTGACGGTGATAAATGTAAATCAGTGACTATTCAATACACAACTGTAGTTGCATGCTGGTGATCTAACGCTACATAAAAGGTCTATTTTTTTTTTTCCCAAACTTTCCTATTTCTTCACTTAAGATGGGAAAGCTAGAAACTTCTCATCTCACTGCAACGCGCGTATTTCCCTCCCCGCTTCCATTTTGCGGACTTTCTGCCAATAACCTTGTCGAAAAAGAAATTCTTGTGGACAGGAAATATCCTGAGCAAAGGATATCCAGCTTTATGATACTTAAAATACTACGCATTCCTCCTTATCTGTCACCGCGCAGGCCAGTTGTCGGCTGTGTGACACCTTTGGTTGGCCGGGAAGGGACCTGCACTTCCCTCCCGTGGTGGCTGCAGCCTCACGCCTTTGGGATAAACCAGCTCCTTCAGGTTTTCTTAAGATTTCCCTTTTCCCCATCAGCCACCCCAGCCACCTTAGTGGTCCAGAGAGAGGAGATGCAAGACAAGTTCTTGCTCTCAAGAGCCAACCTCTGATAAGGTCCTTCAAAAATATGCCCACAACCCTCATGCGAATGGCCTAATCTGATGGAGGTGGCTTGGCCTTTCAAGTGATCCCTCAGTTTAATTTCCTCAACAACAGCACTCCACAAAAGCAAACATCCTGCCCCGTTTCCAGAGCGGGATTCCAATTGGGATAGGCAGCATGAAGGGAATGGGAGGGACCAGCAGCACAGCTCCAGCTCTGTCAACCGCCCTCATTAAGCAGCTGGTTCATTCAATGGAAGGGACGAAAAGTTCCAGTAAGGGACACCTGGCTGTCAAAGAAAGTTTCACTGGTCTTCAAGCAGCTGGTGGGCTACAGGGGCTGCAGCCCCTGGTGCCCAGTCCACCCCTAAGCTGGGCTCTCCAGGGGTACAACCAACCAGTAGCCAAACAAATGCGTTTATAATTGGTCTTTCAGGGGTAACAGGGCTTTTCAGGGACTAGAGAAATTTTAAGCTTTTAATGAAGTCACCTAAATGTAGATACTGGGGGATAATCACATTACAACTTATTATACAGCTCCTCCCTGTTTGACCAGCTTCAAGCCCCATGAAACAAGGTCCAAGTTGACGATTCACATCTAATGCTTCCTCGGTCATCAGTAGCTTATGGTTCTTAACCAAAAAAGCAGACAAATCTTAAAAATTACTGTTATATAAAAATGAGGATTCAAGCCCTTTAAGGCACTCTGAGGCTTCAGCAGCTTCCCATGAGGGGGACAGCCAACACTCAAAAACACTCAAGCAGTTGAGGTAAGGCAGCCAAGGCTGCCATCCCAAGAATGAAGGTGACTGTTGAAAGAATGAAAGCAAGCATTTCAAAAATAAAAAGNGCTCTGTCAACCGCCCTCATTAAGCAGCTGGTTCATTCAATGGAAGGGACGAAAAGTTCCAGTAAGGGACACCTGGCTGTCAAAGAAAGTTTCACTGGTCTTCAAGCAGCTGGTGGGCTACAGGGGCTGCAGCCCCTGGTGCCCAGTCCACCCCTAAGCTGGGCTCTCCAGGGGTACAACCAACCAGTAGCCAAACAAATGCGTTTATAATTGGTCTTTCAGGGGTAACAGGGCTTTTCAGGGACTAGAGAAATTTTAAGCTTTTAATGAAGTCACCTAAATGTAGATACTGGGGGATAATCACATTACAACTTATTATACAGCTCCTCCCTGTTTGACCAGCTTCAAGCCCCATGAAACAAGGTCCAAGTTGACGATTCACATCTAATGCTTCCTCGGTCATCAGTAGCTTATGGTTCTTAACCAAAAAAGCAGACAAATCTTAAAAATTACTGTTATATAAAAATGAGGATTCAAGCCCTTTAAGGCACTCTGAGGCTTCAGCAGCTTGCTATCCCTTCCCATGAGTGGGACAGCCAACACTCAAAGCCAGAGGAGCAGGTGAGGTAAGGCAGCCAAGGCTGCCATCCCAAGAATGAAGGTGACTGTTGAACGAATGAAAGCAAGCATTTCAAAAATAAAAAGCAAAAAAATTCTGTTGGGGCAAAAATTGCAGCCGTTACACTTGGGTCCTTTTATAAGACATTTCTCTAAAGGGTTTTAAGTGCCATTTATTTTCTTCTAATAAGTAAACATCCACGACTAGCCTCAGTGAGAAACAGTACCTCCACTTTACATCTTTGCTATTCCCTATTTAAAAATTCATTTTATTTATAAGAACACCAAATCCCTGCCTGTGGTTTCACCGAGGTGGGGAAGGGGAGGTGACACTTCAGAATAACACCCGTAAATGATCATGCTTTTCAGAGTGCTTTAATACAGCCATAGCCAAAGGATATTCTTATTTCAGCCAATTTTACTTGCGACACCTGACACACTTATGGCTACAGAAGACTCATTAGAAGTTAAGGTCCCCATGAGCTGACCCTTGTGTCCCAAAAGCACATACATATTAACGCACCCTCCCAACCCCAGTTGATTTAATGCAACACTCAATGACCACCACAACATCTAGGGCTGTTGCCTGCCAGGTACCTTGACCCCACCTGGAGCACTGTGATCAGCTATGGAGTCCTCAATACATAAAGGATATGGACCCATTGGAACAGGTCCAGCACANGTCCCTTCCAACTCTAACCATTCTATGACACCACCTGTAACACAAGCTCACAGGTATTTTAGAGGGCTTCTCTTAATGCAGTCCAAAAGTAACCATAGAGATCCAGTTTTAAAACAGCTACATAAGATCGAAGAGAGAAATCACCACTTTCACAAGAGAAATCTCCTCTTGTGGCAGAGCCCCCCTAAAGGTATTTACTCAGCTATGGTCACAGATCCTGTTTTTATAAAAGCAAGTGTTCCCTTTGAAAAACAGCTTTGCAGAAAGAAGTATGTACCTTGTCCGAATGCCAGATGCTTGGGCACACTCAGGCTTCAGTCAGCGTTGCAGCAACAA
>VXBJ01003155.1:319176-341069 GCA_013400055.1 Nycticryphes semicollaris | reverse complement strand
CCCCCCTCTCATTTCAGTTGGCTTCACCTCATCAGCTGGCACAGGCCAGATCCTACTTGGTGCCTCACATCAGTAACTGATGTTCAACCCCAAATCCAAACAAACTCTGTGCTTGCTCTAATTTGTGAGCAGATTTGTGAGCCATTTCACAATAAAGTCACATTTATTCCAGAGCACTCAGTGCCTTGGGGGGAAACTTGCTTCTAGAAATATTACACTCAAATATTTTACAGCCACAGCATTATTTCTTTGATGTTGGAGACCCACAATCACGATTTATTCAAATCGGCGGAGAGTATCACGACTGCCCACTCGCCTTGTGACAGCTCCTAGATGAAGACTACTCATTTCCAGGGATAATTCATGCTGTTGGACACATGGGATCTTTGGCTCTCCACTTTGAGACCACTCTGCTTTCCCACCACCAACCCTCCAAAACCACTCAGCTAGTGGGTCTGAACATTTAAAAGCTGAGATCAAGGCATCTCCAAGGGTGAGGACCTATGTTAGACACCGCCAACAAGCTTTGACTAGAACCATAGGAGCAAGGAAGAGAATTTGGAGAGCACAGCGTCTGCTCTGACACATCTGCCCACAGGGCATGGAGGGAAAGGAGCCAGCGATGTAAGAGGAGAAGTCTTTGTCCTTAGGTGACACCGAGACAATCTACACACGCCAAAACCGTTGTGCAATTAGTATGTTCTTAATTTTGTACCCTCAGAGAAGCTAAGTAAGCGCACTTAATCAACTGGAAATAAAGGAACGCAAAATAAAGCAACCCAAGTAAGTAATTAGTTAAAAAATGTCAAATGGAAGCAAAATGAAGTGTCTAATTATATACCATCTCTTCAAGAGCACAACACAATACAGGCCTATTAAAAATGCCACTTCCTAATTTAATCTAAACAATCCAACTCAACACTGAGTAATACTGAAGAGAAAAAAAGTTTTGAAATTAACGCAATGGTTAAAATCTCTCTGGTGAGGTTCAATGAGATCTTTCCAGTCCACTGAAGTTAATTGACGAACTTTAATGAAACTCACAACGCTCAAGGCTTCCTCCAAGACAAGTTTATGCAACAAAATGCATTTAGAGACATGACATGAAAAAAAGAAAATTAAGGTTTCTGGGTTCTCCTCCAATATTCATATAGAGTATATACTCTCCTCCTTTGGGTTTTATTCTCAAAGCAGCATCTCAATTTCCAAAATCATTAAGCCTACAGAGAAATTGGTGGAGACAGATATTAATTTATCGGGGGAAAGTTTCCTCAAAAACCTCCAGCATTTCTTTGTCCTTCAAACAGTTCTCTAATGCTACAGGCTGTCATTACCAGCCATGAACTTCCAATCCAAATGCAAGCCATTGAAGCTTACCACACCACTGCCAAGGTCATTTTAACAGCTTAAAAAACAGTTTTAGGGGCAAATATGTTAAAAACCGTGAAGCTCTGCTGATGTTCATCAGAGAAAAGTCTACCTATATGCCTCCCAAATTCCTATTTTTATTCTAACTTGAGCAATCACTACAGAAAAATGGGTGCCTGTAGGAAGATGAAAGGAAAGGGAAAAGATAAGGGAGCATTTCAGAGGATATAAAGTCCACTCAGATGTTTTTCCAAACTCAGTTCCGTAGAACCTAAATGCCAAACATAAAGGACGCTTTCAATGTCTATTTCTGACAAGCTGGTTTTGTTTGTTTGCTTTTTAATTATAATTCCCTATCACTACTTCAGTAACAAAAACCCAGCGTCCAAAAGCCTGGAAATAGCAGCAGTATATTTTGCAGAGGAATGCTGCCGTAGCGTTTGCAAATATAGTGGAAATATGCTTTTCCTTATAAAAATCAAACTGATTGTTAGGAAATATAAGGCATTTTCAGTACAGTATGCAAAGCACAGTTAAATTAAGTCCTTGAGTATGAAAGCATAAGTTTAATTGAACAAGAAGGGATCAGGTTTCTTTTCCATTAGGATTAAAATAAATTCAATGTTTGAGTATTTGCCAAGGTATTATCAGTAGTTTCATGAAAATAATAAAGGTAAAACGACTGGCCTTTTTGAGTTGTTTTGTCTGAAGTACAACTATCAGCAATTCAAAAAAGATTTTCGGAAAGACATTAGAGAAACCCAACGCTGCCCTCCACGTACAAGTTCCCATCAAGCCACATTAGCTGCACTCTAAAAAACAGAATTAACCAAAAAGATGCTTGGAATTCTTTCTGCATTACACAGACCTTCCCCATTCCACGTCCGGCATCCCAGCAGCTCGCTCTCATGCCTCCGCTGAAATCATTCACATCCCTTTCAGCAAGGCAAAGCCTCTGCTGAAACCAAGTCTCCGATGATGCAAGTGAAGAGCAACAGTGAGTGTAAGCGTAGGTGAACCTCCGTTAACTCAGCTCAACTCCATTCAGTAAAGCCCATTGCTTTAAGGCTGGACCTCTACATATAGAACCATAGAATCGTCCAGGCCAGAAGGGACCTCTAGGGTCATCTAGTCCGACCTCCCTACAGTCAGCAGGGACACCCCCAACTAGACCAGGTTGCCCAGGGCCTCGTCCAGCCTCCCCTTGAATAGCCCCCAGGGAAGGGGCCTCAACCACCTCCCTGGGCAACCTGTTCCAGTGGTCCACCACCCTCAGAGTAAAGAACCTATTCCTAATATCCCATGTAAATCTGCTCTTCTCCAGCTTGAAGCTATTGCCCCTCGTCCTGTCACTGCAGGCTTTTGTAAACAAATCCTCCCCAGCCTTGCTGTAGCCCCCTTCAAGTACTGGAAGGCTGCTCTTAGGTCTCCTCTTCTCCAGGCTGAACAACCCCAGCTCCCTCAGCCTGTCCTCGTAGCAAAGGCGCTCCAACCCCCTGATCATTTTCATGGCCCTCTAAACATGCATATATGGGAAACATGACCCAAGGGCTACATTCTTGGGTGGAAAATCCAAACAGGCTTCCTTAAGTATTGCTCCATCTCTCAGATGCATCCTAGAAGCTGAGATATCTACCTAAAAGCAGGTATTAATAATGTAATAGTTCTTCACACTGCCTGGAAAACAACACACAATAGATACCTCTGATACCTTTCTGTTATTCATTCATACCTTGGTATTTCAACGCTAGAGCTGGGCTTGCCTTCAAAGCTCGTTATCCCTTCCCAGTAAGGACTGAAGTCAAAGATCCCCGGACAAGCACTTCAAGGCAAACACACCCTTTGCTATTTCAGGCTTTAACATAAGCAGATTACAGCTCAGCTGTATTCCCTCTGAACTTCTGTTTATCTCTTACCAACAGTAATTACCCCTGACAAAAGGCAGACTTTAATTAGCAAGCCATGGCCAAGCTTTATCTATGAACTCTTTCTTCCCATACAAATTCTGCCTCTAAGTAGCTATTAAATAACAAATTTTAGCAGTGAATCATTAGGAGATATTCTTACCATGCAGAGTTAATGTGGAATTTGAACAAGGCAGGAGAGACTCAGGTCGTGGGGGCTGCCAGGGACCCCAGGAGAAGCCACCGCTGCTTGTGGGACACGCTCTCTGGGATAGTTGTGCTCTTGAAGCACAGGCTGTTCCAGGAGGCTGCTGAGTACTGCAACAGGCTTTGAAATGAGTAAATATAAAGAAAGATAAGATCTCCGCCTCAAACTGTTGAGGAGGGAAGGTCTTCCCTGCCACCCTTTCATACAGAGGAATTGAAAGCCCGTCTCTTCAAATGTGAGAAACAAAAAGCACAGACAGTTTCAAAGGAGGAAGAAATCGAGGTTTGGGACTGGTAGCTAAAATACACACTGAAGGAGAACAAGTAATTTAAGCCAAAATCAGGTAGTCCAGCCGTTCTTTTAACTGGCATAACATGGGCTCAGGTGTACTACAGGAGCTCTTAAGAGAGACCTGCCCCATACATGCAGGGCAGAGCGCTGTGGGGACCAGGAGATTTCACCTCAACGCTTTTATCCTTATCTTCTTAACCCTTCTTCTTTGGGGTGGGAAACCACCATGTTAGGGGACAAGACTGATAGAGAGGGAGGAAGATCACTGACGCTTTGATTTCAAATAGCATGAGTACTAAGAGATTAAAGCCTGAGTAAAACACACCGCTTGCTTATCCAACAAGGACAATTCCCCATGCTCTGTTCCTCAGCGGGACCATCACCACCCGCTGGGGTGAGGTGCTGCAGTGGCTGGGGAGGTGGCACTGGGACCCAGACGCGTGCAGGAGGAGGGATCACACACCATCAACAGGAGCCTCTATAGCCCTTTCCAGTACCTAAAGGGACTACTGGACAGATGGGGAGGGACTCTTGATCAGGGAGTGGAGCCATAGGACGAGGGGGAACAGTTTTAAACTGAAAGAGGCAAGATTTGTATTAGGTCTCAGGAAGAAATTCTTTACTGTGAGGGTGATGAGACACTAGAAGTGGTTACCCAGAGAAGCTGTGGCCGTCCCATCCCTGGAGGGGTTCAAGGCCAGGCTGGATGGGGCTTGGAGCCACCTGGGCTGGTGGGAGGTGTCCCTGCCCAGGGCAGGGGGTGGGAACTGGATGGTCTTTAAGGTCCCTTCCAACTCTAAACCATTCTATGACTCTGTGATCGTTGGCTCAGCTTGAAAGCCTCAGCTGGGCTGGCTGAGCCCAGGTTCAGGAAAGGCTGATAGAAGCCCAACGGCAGGCAACAGCGGAGCCACACTGGACCCCGGCTGTTGTCCCTCTGCCTACACCAGGCCCACACTTGCCCAGCGGCAAGGCCCATCAGATCTAAGGTTAGCTTCCAGATCAATCCCAGGGTCTAGCTGATTGAGCCAAAATAAGAGAAGCTACAGGAATAAGAGGAACTGGAGGCAGCATTGACCTTTTCAGCAGCAGCACTACCTTAGAGCTGTGTAATCAGGCCACAAACTCGCACTTTGAGGTCCATCTGTAGTATTTCATTTACCAATACACAAGCAGAGCTGGCTTGCAGCACCTCCTTTTTTAATATCGAGATGTTTGACTACTTAACTGAGGTGATCCGACAAGTTCCATACAGCAAACACCTGTGAAACCGTTTCCTTCCCCCACTGCCTACACCGTATTTAGAGAATTATTTGATTTACACCACAAAGGGAATTCAAACACAGCTCCAGAGCAAACAAGTCTTCCCTACACCATACACGCACAACCTATATAACAATGTGTGAATAAACCTTAGCATTTTCCTATCCTTCTGCACACTCAACATCTAAGAGCTGGAAGTTGCATCTTCTCAGTACCAGTCTGGATCATCCCAGGAGAACTTTTGCATCACCAGAGCAATCAAACATCACTAGAGAGATTAACTGGAGTTAGAACACGTCGCTTAGGTTTAAAACAACAAGTGCTCATTTCCTAAAACTGATGAGAATTGAGAGGAGAAACTGACTTGAAAGAAAAGTTAATGTACATTACAATTGTAAGCTCATTTTTCATATTTTTAAAAGACAGCTACAAAAGAGAAAATATAATCCCCTTGGTTTGAGAAAGAAGGAAATTTGGCAAAAAAACATATCCTGATTCCATGGTAAAAGGAAGACTATCTAAACATAATGCAGTATGAAAAAGGGGAAAGGTGAGAAAATAGAACAGCCACTCATGAAAGTGAACTGGAACTACAGAAAACTGGTAAGTGAAACCAAGACTGAAGTCAAGACAAGTCAGACAAAAAAAAAAATCATGACTTGCAGGACAAGAGAAAACAAGCTGCTTTTTAAAATAAGTCAGGAAGGACTGAAATCTAAGAGTGGCATAAACCTACTGCAAAACAGAAGTGAAAATAGGGCTAACAATGCAGGAAAAGAGCATTTAACTTTCCCTCCACAAACCCCACTCAATATTGGAAAGAAGTGGGGAAAAAATGCTCTTGTATCAAGCAGAGCAATGAATTTATCTCAGTGACCAAGTCAGCCTCAGAGTCTTACAATCACATTTGGATTGAGCCTTTGAGGGAACGCCTGACGGACTGCCAACGACGGGACGCACTGATGCTGCAGGATGGATCCCAGTGCTAACCAGTAGCCAAGAAGGATGCAGGGTGACCAGCACAATTACATCCCATCAGCAGGACCCAGCTTTCAGATAAAACAATCTAAAGTCAATGTAGGATTCCAGTGATAAGGAATTGAACTGAGAATTAAGATATGCACAGAATCAGTGTCGGTGGTTCTATGCAACACAGGCCTTGTCAAACAAACCCCGGTGCACTCCCCGACGAGATTACATCTCTGTTTGGAAAGAGAGCTGTGTCAGCACATATCAAAATGAAATATGGTCAATCTATTAAGAGGTGGCCAACTAACTGACCATGGCTTAATCTGTGGGCTGATAACACTGTTTGTGAACTGGTCCTGCCACGGCACAGGCTCCAGGCATTGCAGCCCAGCAGGACTTACAGCACAAGACTTATTGATACTGTCCCAGGACCGGTAAGAATCAACATTAAAGAAGAGTAAGAACCAGTGAGCAGAAGCAGGAGCCAGGCAAAGCAACGTTGGGCACCACATTAAAACTGAAAATCCAAAGGTTACCTACTGGAGTAGATGGGATCAGCCAGGGGGAGTGAAGAGTGTTTCCTCCTCTTATGGAAATACGACTTTATGTGCTCACCAGAAATAAAAGTTACAAGCAAGGCAGGATAACTTCACCCTTTCTAAAAAGAACTCTAACCTTACTAAATTAAGCGTATGTCGTACTGCTTACTGACCATTTTATTAGCTTGCAAAAACTGAGCTGGCATTTCTAAGAAAGGACATTCCACCCCCTTTACCCGTAACAAGTCAGCCTTTTAGACAGATTTCCTACCGATACAATATCGTACGCTAAGCAGAAGGCAAATAGCTACTGCCCTCTCAAAAGCTGTCAGCATTCTTCCTCTGGGGGAGACTCTCAGAGGTGCCCAAACCACACGCAGACGCTGATAGGAGGCTCCTCAAGTCTCTTGTCAGGGAGGGAAACTCTGAGCCGTAACAAGACCACTAACAGGATTTCTGGTCCAGCCTCAACTGGAGCAAGCCCCAACAAACGAGAGTCTCCAGTTGTTTCACCTCCACCTCTTGTTTTCTCAGCTGTAAAATGGGGATAATGCAATGCATTGCCTCTGTAGCTGGTATCCAAAGGAACCATCAAGCTGGTTATTCTCCAAAGTTTACTTAATGATTTCCTACTAAAATTTACAGCCTGTCCTGGTCAGTAATGCTCATTAAAATTATCAGTTTACGGCATCTATTTGGCAGCCCATATTAACAACTACAACTTCACACAGCAAATTGTTCATACAGACCTCCCTAAATTAGGAAACACCTCAGCAGATCACGGGTGGGTCTGAAACTAAACCACACTACCCACGTACAGCCACTGTGAAATAAAGCCTCACTGCTGCAGCCTGTGCTCAAGGTCCCACCACCCACCCACCGGACCCCTGTCCAGCCCAAGGATGCTCCCTCTGCCCCATCTTCCCCTTCCCAACAAGGTTCTTCCAGCAGCTCCTGCCCTCCCACCAGCACTTTCACCCCCTGAAGCAGGATTATATGACTAGTTCTCAATACCCAAATTAACTCTTCCCTTGCCATATTGGCCCGAAATCCCATCAGAACAATAAATACCAACTCTGACGTATTTTGCACCAGCCCAACCATGATTGAGCAAGTGGCCACAACGCGAGACGCTGTTACCAGTTGTTTCATCAAATCCCCAGCTAGAAATTTGTTCTTTTTAAATTTAAAAAAAAACCAAAAAAAAAAAAAAAACCCAACTAAAACCCAACAAAAACTCCAGCTTTTAAATGCACTGGCTCATTGTGATTTCTAATTACTGACAGGATTTCATAGAGAGCACACCCAAGGCCTCTAAAGGGGGCGAGGGGAATACACACGCGTAATTGTGAAACCGTTGTTCCCCCATCAATACAGCTCATCCTCCAGCCCATCCAAGCTCCCAGCTGCCCAGTCACACAACTCTAGAAGTCCACAGCTAGCCAGTCTACAACCCAGCAGAGCTCCCAAGCCAACCCTTACATCTCTGGCAAGGAGTCTTAGCCAAATCCCGATGACCCTATGGGATCCCACCATGATGCTTCACCTTCTTCCTTCAAGCAACTGCTAACGAAGGCCAAAAAGAAAAGAATCCATGCTTGCAAGGCAGGCAGACAGCTGTTTTGCAAGCAATTAAATGAAAGAGGCAGGCGTACTGAATTGTGTCGGGCAGTGGCCGGGATCCAGGATCTGCCACCATCTGGAAGTTTGCTTGGCTTTTGTTCCAAGTCTCCAGCACTGATGGATGGAAACAAGCTCCCAGTCCTTCTGCATTAACATAATGACAATTAACACAATTTTTGCCACCCCCTCCCAAGTAGCTCAGAACTGAAAGCACTTTGAGTTTGAATGAGACATCATCCATAATACAATTAAGTAAAACCTGACTATTTGGAACAAAAAGTAAAATAAAATACAGCAACACCCAACATGAAACAAAACCTCAGTTCCATCACAGAAAGCAGCTTCGTCAACAAGTTCCTGTGACGACTCCTTGTCAGAGGAAAAGGCTAGGAAGAAATCCTGCACCAGGACTCTCTCTGCATCCTCCTCTCTCCAAGAAACATAAACTACTGCCTGACAAAAAGCATTTCTGCCGAGAAAAGGAACACCACAGGCCAGCATTAAAGCAATTTCAGTGTAGCTACCAAGCAATTAGCTACATAATGCCTTCGCTACACGCTGATTTTTCCTTCTCCAGAGCACTGGTGCAAGCGTAACTAGTAATTTGTTGTTTGTACAGCCACTTCTGAAGTTGCAGGTGACCCCATTTAGATTTTCCATATCAGGGAAAATATTTCTACTTCGGCGCTGCACATCTGTTCACTAGTTTATTTCTGTTTAATAAAAGAGACACAACAAAACAACAGCAACAAAAAAGTTTTACATTCTATTTGAAGATAACTTCCACCTTATATCAGCAAATATAAATTCAATTTACATATTTTGATTTTTAAATATTTAAACTCACATTTGTGAAACCTTGATCCTGTTAACTTCCCCCGCCAAGGCAAAGCCTAAACAAAGTTTATCCTGTATTCTGATTTTGCTTTGAAGCTTGTGATTATCCTGAAGTTAAGAAGCTCCTTCCTACAGATGGTCATTAATAAAGTTTTGGATACAACCCTCCAGGCTTTACTCCGTAAATGATCCACTGCTTTCACAGAGCAGTTTTGGAAAGCACCTTTATTGCGGGACCCGACTTTCAAAACTCTTTGAAAGCCACCCATGTCCTTTTCTGAAGCTGTGGTACATCAGGACATTCTACCCATAAAAGTGATTATCAGGAGCAGGATATCAGAGTGAAATTCCACCACGACCGCAGCTGTACCGTAGTTTCAGCACCAATACTGTTCTGCTCCACACACACCCCTTCAAAGTGCAAGCAGACTTGATAGAAGTATTTTAATTATGTCAATTTATTAAAAAATAAGGATGGGGTTTTTACTGAATGCCTCCAGTATTTTCAACACCACATTCCAGGACAGAAGGTCCCTTTGGTTCTCCTGCTTCCTTGAAACCAGTCTGCCACTTGCGTGCTCCTTATTCACAGATGAAAACACCACAGCCTCATATTCTTTCACAGCCCTAAGAAAGCACTATACCTTAAAATTAGTTAAGGTTTTCTGCTTGCCATCAAGATGTCCCCTGCTCACATAGCTGGACCGGTTTTGGACGCAGCTGTTGGTTGAAATTCTGCAGAAGCTTTTACTTATTGACAGCTTGCATCCATGCGTTCATCTGCTGACACCGGTTTTTGGCTCAAACAGTCCTACAGCGTTCACATCTTTGATGGATTTAGAGATAGTAAAGTTCACTGGAACTTTCTTCCTGTTAAATATTTCTCCATCTCATCTTACAAGAAAGGCTTTCTACACTTCCACTCATGCTTGTAACCCCCCTCTGCAGCTCCATCACTTCAAATCTATTTATCTTTCACCAGCGTAGATGATCAGAATGTACACATTGTCCAAAAGAAGTCCCAGAAGGACTTGCAAAACATGCTTAATCTCCCTTCCCATCTCCCTTTAAAGCAAAATAAAAATCCACCCTTTGGTGCATGCCTTCCTTCACAGCTGTATCGCCACCAACAGACCACACTCACGCTCCAGTGTGCAAGGAGTCACACAGCAAAGTCTCTGAATCTGCTTTTTGGAACAGGTTGCTCAGAGAAGCTGTGGCTGCCCCATCCCTGGAGGGGTTCAAGGCCAGGCTGGATTGGGCTTGGAGCAACCTGGGCTGGTGGGAGGTGTCCCTGCTCAAGGCAGGGGGATTAGACCTAACTAGATGGTCTTTCAGGTCCCTTCCAACTCTAAACATTCCATGATTCTAGGATTTTTAAAAACTTCAGTGTTAATATCGATCATAAAGGTCAGGAAGAGATGATGTTGGCAGAAAAACATACAGCAATCATACTAAATTTTTGTCTAATATACTTGAAAAGAATAGATTAAAATGTTTGGGTTTTTTTTCCTATTTCTTCCTCCCAACTGTGTATTTTGCGTATGATGAGAGACAAGGCAGACTCATTTGCTCCCCTCTTCCATCTGCCAAATCCCTTCGTATTTGTTAAAGCCACACAAATTGTGGAATGTTGGGAAACATTTTCTGCGCAAAGCAGGGATGTGCAAAAATGCTAAAGCAGAGATACATTATACAGCTAATATAAAATACCCGCTGAAGAACCAGCCAAGCACCCTTTAAAATCTTTTATGGCGAGTCAGCCTGTAAGATTTTCTTCATTTAAATTGCTCCCGCACCCCTGCCCCAGCAGCCACAAACCTCCTGCCAGGAGACCCATCCTGGGGACAGCACCTCATGTGCATCACCCATCAGGGGACCACTAGGAAAGACTTAAACCTCACTTGCTCTACGGAGCCAGGATACAAACATGTAATTAAAAAAAAAAAACAAAAAAAATTTTTTGTTATATATATATATATAAAACAAAAAATTAATGGAAAAATAACTCTCCTGAGGATAGAAGAGGTGGAAAGTTGACAGATCCAATCTGCCATCCCCATCTACTTTCTAACTCCGAGTACAAAACCTCTTCTCAGTCTCTGAGGCCAGTCCAGGCATGGGGCCAAACCTTTGCATTTCCCTCCCTGAGTGAAAGGGCAGGTCTCTGACTGCCACGTCGCCAGCCCCCAGCCAAAAAAGCAGCACCTCAGGCTTACCCGCAATTCCGCAGCTGCAGGAAAACCAGGGCACTGCCTCTAATGAGGATTTATCAAAATTTGCTCAAAGATGGCATTATCACAGTACAAGCCAACTCAATCACATACGATATTTGCTTATATTTCATTTAGAGAACACCACAGAGTCTTAAGCAATGACAGGGCCGCAATTAATATACTCAATCTACTTGCAAACTATTCCCTTCATTATTATTGTCATTGGCTTCCCATATCCTTATATTCTACCTCCCAACTCCCACATTCCAGAAGATACTACAACCAGTCATCCATTCACCTTCACCCCCTTACACTAACCCTACAAATTCAGGATGCACTGAAACAGACACATTGCAGTCTGAAAAAAAAATCTAAGGAAGAAGAGAAGGGAGAAATAAGGGTTTATTAAGGCAGACGAGAAAGGACCCAGATCTGCCAGCAGAGACAACACCGGAATAGTCTAGAAGGTCAGAGAAACTGAAAAACTTTTTACAGTGACTTTTTAAGAGCATAATATCATCCTGTCTGACTGCACGATCAAGAAAAACGCCGAAAGGAAGTGAAACCGTTGATGTCTAACTTCAGTGTTTTATACAAACAAATGCTGCCTTTACAGTACCGTAGCGGCTCTCACACATCCACTGAAGCAACCTATTCAGATGCATAAAAATTCAAGAGTAGCCGTCTTGTACGTTAAATAGATTGTGGTTACAGAAGCATCTGAATTACCTGCCTCTTAGGTTGGTTGGTTTGGTTTTGGTTTTTTTTCTTTCCAGAAATGGCTGCTGTGGAAGAGATCAGAGACCCTTTTGGGTTGCGCTCGGTAGGATTGCCCAATTTCCATCCCATCGCTGTTTCCTGCCCGTGGAAAAAGGCAGCTGGATAATCTGGACAAGCACGTCCAGCTCTGTTAAGCGAGAGGGGAAACACACACGCAAGGGCGTGTGGAGAGAAGACACTGAAATTAGTTAACAAGACCGTTCCTCTCCGTTTCAGATACCAAATTAGTCGCGGGCGAACAGAGCTCTGGCTGCTGCTTGTGATGCACGTTGACCCCACGAGTGAGCTTCAAATCGGCACCAAGAAGTTCGAGCCGCACATCTGACAAAGTCACAGAGGATGTTTATCTTTTGTGCGGTCATTAAAAGCACCAGGGAACTTAATAAGCAACAATAAAGACCTGTTAGAGCAGCATATGGAGTCGCAAAAATAAATATGTGCAGAGCAGAAGCAAACAAGTCAATTTTGCCACCAGCTGACATGGAAGAAACAAGGATTAAGGCTGACTGTGGGTAAGAGTGAGAGATGTTAACAACTTGCATCACTTTTGTCCAATTCTACATCAAGATCTACAGAGCTTTCGCTGTTGTTGAAAAATCTCACAGACTGACATTTTTTTCCTCTTTAGCCCTAAAATTTCTTGTACATCCGTTAGGGTCAGCTATCACTAAGGTAACTTGCGCGTTCCATACCAAATCCCACAAGAGTGTGGTGGTGGACCTTCACAAAGCAGAACTGGAACACGATACAGTAGCAAAAAATTCAATGAGCCACAAGCTGCCACCCTGTTATGGCACTTCAGCTTCCCAGCATGATAGGAACATCCCAGCGTTGCCCAGTTCAAGAAGGACAGGGAACTGCTGGAGAGGGTACAGCAGAGAACTACAAAGATGACAAGAGGCCTGGAGCACCTCTCTCACGAGAAAAGGCTGAGAGACTTGGGCCTTTTTAGTCTAGAGAAGAGAAGACTGAGGGAGGATCGGATCAACGCCTCGAAAAACTTGAAGGGTGAGTGTCAAGAGGAAGGGGCCAATCTTTTTTCAGTGGTGCCCAGTGACAGGACAAGAGGAAACGGGCACAAACTTGAACATGGGAAGTTCCTTCTAAACATGAGGAGGAACTTCTTCACTTTGAGGGTGGCAGAGCCCTGGCAGCGGCTGCCCAGAGAGGTGGTGGAGTCTCCATCTCTGGAGACATTCCAAACCTTCCTGGACACTTTCCTGTACGACCTGCTCTGTGTGGACCTGCTTTGGTGGGGGTTGGACTAGATGATCTCCAGAGGTCCCTTCCAGACTCATACCTATCGCTCTGTGACTCTGCAAGAGCCATACAACAAGACGTTACCTGTGTCTCTGGCAAAATCCAGAGGATATTTCTGAATATAAGACACTGTTACCTCAACAACACCCAAAGTTTACCAGAACATGAAACACAAAGTCTTTTCAGTTTGGTCCTTTAAGGTTTCTGTTTGTTTGTTGGGTTTCTGTTATTGTTTTGCAGTATTGCTGAACTAAAATATAATTTAGTTTTATAACAAATAAGCCCAGAGAACAACATACAAAGAGAAAGTTACCTGGTAAGGCAGCATGGGTAAGAGCTACCTACCTGCCTGAGTGCAAGTGAAACACAGAAGAGTCAGAAAATTATGCTTTGATTTTGCCTAGTCCCAGAGTCACTTTCATCAGCATCAACTGAGACCAGGAGAACTTCTCCAGTAACCTAAATCACTAACTTGTGGTTAGGGAACACAGAGAAAACCACTGCATCAAACAACCTAGACTTATTAATTTATCAACATATCCATCAAATTGCTATAAAATTAACCTTTTATCCTCAAAACATACATTTCCTGCTGGTAAAAATAGGCTTGAACTTTTCAGAGCAGAGCCGATCGCGCACGGTGCACAAAGCAAGCTGCTGATCACTCTTTCAGCAACCAAGTCATTTTTGCACTGATCCAGAAACTTAAATGTTGTCAGACTCCAGAGTTTACCCAGGGGATTATTTGTGACACTGGTGACATTTTCTCCTCTTCTTCAAACCACAGGAGACCTTTTAAGAGGCGACAATGTACAGACACACTCAGATATCAACCCGAACACAGTGAAGGCCCTGTTCTCCAATGAAATGACAGCTTAGACTGAAAGTTATGATTTATTTTGAATTTAAAGATTGCTTTTTGCCATGCCTTTCTCTTGCCCATAGACACCACCAACTTTCTGGCAGCTCAGCCTGTCCTTGGGTTAGTCTCCAGGTCTAAGCTCCTGGTAGCCCATTCACAGTGCTGTTAGACACTCTCAGCTTAAACCCTTCCAACGTTGCCACCTCTGTGCCTTAATGTTCCCTCTTATACATGATGTACAGAATATGAGGCTACCTCACTACATTGCAGGGTTGGACTATATGATCTCCAGAGGTCCCTTCCAACCCCTATTATTCCGTGATTTCCAGTTTCTCATTTCTTTCCCTGTAACTCTTCATCCACAAGTGGACCTCACCCAACAAGCCAGGAAACTTCTAACCCATTCGTCAAAACCAGCTATTGAATATGTCCGTGGATTTTTCTCTCCCTGCATCAATGGCCAGCACGTACCATCAGCGGTGACTCAACCTATGACCCAAAAGCCATGTGGTCCTGCCAGATCAGGCTCTACCAAAGAACTCCAGGACCAGACACCACAGCCTTCTTATGTCATTTGTACCCACCTGGGAGCCAGGACACAGCCACCTTGGCCAGACTTACCCCTGCTACACGTGTGGATGGACACATTCCTCCCCGTACACCAGCCTGGCATCCACATGCCTGCATTTTTAGTCACGGGAACGCCACACGTCACACCCACTGCGTGAAGAAGAGCATGAAGGACAGAAAGGAATGCAGCGTGCCACAAGCACAGATCTGCAGCCTCTCCCTCGCCCACAACTGAAGCATTCAAGAAAAGAGCAAACATCATGCCAAATTAAAGTATTTTCCATGTAGCTGCTCGGCTCCCCAGACACACAAATGGCTCAGGAGGGACACTTCTGCTACACTGAATGCTGTATCCCGAGCCTCCAGTCTGGGGTAGGAGAGCAGCAGTAACCTCACTGCAGGGCTGAGGATCACCTGTAACAACCCTGCAACCAACAGGCAAACATAAATCATACAAAGATGTAATTAAAAGGAAAACCCTGTCTTAGCATCGGAAACCACGGTCGGCTAATGAGTAAGCGTGCAAAGGAAAGGATGGGCAAGTGGGGCACTAAGAACAGCAGACATCCCAGGAATGAGAAATATCATTGAAGCAGAAGCCAATTCTGTAAAAAAATTCACATGTAAGAAACAGTTGCTTTCTTTAATTTGCTTTTCTTTGAGATCCCACATATTGTAACGCTTTCCAGCATTAGAAAATAAAGACTTGTAACTCCCCCCTCTCCCCAAAGCAGGCTTTGAAAACAAATTTCCTAGTTAACCTGCCAAGGCAGAAGACATGACAGCAGCCCTCTGCCCAGCTCAGGGGATGACTCAGTGGAAATTAGCCCTCAAAAAACGTGTTGTCATCCTTCAGTCGGTGCAACAAAATAGGAATAAATTTCTCACCTTAGGAGCCATAGTTTCCAAGGCAGCCACGGGTAAAGGCAGCATTGTATCCTACAGAAGCAGCACTAACACGTTTTGGTGGCAAAAGACAGATTACCTTTTTATTAATTGTATTAAAAATTGGGAAAAAAAAAAAGGGTAGAAAGTCAAACTGAAGTCAGACTATAAAATCATTTCCTCGGAGCTTTAGAGTATCTCACAAAAGAACAGGATAGTAACACATGTTAAGTAAAGTGGGTTAAGAACTGGGGAAAGCAAGACCAACATTTTAACAGTTCACACCAACCAAAGACACAACACAAAGCCAATTGCTAATCACGTAACCACCTTCTGCTCCAAGAACAGAAGGACACACACACACGTATGCTGCTGGGTCTTACACTTGCATCCAGTTGCAAGATCTAGAAGAATCAGTTCCATGGTATACCCCAATTTGCCTTATCTTCTCCCCAAAGCAGGAATTTTTTCCACTACAACCTAAGCCATTATTCCCCACACTAAAGCAGCAGAAACAGGGAGGTGATTGTCCCCCTGCCCTCAGCACTGGTGAGTCTTGTGTCCAGTTCTGGGCACCTCAACACCAGAGAGATGTCGAGGGGCTGGAGCGAGTGCAGAGGAGGGCAACGGAGCTGGTGAGGGGCCTGGAGAATAAATCTCATGGAGAGCGATGGAAGGAGTTGGGATTGTTGAGTTTGAGGAAGAGGAGGCTGAGGGGAGGCCTCATCGCTCTCTACAACTACTTGAAAGGACATTGTAGAGAGGTTGGTGCTGGTCTCTTCTCACAAGTAATTGGTGACAGAACGAGAGGGGATGGCTTCAAGCTGCAACAGGGTAGGTTTAGGCTGAACATTAGGAAAGAATTTTTCCCAGAAAGAGTGGTCAGACCCTGGAATGGGCTGCCCAGGGAGGGTGTTGAGTCCCCATCCCTGAATGTATTTAAGGAGTAATTGAGTTGGGGGATCTGGTGTAGGGGAAGACTTTGTAGAGTGGGGCTGATGGTTGGACTCGATGATCCCAAGGCTCTCTTCCAACCTGAATGATTATGTGATTGTAAAACATCAAACGAAAGGCAAAATACGAAGTCACAGGGAACAGCAACACCCTTCGTGAAGTCAAGCCCAAGCTGTGCTTTTGCTTTTCAACCCCACCACCTCTATCGGTACTTACAGACAAAAGCCACTATTCAGACTTTTGAGTTGAGGCGTTACACACACCAAATAATCCACAACCTCTGCCGTTCCCACTGCGCCGCTTCTGCTCCGTTAATTTATTCTAGTGAAGCGATGCTGCTGTTCGCCATACGTTTGCTAACAACAAGGCACTGAAAGCAATTCTTTCTCTTCTGCCAGTTGACATTACGCGAGTCCGCAACAAACAGGGGCTCTCCAGAAGGAAACCCATTCAATGCTCTCATTATCCACAAATGCTATTGTCGTCCTTTTGGGTTTTTTTTTTTTGTATTCTCTGCTGCTTTATTTCACATCAATAAATAACAAGCAAAGAGCAATGCATAGCACTTAATAACATACCTACACCAGCTCAAGTGTCACCAAGCATAAGGTCACTTACAGTATATGAACTGCCATTGAATAGGCAGATACTTCCACAATAAAGGCGACTTAGGAAGTGGAATAAATTCTAGCAGCTAACTAATTTTACACTAAAGAAAAACAGTAAGGTGATCCTGAAACAAATCAGGACAACTCTACCCCCACACGGTTTCTGCTGCTGAGGTCCAACATAATCATACCACCTTACTTCGCTACAGGCTTAGGGCTTGATGAAGGAATCGGGCAGAAATTCTTGTGGCAAAAGGTAACACTGGGATTTAAGAATATAAATGTTAGTATTTTATTCATGGGTGAGTGGGGAGCAAGGAGCAACCATGTAAAATTGACACAGCTGCACGAAGGCTGAGAGAACTAGCTACAAAACTAAAGCAGAACACATTTGATATTTCGGTAGTTTCAGTTAAAAGCATGGGGAAGTCTCTCCACAACATCCCAAGGATCTCCGAGGGCGGCGAGGGTCATCTACAATTGTTGCTCACTGAAGTTTTTATTAAAAGCCTCTTGAGAGCTGTTTCTTTTTTTTCCTCTTTTCAAAACATTCCATATGAAACATTCCTGAAAGCATGAAGTATGTGTTTAAATACATAGATACACATTCCATTATTAGAGTCCCTTGCAAGGACCTAACAATAGAAATGTCCGTAATTACGTATGAGGCAATTACAAGAGGTTTACATACAAAGTATGCTTTAAGGTATGTGTGTTGCTGCCACAAAATAGCCGTAGACTAAGTCAGCACAGAGAAATCAGACAAGCCTGTCATCTTCATCTCCAGAGGATTCAAGCCTTTTCATTTCGGTTATCCTAAATGCAACAAAAAAACAACCCCAAAAAAACCCCACCAACCCAAAAGCAACCAACCCCCACCAAAACACAGCAGCAGAAACTCCACTCCTGAATCCATCTTGAGCTGCTTCCAGAGGAACAAGAAGCAGATGCCAGAACGAGCAAATGCCACATATCAGCATTAGCTGCAATCTTTATCCTCTTCAAAAAGTCACACAAACTACAAATTTAATTACTTTGGAATTGTTTGCTGTTTCATATTACATAAATAACATTATACATGGCTGCAGTTTAATAAGCACAGGATCCAAATGGTAACTTTCAGTCTATACCACCATTATAAACTGTCACCACTAGAAATACAAATAAGGAAAGTTGATTTTATTTGGGTTTTTTATACAGTTGGTGTTGTAATTGGCTTTTTAGTCTGTTGTCTGCTAACAAACACCCCAATTTACTTGTAAACAAAGGGATGCCTTAGATCAAACGCAGAAATCATGTCACTGGAGAAGCGGCGTGTTTTAATCTCTAAGCTCAAGGCAAGTCACCCTTTCCCAATTAAAAGAGCACTGTGAAGATTTGCCCAAAGCCACACTACCTGGGATCTCCAGGGAATATTCCTGCTCAGGAACAGACTTTAACACAGACCACACTTTCCTCGTGTACTTGCTCAAGAGCGCTGTCATTTTTCTTCCAGAGCAGAGCACAGATTTAACATCCACAGATTTAACATCCACAGATTTAACATCCACAGCAGCGCTTCTGTGAGGCAACTAATCTCTCCAACACTGTTACAAATTCCACAATAAATCACCTTTAATTAGTTCGTGCTTTTTTTTTTATTGTTTGTTTGGTTTACTTTATTTTTTCCTGGCTGTATGTAAACCAACAGAGAAGGAGGGGGAAGACTTCCAACTTTAATTTTGCAAAGAGGGGCTGGGAATAGATTGGTAAAAAATGCAAACCATCGCATCCCCACTGGAAAGTGTTTGAAGAGTTATCTGCTTGCTGACAGCCCAGCATTCCTGCCTGTAGATGGCCTGTTACCGTTGTGTATCCAGCGTCTCCTATTTCCACCGCCTTGTTTGAAGAACTTCCCTCTTCCCACATACCTTCCATCTCCAGGGACAGATCACACAGGGACACTAAACCTTGGCCGTAAACAACGTGACTTTTGATATTCCACTTTCTAAAGGATTCCCCACCACCCAAGTGCTGCTGTTCAGCGGCACAGCAGAGAAGGTCACCCAGGCACAAGTCCTCTGGGCAACTGGTTCGAGGAACGCTTTGCCTCCCTGGCATTTTGCACAGCTGAGATTTACACAGGGGTCTGCTGGCTTCCTCCGCTATTTATTTTATTTGCTGTACACTAAAGGCTCCTGCAAACAAATGGGACTTGGATAACGTGCAGTATGTTGCACAGAACCATCCCTGATGCATCAGGGATACTGCCTTTCCAGACTTCACACCCGCTACCGCAACATCCTTGGTGGAGAGACAGGGATGCCCTCCCAGGACATCCCAGCCAGTCCTCCTGCTTCCCACAGCTCGCTCCATCTTCCCTCATTATCTTTGCTTTTGAGGGGAAGTGGCAAACCATGGTGAGAAGAAAAGCACTGTGGAGAGTTAATTTGTTTTATTCAGCTGTATACGGACTCCGGGACCTTTAAGTAATTACATGTATTTTGCAGGAATTAAGATCCTCACACTACAAACACTTTTTCATACTGTGAACTTTGGTTCCGCGCTAGTGCTCACCTGACTGACAACCTACATTTTTGAGGAAAAACCCAATTACACCAATTAGAAAGTTCATGAATACAACCACGCACATGCAGAAGTTTGCTGCGTGTTCTGTATATATTTCCTTGCACCGATTTACGAATTATAGAAGTTGAACTGCCCTTAACTGCTTCTCTCCCTCATCACAGAGCTTAAAGCAATCTACAAAGTGAAAAAGAAAAAAAAGTTAAACTCTCTGCTAAGAGAGGTACAATGCTGAAATCTTTTCAGTTTACCAAGTACCATATGTAAGGGGGGGGAGGGGGGGGAAAGAAGAAAAAAGAAGCATCAGAATAAACACACTTCAGACTGGAAGTTAGAAACTTTTCCAAGAGTAAAGATAAAATGCTTGCAGTATGGAGTTATGGCTCTGAGCTTCTTGGCTGTAGTAGAATATCAGCTTATTTTGGATGCTAACTTTCTTCATTTCTTATCCTTCGGCCAACTATAGGCTAACAGTATGCAAANACAGGATCCAAATGGTAACTTTCAGTCTATACCACCATTATAAACTGTCACCACTAGAAATACAAATAAGGAAAGTTGATTTTATTTGGGTTTTTTATACAGTTGGTGTTGTAATTGGCTTTTTAGTCTGTTGTCTGCTAACAAACACCCCAATTTACTTGTAAACAAAGGGATTCCTTAGATCAAACGCAGAAATCATGTCACTGGAGAAGCGGCGTGTTTTAATCTCTAAGCTCAAGGCAAGTCACCCTTTCCCAATTAAAAGAGCACTGTGAAGATTTGCCCAAAGCCACACTACCTGGGATCTCCAGGGAATATTCCTGCTCAGGAACAGACTTTAACACAGACCACACTTTCCTCGTGTACTTGCTCAAGAGCGCTGTCATTTTTCTTCCAGAGCAGAGCACAGATTTAACATCCACAGATTTAACATCCACAGATTTAACATCCACAGCAGCGCTTCTGTGAGGCAACTAATCTCTCCAACACTGTTACAAATTCCACAATAAATCACCTTTAATTAGTTCGTGCTTTTTTTTTTATTGTTTGTTTGGTTTACTTTATTTTTTCCTGGCTGTATGTAAACCAACAGAGAAGGAGGGGGAAGACTTCCAACTTTAATTTTGCAAAGAGGGGCTGGGAATAGATTGGTAAAAAATGCAAACCATCGCATCCCCACTGGAAAGTGTTTGAAGAGTTATCTGCTTGCTGACAGCCCAGCATTCCTGCCTGTAGATGGCCTGTTACCGTTGTGTATCCAGCGTCTCCTATTTCCACCGCCTTGTTTGAAGAACTTCCCTCTTCCCACATACCTTCCATCTCCAGGGACAGATCACACAGGGACACTAAACCTTGGCCGTAAACAACGTGACTTTTGATATTCCACTTTCTAAAGGATTCCCCACCACCCAAGTGCTGCTGTTCAGCGGCACAGCAGAGAAGGTCACCCAGGCACAAGTCCTCTGGGCAACTGGTTCGAGGAACGCTTTGCCTCCCTGGCATTTTGCACAGCTGAGATTTACACAGGGGTCTGCTGGCTTCCTCCGCTATTTATTTTATTTGCTGTACACTAAAGGCTCCTGCAAACAAATGGGACTTGGATAACGTGCAGTATGTTGCACAGAACCATCCCTGATGCATCAGGGATACTGCCTTTCCAGACTTCACACCCGCTACCGCAACATCCTTGGTGGAGAGACAGGGATGCCCTCCCAGGACATCCCAGCCAGTCCTCCTGCTTCCCACAGCTCGCTCCATCTTCCCTCATTATCTTTGCTTTTGAGGGGAAGTGGCAAACCATGGTGAGAAGAAAAGCACTGTGGAGAGTTAATTTGTTTTATTCAGCTGTATACGGACTCCGGGACCTTTAAGTAATTACATGTATTTTGCAGGAATTAAGATCCTCACACTACAAACACTTTTTCATACTGTGAACTTTGGTTCCGCGCTAGTGCTCACCTGACTGACAACCTACATTTTTGAGGAAAAACCCAATTACACCAATTAGAAAGTTCATGAATACAACCACGCACATGCAGAAGTTTGCTGCGTGTTCTGTATATATTTCCTTGCACCGATTTACGAATTATAGAAGTTGAACTGCCCTTAACTGCTTCTCTCCCTCATCACAGAGCTTAAAGCAATCTACAAAGTGAAAAAGAAAAAAAAGTTAAACTCTCTGCTAAGAGAGGTACAATGCTGAAATCTT
>VXBJ01003155.1:230919-313841 GCA_013400055.1 Nycticryphes semicollaris | reverse complement strand
CATCTGTGTTCTTTTTATGCTGGGACCCCCAGAGCTGGACCCTCCTAGGTGGGCAAAACAGCAAACTAGAAGAAACCCTGGTCCCATCACTGTGGTCATTCCGACATGTGCATCAGCTGGGAGTAGCAGGAGAAGTTTGGGGCAACATTTTTCAGAGATGCTCTGACATACTAAATTGTTGCAGCCCAAAAGAAGAGGAGTTTATCCACCGGCTCTGGAAGAGAGCCCCAAGGAACCACAGTAGTCATCTACCTCTCAGCACTGCATCCAAACAGTGTGGGAACCATGACTAGAGCTTTAATCTGGTTACAGGAAAAGCTTAAAATAGGACTCGGTCTCACCCACACTATAGACCACAGCCACACTATGAAGGGTCTTTTGATTTGGCCATAGTCCCTTGGGTAGCTAACCTTCCCCTGCAAAAGCTCATCACTCCAACCACTTGTGCTCTGCCGTCTCTCCATCACTATATTCTTCAATATTATTTTTCCTTACAGCTTTTCTCAGCAGTTGATCTACTTTATCCACCAAAGCAAGGTTTCCTTGCAGAAGCTACAAAACCCCACGGAGCTGTGGGCAGCCCAGGTGTCTTTTCATCAGCTTCCATTAAAATATCAACAAATTACGAACTTTTTTTTTTTGTTTTTCCATAGGACTCCTTGATGCTCGACATCTTGTTGAAACTCACACGACACAAAAATGGGTTGGGCATAAAAATTCAGTAAAACCAAAACATCATGACCAACCAGGCTGGGGTTTTATTATTTTTTAAGTGATCAGAGCACAGAAAAATGATAATAAAGTTATCTGAAATAGATCATTCTGACAAAAATAAATAATCAGCAATTTGCCATGGGAAAGATTTTTCAATGTAAAATGGTCAGCCAGCACCAGCAGTTCATTGTTAATTGCAAAAACTTTTGTAATGGGTAAAATCTAAAAGTAGGAAAATGGTTTGTTTTATTAGTGACCCAAAACGCGCAGAGTTTTCGGTGATCCTGGATTGAGTTACAGAGTCAGATGAGATTAATTATTCACTAGGGTGGTAAAGCCTTTCCTTGGTCCTGCAGAGTGCTTTGTGAAGGAAAACACTGAGAAAGGGGACAGAGGGAGGGAGCAAAGGCGTTGCTTTAGAAAGTTAAAAAAAAAAATAAAATCACTGACCTGAGTTGGAAAATGACAAGAAAAGATTAAATTGGGGAGTAAACAAAATAAAACCTGAAGAAAGCAAAATTCAAAGAAATGGAGGAGAGAAAGGAGATGAAACGCAGGACTGATTTGTAGCTTGTCTGTCAGATGGACCAGAGGAAGGCTATGTCTGAGCGTGTTCCCATCTGGAGAGTCAAAACAGAGGCCCTGGGCACAGGGACATTTCCAGTCTCACCTGGAACTGCAGAAGTGGCCAAACTCATGAAAAAAAGAGCAACATCAACCTGGGCTTGGAGCGAACTCCCACCTTCTCCTCGGAGAACTTTTTATTTGGCCACTCTGCCCTGCAGAAGCAGAAGAGCAGATGTGGTTAACAGCAGCTGCAAAGTGGTTCCATGGAAATCGGGCACGGCTTATAAACCCAGGGAGAGAGTAGAGCAAGGACCACTTTTCCTCAGAAAAGTTCATACATAAATAACAGATAAAATGACTTCTTTACTGGTTTATTCCCTGAGCCAGCTCATCTAGGAAGGGCATTCATCAGACCAGGAGGAAATGTCTTTTGCCCCTGAAAAAGGAAAAGGATTAGGTTAAGGGGTGACACAGCAGGGATGGACAAATTACCCTGGAGAAAATGACTGACCCAAACTGTCACCTAAATAAATAGAGAGTGAATCCGTGAACTTTTCTGTTTTGATGAGTCTGGGTGGGGTTTTTATTCAATAACATACAGAATTTTCTTTTATCACAATGAGCTCTCTCTGTTTACTCAGGAAGCAAGTGGTGTCGGAGATGCAGTAGTGTTTCTCAGCCGGTTCCCTTCCCACGTGCACCCGTTGCAGACAAACGGGCTGAAGGGACAATGCTTTCTCCTTCTTTGGCCTTTCTCTTGGATCTGTGTCCCCAGGACAGTCATTCCCAAGCTGCAGATGCACCAAGACCAGACAGAAACCACCAAACTCCTTTCCAGCAGGAATTGTTTAGCCATCACGCAGTAGCACTTTAAGGAGTAGTGACTGGATCCAAACCATCTCAAAATCCAGTTTTCTGCCATCATCCCCATCCCATTTGGTGACAAATTCCAGAGGGGAACCTGAGCAAACTCTGCCCCTAACAAGCAGGATGCAGCCTCAGAGGTCAGACACCACTGAAAAGCCTGCAAAGATGGTCTTTATTCTCACAGGATACTTTCCCTCAGGTTTCTGATGGGATTCAAATTAAATTTTTACTGTTCCCACAAGCTGCACGTTCTGTATTCCGCAGGGCAGGCAGGCTGAGATCTTGGCATGGGTGCTGTTTGACACTATACAGAGAACACTTTGATTTATTTATTTGCTGAATACTGCTTTTTCTTCTCCTCTGGGATGTACTGCCCTCGGTCATCTTTAATACCACGCAGCACCGGCATATGGGGTGGATGGTTCTGCTCAAACCCTGGCTGAAGTTTTCTCTCCGTGTGCATTAGTAGGGCTCTGAGCAGCTGTGGGGTGGGCTGGCTCCAGACTTGGTCTCTAACGGGTTGCATTATCCACTGCAAGAGCTCTGGGTTCAGACTTTCAGGGCCAGCAGCATCTGGGATGGAGAGAGAGATAGAGAGATTCAACCAGGAACACCTTTGGTGACCCCTTTCCCCTGCAGCTTTCCTCACTTGCACCTCACTCTGCCAGGGCAAGGGCTCTGCGAGGTGGGAACGGCAGGACACCCAGAGCAAACAACTGGGTCATCTCCTCACTGAAACATCCAGAACAAAATGATGTAGCACCTCTACTTCCCCCCCGCCTTGTGATCACGTCACTCCTTCCCCAGAATAAAGAAGGGGCTGTACAATCTCTTTTTTTCTTGGTAACAACCCCTTTTTGGGGCCCTTGTCTTTTTATGTATCGCAAACCATTTAAATAATGGGGTACTCAAAATCAAACAATCCTCTCTGGTCACAGTAGTCTTCTTCTCACTCTTTTATCTGAAAAAACAACGAAAGCTGAAGGCAGATTAGATTGTGCAGCTCGAAACATATCGAACTCCTTCAATCTTGACAATGTTTTATTCTCTAGATGCCCACGGAGACTGGCACAAGCGAGAAGATCTGGATAAGCACAGTTCGTAGTTCATAACGGTCACTTTTGCTGAGGGGAATCCAAAATCCTGCAGGACTCTCTTTTTAAATAACTAGGGCATGTAAACATTAGCACAAACCAGGATTTCTATCTGTACCTCTCTATTTAGAGGAAATGAATGCCAGTTATTCACCGAGCGCATATTCATGGTTTTGCATTCATGAACTGGCCGAGTTTGGTGAGGAGCTTGTATTCGCGGTATTAATTAGCAGATTTTTCCCTTTTTAGGACACAGGTCTGTATTTCTCATGCTCAACAACACGTGCAGAAATTAACACCCTCCCCCCCCACCCCTCCCAATCTTATTCTTGGGATAAAATCAAAGGGGTGATCGTTGCAAGATTCTGAAATAAAAATTACCTGCCTCTCATGATATTGGGGTGCACAGTAACTTTGCATTGCACATCAATCTGTGATAAACCCAGTGACCTACCGGCTCTCCTTTTATTACATTTAATAGGCAAGTCCTTAATTTGGTCATTGAATCTCTCAGGCTGCTACTAAGCAATAACTCTGCCCAGTCAGACTCTGCTAGAAGTCACAATAGACTTCACCAGGGGCTAGAAGAGGCCTTCAAAACACCAGGGCCGTTATTCTGAAGCTGTGATTTCTGACACAACAGACATTGTTGTTTGTCAGGGATATTACTCTATTAGTCGTTTCTGTTCCTGTTGCCCTCCCTTCCATGAGAAGCACCATTGTCTCTGTAATTTGCAAGCTGAGGACTGACACAGGGCATTTTTGACATTTTTGTCGTCTACGTTGGTTTTATAAGTTTAAATAAGTTCCCATCTGCCAAGAGCTTCCAAAGAGCATTGGCGCTTACCCAGCTCAAGAAGCCTGCCATGAAGATTACAAACCAGTTGTGCTTATTCAAAACAATAACTTCTGACCACTGCACCAGAAGAAAATACTCTCATTTATTGTCTCACAATCACGCAGCTCTGCAGTGTTAGTTCCACTTTTGCCAGCGAGCAGGATGTGCCTTTGATATTTTATGAATATTTCAGTTAAATCTCCTTAACACTGTGCAGTCCTTTGGCTCCTTAGGCTGGCTTTGGGTTTGTTTTGTTGAAAGCTCTTGGTTTATTTCATTCTCTAAAAGAAAACAAAGCGGTATTGCTTGCATTGTTCAAGCCAAGAGCAGGGCCACAGAAAGGAAAGCAAAAAGAAGAAAAAGAAAGAAGTGTTCTTCTTGCAAGATTTGTTGTAGATTGGTATTTCATGAAACAGCTGGAGATGAAACATGCAGCACTAATCCTGTCCAGTTGCTCCTGCTCACGTTGCACATTCAGGAAATTTATAATGAGCTGGTTGTACCCCCAGTGTTTCCCCCGCAGCACTCTTTACAACGAGCAATTCGTCTTCCATCTTCTTGTTAAAAAACAAAAACAACAACAACAAAAAAAAGCAACTACAAAGGAAGAATTGGGGGAGCAAATACAAGCAGGAATGACTTAAAAGATGCTTAAAATGCTTAACAGGGTTTTTTAAACACGCTATAAAAAAAAAAATATTATCAGATGTTCTCATTTCTGCACATCCCAGCAAACTTCTGCTGATCCACTGCCCTTTTCTATCACAGCGCTTTTCCTCTCTGCTCTGTCTCCTTCCTCTTCACAGGATTTATTTTGCCAGTTCTTTTTTTTTTCCTTTTTCCTTGACAGTCACGCACCCGCCTTCCCGTAAAGGGCAGCCACACCTGACAATTCAGAAATCAACGCTTTGGTAAGTAAACATTTGTTTTTCTTTCCTCCTTGAAGCACTATAGGTGAGGGGTTTATGCCTCACTCCCTCCAAGGTTTCTAGTGAATTCCGAAGTAGTTTCTGCTCTTTATTTTGACTTCTCTACCAGTATCATGAGAACCTTTCCCTGCACACTGGGAATCCTCACACTGCACACCACAGACGGTGTTTTGCTAAACATTCGTGTTCATTTGAAATCAAGCAGGGTACAACTTGAAGGATTCTTTTTCTTTTCATGCCCTTTAAATAGAACAGCCTTATCCACTGTTAATTACATACATATGCAATGTGGAGATTTTTATATAGAGGGCAATCGATGAGAGACGTTGCCAGCTTTGGAATTCAACGGTTACCAGTGACTCAGCAGGTTTGCTCCAGAATAGCAGAGCATTAAAAAGAAGCTTTATAAACAATCATTATTACTGACTTTTCCCCAAAGCAATTTGAAAAAGCACCCGGGAAAACAACACACACACACAAAAAAGACTACTTAGATAACGCTGCTCATTAAAGTTCAGGAGTTTCCACACCTGTGATTAGGAAGCTCCATGGCTCAGAAGTCTGGCTGTTCAGAGATTTAAAAAAAAATATACAGCCCACACTAATTTCATAATGCATACAGTGAATGCACAAATCACCTTAAAACAACGAGAGAGTCATAAACCCCTCTGGTGCAGGAATGGCAGTTCCAGCCCCGGGATCACGAGAAGACCATAAATCCCAGGAGAGGTTAGGGAAGAGCCAGCCTCATCCCAGCCTTCCTCCCAATGTTTCTTAGCCAGGGGATCCTCAACCACATCATGATTTCCTCCTCCTTTCAGAGTTTTGCCAAGTGCATTTTTAGTCACAAATGCAGCAGGTATTTACCTAGAAAATATCTTCCTTTTTCCCCCTCCCCAGCCATCAGTAAGCATTTCCAATTCCCATTTGTGCCCTCAGACAAGTCCTATTTGGAAACATCGTGGAAAAGCCTGACAATTTTCAAAGAAGTGAGACAGAGCTCCTCAAAAGCTTTATATATTCCCAGTACAACAAGATCCTTTATGCCAGGTGGTAGGGCCACGTGAAAACAAAAATGTCACCGATGTATTTAATATATTATCTGAAAAAAAGATAAAAGCGATTCAAGAAAATGTCATGTCCAATTCCTTTCCATCAATGGCTTTTCCTAGAGTTTCCCAAAAACTGCATGGAAACAGAGCGGGGAATACTGCCCTGGAAAGCAGGCAAGTTTAAAAAATTATTTACCAAGACTCTAACTTCTCCGGGCTTAAAAGGTGATGCCTGAGATAATGTATCTATTCCTTGTTGATAAATAATTGAGCGTGGAATATAAATGTTTTGGCGTAGCCCTGGAAAAATCTCTGCAGCTAACTGTGCCTCAGGCTAGACCGCGTTAAAAAAATAATGCTTCTTTTACAATTCTATGACTTCTTTTCTCTGCAATAAATAGCCAGATACTAACCGCTCCATCATGCTGTCACACGCACTCTCCACCCAAATTCACCTTTAACTGTTTTAAACAAAGTGAAGATCTAAAGATCCCCGAAACCTGGATTTATTTTTGAGTAAGGGAGGAGCGATCACTCCAGCTGAGGTGATCCGGGCAACGCGGTGTCTCCGCTCCTGTCTCGCTGAGGGCACCCTGGCGACCACAGAGCTGTTACCGAGCTGGAGAAATGATGGTAGCATGTTAAAATAAGAAGGCCAGGTGGATTCTTCACAAGTTTCTGGTGCTGTTTTTCTTCCAAGCCTTGAAGAATCATGTGATTTAAATCCTGAAGTGACAAGGAAGCAAACGCATTAACTTTCATTACCTACACAATGGTAATAAGAGGCTTCATTGATGGGTATTTATAAATAAGCTTTGTGATCTCTCAAAGAAAGTTGTTACACAGGAAAGATGCCATAAAAACACCCATTATTCCTGTTATAATATAAATCTTATACCATATACAATAAAGATTAAATATGTATGATAGGCATTTTAGAGGGATTAACAAAGCTGTTATATATGCATTTCAGGTGTTTTTTATTCCCTTCTCCCCACATTACTTCAGCTTTTAAAGAGCAATCTGCTTTGGGTTGCACCCTTCACCAATTTGTAGAGTCATTTGGGTTGGAATGAACCTTTAAAGACCGTCTAGTCCAACTTCCCCCACCCCTGCCATGAGCGGGGACATCTTCAACTACATCAGGTTGCTCAGAGCCCCGTCCAACCTGACCTCGAATGCTCCCAGGGACGGGGAATCTCCCACCTCTCTGGGCAACCTAGGCCAGGGTTTCACCACCCTCAGAGTAATAAATGTCTTCCTTAGATCTGGTCTAAATCTTCTCTCTTTTAGTTTAAGCCATTGCCACTTGCTACCTTATGCATCGAAGCAGAAGAGACTTAAGTCTCCAGTGAAACTCCTACCCTGCCCTATGGGGTTGTTAAATGTATCTGTCGAGATGGTCTTAGCGATGAGTGCAAGCAGGTGACAAGGTGTATGTGTCTGTGGTTAAGGCTGCCTCCCCTGTGACAGCCACACGTCTCATGGGACAGTTTTTCAGCTCACAGGACTGTCAGCCGAGCGACACTACAGTGCCTGGGCTTCCATCACGTTTTGGAGCTGGACTCCCAAGGAAATCTTGAGCTAATCCCTTTATTTGTGTCTCACACTAGCCCTCGGAGTGTCTTCGTTCCAACAGAGAGTGTGAATTAGGTTGGGAAATTCATCTGGCTGAAAACCAGCATTTCTAGGAAAAAAAAAAAATTAGTTTTCTGTTGTTTTTTTCCAGTCAGGTGTCAATACGATTGGCTTCACACAGCACGAGAAGCAGCGGCCCAAAGGCAAGGGTGGTGGGCTGTAGTATGGAGGCAGGTATGGATGGAAGGGGGGACACACACCAAGCAACATGACTTGGAATCACATCTTGTCCAGCCAGACGTCGCATATGGAGTTCCAGCAAAGGGAGACAGTTCTCCCTCCGTCAAAATGCAAGGGACTTGTGGTTTAAAAGAGGAAAAGTTTGATAATTTCCTCTCTCTCACTTAATATTCCCGAGCAACCATGGTGTTCGCCCCACTGACAGGCGTGGACCTGGTCACTAATCCCTTACCTGCTCCCATGGATAACTGACTACTAAGCACAAACATTGCCCGCAGCATTTTCCTGTTGGGAGGTAGCCCAGCTGCTGCAGAAAGAAGATCCAGATTTGCTGATAATTCAGGAATACTGGGGTTGTATTTCCAATCTCGCCCACACCCCGAGTCATGTGCCTGTTGCCGCAGTTCCTTCTTTTTGGCTTCCCCAATGAGCACATGCGTGTGCACACACGCAATATGTGCACCAAACCACACGCCATAGGGTTCAGGAGGGCTTCCTGCACACAGCCCAGACTCCACCTAAAGGAGCTTTCTATGGCTTAAATGCTTCTGGATGCTGAGATGCTTCTAAAATAAAACTAGGGATCTCAGTGGAGTCTAAGCAAGAAGAACCCAGTCATGAGGGTCTAGACAGTAAGTATAAATAGCTGCTCCCTTTAGACAGGAAAAGCTGCATTTTTATATATATATATATTTTGTGTACTTCATAAAATAGTTTGGGTTAGAAGGCACCTTTAAAGGCCATCCTGTCCACCCCCCCTGCCATGAGCAGAGAGATCTTCAACTAGATGAGGTTGCTCAGAGCCCTGTCCAATCTGGCCTTGAATGTTTCCAAGGATGGGGCAACCTCTTCCAGGGATTCACCAACCTCATCTTTGCTTCCTCATTCCATTACTTGTCCCTTTTTTTTGAGGAGAACTCTGCTATTTCCTCCAGTGCCCGGTAGCCCTCTACGCTGCTCAGCTTCTTTACCCTGATGTTTGGCAAATTCTCCATTTGTCCATTATTTACCCTGCCCCCAAACTCTCCCCCATACATAAAGGATCAGTCTAATTATTGATATCTCTTCTGATAACGTCAATGACGCAGCTATTTTATGTTAAAAGCCTCATTATATATTTGTAACCCATACTGCACCCAGGTAGCTGATGGATGCAGTGTGCCCTGGGGTAGAGTTGTGACCCAGGAGGGAAAGGTCCCAATTCCACTGTCAAGAGCCAGTCAGTTCTCATCATCTCCTGCTCTGGAAATTTTGTACTTCTGTCTCTTGGTCTCCCACTCTTGCTGTCACGGTCCTTACTTATAACAAGGACTTTTTTGGGTACGAAAAAAAGTATTTGCTTTCCACTGCTGTTTTCAGGAACGTTCATTTGCATTTGCTTGCTTTTTCTGCAAGCTGACATGCAAATATCCCGAAGAGCCTAACAGATCTCCATTCAGAATTGCTGGTGTTACTGTCTGAGAAGCAGCCAAGCATCCTTCACGTTGTATACAGTTCTTTTTCTTCTGCAAGTAAAGCTGGAATTAATTCCTCATCAGGATAAATCCTTTGCAGGTGAAAGCTTTTCAGAACTTGAAACATCTGAGAAAATTAATATAGCAGCTTCCCTAAACATCCCCAAAATCTTCAAAAAGAGTAAAGATGAAGAAAAACCACTGAGAGCAGCCAACAGCTTTGAAAGAAAGCCTGCATGGAATGCTGGAAGTGTTTGGAAGGGAGACTTCCCCAGGGTGAAGTGTTGCTTAACTGCAGGACTGTTTGAAATGACCTGTCTGTTCTTCAACTCTGGATTCAGTTCAGTGCTGTTCACCCAGGCATTTTCGTAGCCAACGTCACTCAGAGCCAGCATACTCACTTCTCAGGAACTATTATTTTTTTTCTTTTCCTTTTATTTTTGGAACTAGATCAGAATTAGTTGTGTGCTTAGAGTTTAAATTATAAATGACCAGCAGTGATACGGGACATGCCTTGCTTCTCCAGTACACACTCCTCTTTGAGCTGTTTCCCTCTGGGTACTGCCCTAACGTAAGTTCTCCTTGATGTCCAGTACCAACATATTTGTTTATGTGTCTCAGTTGTTTCTGGGAGAGTAGAATCTGGCTACTTTATTTTTCTGTGCTTTGTAAGAAAACACAGAGAGAAAGAGAGGACAATTCTTATTTTTCTCAGACTATATCAGTGCTAGTTGCAAACTAGGTCCTATCTTACTTCTTCTTTGAGACCCCTGGCCTTTCATTGACTTTCTCCTTCCATATCTAAACTCCTGGTGCACAAGGGTTTTCTGAGGACTTGAGTCATCCCACCTGGAGGATGAAGTATGATGGGCAAGTGTTTTGGAATGACCTTTCAAGGCTTCCTTTGGGCTGTCAGGACACACCGTGTAAGCTCAGCTCTGTCTCTGCTAGGATTTGCAGGAGACAAAGCAAGACTGTGAAGCCAGACCAGTGAGAAAGCGATGAAAAGGGTGTAATCACTTGGTACAGAATTGTCAACTGATGGATGTGTTTATCAACCAGACAAGGAACTACATCGACAGTTTGTTAGTTTTTACATAACTAATTAGTTATGAAGGCAAAGAGATAGGGCAAAATTGAGTCTCTCCTTTTTGTTTTCTGGAACCAGGGGCAGAAACCTTGCTGGAAAGTGGAGTTTCTCCTCCCTGTTCCAGAGGATGGTCCAACAGGTGAGCTTTCACTACAGAGCAGAGATCCTCCCGGGCCTTCCTCCTGCTTTCATTTGCAGCTTTTCTGACCCAAGGGCTTTTTCACAATTCAAGAGCCAAAAAGTGAAAAGGCCATGGAGAACCCAGCTTTTCTACCCTCCTTCCCAAATTCCACTAGATGGGTTCTTTTTGTTCTTGTTTTCACTCTGACATTTTCTCTCATTTCATGGCTCCTGGAGGCCCCTTTCCCTGTGATATTACTGAAGCTCTTTTCTACCAGGATTGCACGTATCCAGAACTGACATCTTTGATCATGTTCTATCTACCTCAAGGAGCAATACACCCAAATCACTGGTGTTTAGGCTCCTATCAACTTGTTTGGGTGTCCCAATTCAAGGAAAATCCGCAAAAGCAAAGACAGCATTAGCAGAGTTCCTCTTGACCTTCCCTTATCTGTAGACAGAGACATGGGTCCATAAACTCAATGTTTAGTTAAAACATAACTGCTGGTACTGTTAAGTTCATAATGAAGAAAATGAAGCAGAGATCAAAGATTTGACTTTTTTTTTTTTTCTGGTGGATTTCATTTTCTTCCTTGTCTTTGCACTTTGGTCGTAAACACTGCTGTTCCCCCTCTGCCCTCCTGTTCCATACACTGAAGATTAAGTTGGGAAATATTTTTAGAGAAGACGTGAGTGTACAGAAGGGAGTATTAAACTGTGACCTTATAGCTGCTTTTGAAGTTTTTTGAAGGCTGACATGGCAAACGTTCCTCAGTATTTCCAAATTCTCAGGAAAAAAAAAAAAAAAACAAAACCAAAACCATAGATTGCTCTTCATTAATTTAAGTGTAATAACTAATTGGCCACGTGCGTGTTTGTTCCCCCTCTCCCTCATGCATGCACACACGGAGCAAAGCCAACACATATATTCCAAGAGGCCTGAAACAGATAATGGAACTACAGTATTGCCTCAATAGCTACTGGCATGGAACGAAAAGTAAACAGCAAAACAGGAAAAGGAAAGCTAAAACTAGATTAAACAGATTGCTGCATTCAACAGTGTGCAGTCATCTGGGAACTCAAAAAAAAAGAAGAGTTAAAAGAAAAAGTTAAAACAAATAACATACAGGCCCCTCTTGTATTTTTGAAAATCCCTCACCAGCTGTGTGGTAAAATGCCCTGAACAAACTAGCATGAAGTATAAAACTTAGATGCACAGAATTAACCTTTCATTCACTAAAGTAAGCAAAATACCAGGTTATTCTTCATTGCTGGAATTCGTATGAGGCTCAGGCTGTTTGACAGAAGCTGGAAGGAGGATGTCAGGGATCCAAAAAGAGGAGCTTTTTGTCTCAGTTACGGGGGGAGGGGGGGAGGAGATAATTTCTCAGGATAAAGGCATGCTACCAAGAAAAATTTATGTTGCATGTATGTAACACAATATGGCTTCGATTATCTGTAAGAGGAGATGTGCAAAAATCAAGGTGATTTAAAAGCCCGGCCTATCACCGCAGCCAGCCAGATCTCTCACTGTTTCTGTCATTTGAAGGCAAAGATCTCCTGCTGAATACTCTAGTCCTTTCTAATCCTGATTTGGATTTGAACTTGAACCCTAGGTCCTAGAATAAATCAAACCCAGATCTTAACACGTTCTTTCCAGACTGTTTCTGAAGATAACACAACCCCTATAGAAATAACCTGCCTTTGCTACTGCAACAATTTCCAAGAGCTATAACCAGGAATTTCACTGCTGTTCTAAGTTCACAGACATACCTTCTCATGCCAGATCAACCCAAAAAAAGAAAACCAACCTACCCTCCTTCACCACTCTTTCAGGTTTTTACATTTGGAAATATGACAACTGTCTTTATTATAAAGACTCTGTTGGGACAACCCATCGTGTCAGTTAAGCACTACTTTCCCCTCTCGTCTGATCTTCAAGAGAGAGTGTAATCAACTTGCTGCAATATTTCCCAGTTCTGCTGTAGCCCCAGAAATGGAAAAAAAACTTTTCTTTTTTTTTTTTATTTTTAGTGCAGCAAGTTGCTGCCCACTGGACAGAAGGCACAGAAATAGATTTTTCAACTAAAGATAAGCAGAAATACATCTGTTGTTACCCTGATGGGAACACCTGTAACCAGTCAGGGAATCACAGAATTTCAGAGTTGGAAGTGACCTCTTGAGATCATCTAGTCCTACAGACCATTTTCACCATGGAGTCTAAATGCAAGAAGTTCTCCTATTATGCTGCCAAGGGTATCATCTTTGGGCAAGAGCTGTCTTTCTGATGGATTGTGTAACTTGGGACACTTCTTCCTTAATCATAAAGTCTCCTGGTCCAGATGAGAATAATTTGCTTAGCCCAGTCTGAGCAAGTGAATCCCACAGGCTCACCTGCAAATAATTATGAATGAGCCAGGTGCCTCTCCCTGAATTCAAACTCAGGTAGCTAAACCTGCATTTCCACTGATATTTTACACGGGACATTACATTTTGTTTGTCCTTAACCAGCGATGGGCAGGAAGCATTTGTCTAGGCTAAAATCTATCTGTATTTCTGTTGCCAAGCAATGGAGAACCAGCTAAAACTATGTGGTCCCCAGTTCTTCTAAATGAAAGGGGTTACACCAAAATGCAAATAGAATCTGGAAGGCAGGAATGGCCATTGTTTGTACTGCTAGCATCTATAGTCATTAAGGAAAAGGGGGTACTTGTAGAAGTCACTTCTCCTACCAAGAGAGTCTTAACTGTTTTTACATAGCAAAACACTTCTCATATAAAAGGAGCTCTTAATATATCCACCTTTATGAGTGATTTGACTGGTGAAAGTCATTTACAGCATAACTCTGGATAGAAGATGCTAGTAGAGCAGACCACAGAGCTCTGAGTTACTGTGAACGACCTCCTGATTCCTGTGGACAACTCAGACTTAGATTAGCCCAGACTTGGGACTTGTTTGAGAGCACTGGGCAGCTGAGATCAGTGCTGGGTTGGTTTGTACTGTAAGTCTCTGAAATGCATCTGACCCGTAAACGAACAGGAGATGTCAAGTTCTAGCACAGCCAGTACCATAAACTTCATCTGCAAATATTCCTCCTTGAAAAGTTGAAAATATTTTGAAAAAAACATATATTATAAATGTACATGTTGTATTTCCACCTTTATGAGCCATAGACACCAAAGATCATTTCACATACCTGGAAACATCCTAACTAAATATGAAGCCATGGTAAGACAACAGAGGGCTTCTATACAGAAGTAGGGCAGTGGCTCCCTGGTTGCTATATATATTTTGTTTTTATTTTTCTGAAGATTCCAGGCACCGGTACCATAGAAACAGTATTAAGACATTAAAACTCTAAGATGTGATGCTCACTGCTGGCTCTCTAGCATTAGATATTCTGCATCACTGGCAGTGCAGGGAGCTGTGCCTATTTTAGCAGCCATATCAGAGGATGAGTTTCCAGCTGGACTTGTCCCTCTCTTCCAGACGCTCCCTCTGGTGCTTGATGGGGTTTCAGCCCCCTGGATCATGGATCCTCCCACATTCCCCACCCTGAAAACGCTCAAAGATCAGAAATTCTAGGAGGATATTTCTCCTTGTGCTCACTGCTGAGCCTTCAGCTGCAATCCCTGCACCCCGTGGAATGCAGGTGGTAGACAGCGGCCTGTAATTACTTCAAGGACTGCAAATAGAGGGGAAAAAAAGCACTCAAAGAGATGAAACACCCCGGTCCAAATGGAATCAGAAGGAATGTGGCTGTTTACATGAATGGAGCCAGGATTACCCCTCTAGCCAAGATGATAAGACCCTGAAGTTTATCTGTACATTTACTCTTGTTTTCTGCCAGCAGTAAACACAGTAAAAAGCTAGATAAAGACGTATCAAAGAAGCTGACTGTGCTGCAAGGGATGTTTCTCCTAGCTTCAGGCCATGAGATTATCTTGCACAAAGCAGTCAGTACAAAAGCCGTTGTGCAAACACTACACACCATTGTTTATTTTGTCATATCACAGCTAATCATAACCCTTTCAAAACGCTGAGCAGATATTATGGAAAGCACCACACTGTCATTACTGAGGAAGGTAATCACTGGTAGATTGGAGAGTTCTCTTAAATCCCCTTCAGCTGAGGTTTCTGTGCATTGTCATACTGGACTTTGCGACTCATCTGCTCTTGAGAATGAGAAGTGATTATGGGAAGAAGCGTTCTGAATGTGAACATTGACATCCTCCTAGATCTGACTTATTTACTCCGCTGTACATCACACTGCCATAGCTTTGATGCGCTGTTCCCCTGTACTTTGGCAAGGGGAAAAGGGCTTTTCCCAAGTGCTGGTATAAATATCACTATTGCTGTGCTATTCTGCTGGAGGGCTGTCAGGAAAACTGGTGATTTTAGGGTATTGCTGGTCACAGTTGTCTGTCCTGCTTGGGACAAAGTCATAGCTGACCACGTGTATCCCAGAGATACACAACTCACAACTTATGAGGTAATGCACAGGTGAAGCATCCATTGGTTTGATGCTTCCTTTTACCTGAGATCAGCCTGGCCTTGAACATCTCCAGGGATGGGGCATTCACAACTCCTTGGTTGTTCCAGGGTCTCACCACCCCCACAGGAAAGACTTTCTTCCTGATATCTAATCAGAATTTCCCCTCTTCCAGTTTAAAACTGCTCCCCCTTGTTCTATCACTCCCCTTCCTGATCAAGAGTCCCTCCCCATCTCTCCTGTAGCCCCCTTTAGGGGCTGGAAGGCTGCTATAAGGTGCCCAAAGAACTTTCTCTTCCTTTTTCAAATATAATGGAAAGCAGCTCAGCCTTTTTCCCTCACGAGTATGATATAGAGGCCATTGATCGGTTTAGTGCTTCTTTTCTAGAAGGATGCCAATGGGTGGGTTTTTTTCCCCCCACCCCTTTTTTGTCCCAATAAAAAAAAAATAATGCATTGACATTTTGACAGGTAAGGCTTTTCACAAGCTTCCTCTGTAACGAGATTTAAATCATACTTGATTTATTTCCAATTTTGATTTCTGCTTGTTGCAAGCACCACAGCTGCAAAGGCACCAGGAGTAACTCTCACGGATACATCACAGGCTAAAAGGGCATCAGCTTTGCTGGTCTTGGTGGACCTGCCGTGTTGCAGGATGCTTCCTTCCCATCATGTGGCCTGACACAAGGGGAAGAGACAGAATTACGCAGCTCCCTGCCTCTCCCGTGGACACAGAGCACCGGACACAGCCTGTGTGTCAGCAGGAGCCAACCCCATTTCCCTTCTCCTCCTTGCAGTGAATAATCTCCAGCTCAGACCAGGCAGCAGTAGCTAAATGGAAAAATTTACCTCTGTTTATCCACCACTAGTAACACAAGGTTTAATCACGTATCCCCAGTCCTTCAGTGCCCCAAGATTGGCTCCTGAAACTGCACTGCAAGTTCAGGGCTGTTGTCACCAGCATCTATTCACTTTAGGAGGTTCAGGAGCAGGAGGAGCTGAGCCTGTGGAAGCAGAGTCATTTTCCAGCTCTTGCACTGTTCCTTGAGCCAGTTCCTGGCCTTGCTTTTATGGCTACAAAGCCAAGCATCAGCACATAAAGTCTGCCCACTTCTGCCTTGCAAAATCTGCTAGACAAGCTCCCAGCAGAGGTGTGAACTTCCCCAATTAATCTTAATGAAGTGTTAACTTCAAAGCTGAGCTACAGCCATTTATAGGTTAACAGAACCTTACAGAAAAAAAAAAATATAAAAACCTCCCAGCTTGACTCGTTAAAAAAAAAAAACCAGCTCCAAGGGGACAAGATTGGTCAAATTTGGGGGTTATTCTGGGATCTGGAAAAAATCCCACTTCACTGGCAGCTTTTGCTCATGCACCACTTCCATTGCAGCTGCATTGTTAGGGGACCAAAGGGTCAGGCAGCCAGACTGGAAAAACTGTACAGTGAATGCCTGCTAAAAATACCACTGGAATGGAGCAGATGGAGCAAGATAAGGAGGCCTGGATGATAAAGGCTGTAAGGAACTGTGTAAGCTTATTGAGCCAAGTGACAACCTTCCTCATAGTGTCTTTTACCTTAATCAGGTCAGCGCCAAATTCACCTAGATTAAATCTGGGCTCAGGATGTATTTCCAGAATCCTCAGTTACCCAAGGATGCAGAGCTTTTGCCCCGAGAACTGCTTCAAACTGGTCTGGAGATGCTTGCAGTATTACTGTTACAGGTTTTGCTAGCGCTCACAAACCATTGAATCAGTGCATTTGGAGGTCTAAATCCACATCACGAACCCTAGATGTAGGTCTCTTGTGCCAAGTCCTTAACTTTATTTTCCTGATATAAATGCCACAGAAGTGGAGCCTTTGCAAGGAAGTCTTCCCTCACATGTCTCTGCCTGATTTGCAGCTCAGCCGAGGGAACTGGGGAAGGAGTCTGTAGCTGGGGGAACCATCAGTATGCAATCGCTTCCTATTCCCCACACAAAACTGGTTGGTCTTTGTGCTCATTTGTTACTCTCAAATAAGACAAACACATTGAGCTAGTGTAGTTGTAGGGACCATATAAACAGACTGGAAGCACCTTCCCTGGGGGTAGGTATCACCAGATCAGACTCACATGCCTTACACACTCAGGTGCTCCAGCAAGTGAAAACTCAGGTACCTCATTTTTCACTGTCAAAGACAACAGGAAAAGCATCTCCTTTGCTTCAGCTCAAAAAGGCAAAGCAGCTGTGCTGAGCAATGCAGATCACACTCCGGATACAAGAACTTAAATGTAAAAGAGGAAGATCCTTCCTGGCGCTTCATTACAAGCTCCCTTGAAGACCTCTGACTCAGCTGATTATTAATTGCCAGAACATGCCCACATCTGCCTGTGTAAGCTTTTTAAATATAAAAACTGAAGAGAGAGGCTAAGTTAATTATCCCTATTTTGAGAAGTTCAAGAGTAAACAGCTATGTTGCCATGGATGCTGTTTTGTTTGTAGTGCTGGTTTTTTCCTCATTAGCCACTATTAACTAAGAAGGAACAGGAGTTCGCTTCCAGCGCCAAACCATGGCTCTGACCCCACTGTACTGCCAGGGGCAGCAGTGGGGCACAATCAAGTTGTAGTTTGTCATTTAATAGATTTTATTGGCCAAATGGTGCCGAAGCAAGCAATAGTGTTTTTCCAGATCCACCAGATTTTTGTGCAGAACACCTGAAAGCCAGCTATGCCCACCAGGGTCAGGAAGCAGCTATTTTCACATTGCAAAGTTATTCCATAGAAGCAGTTACGGTGTGTTCTTCTCCTATCTCTGAAGCATCTCATCAGGGAGGACAGAGTAATACTCTGAGCTTGGCAACAGCAGACTCGATCAAGAGTGGAGCAGGGCAAGAGACCCCACTCCTTTTAGGAGCCATGTGTCATCACTGACAGAGAAAGCAGTTGTTTTTGGTTTAACTTACACAGTTATAAGGTAACTGGGAAAAAGAGAAGAAGAAAAGGGTCTCTCAGCAGCCTCAGGCTGGGAGATCTGTTGAGCTGCTGCAACACTGCTCAGTCATGAAACCAAATCTACAGCTGCCAAGAAGTTCTTTCCTAAGTTGGGGAGGATCTATTTTTTTTCTTTTTGCTTTTTCCCATGGAATGGGAGTGTTTGTTGATATTGACTGTGACACAAGCTGCCCAGGCTGACAGAGCTCTGTGCTGCCTCTTCTTGTTTGTCCCCACCAGAAGCGTGTTGGTGGTTGCCGACCCATCACACATCACCTCCTTCCCGATGCCTGGGTTCAGGGGGAACAGTTTGGGCTGCACAGTTTGCACTGCCATTCTTCATCCCTTAAGGACAAGCTCCAGGGACAGCTGAGCAGGCAGCAGCTCCCAATACAGTAGCTTTTCCAAACAATTCCGTATCCAACTCAAAGGCCTGGACTGTGCCGCGTTCTCCAAAAACTGACCTTGAAATACAGATGGGAAGACAGCAGAATAGCTGCACTCAAGTTTGATTTGTCTGTACCCTTTTTAGTTTTAATTGCACACCCAGTATGTTCTTCACTCAGAAGACTTTGTAGAGGCCAGCAACCAATGACTAGCAAAATTAGCGATACTACATTTTGCAGATCAATTATTAATGTTTAAAAACTTTGTGCTATTTCCCCTCTAAATTATTTTCACTGGCATAGTAACGGTGGAAAGGACCAATGCATCTCACAACAGCGCAGCCCTATTGGCCGAGGAGAGACAGATGCTTCCCTAAATGCTGCTCTGTGGGGCTGCCAAGACACTGGTAAATAAGTGATGCTGGTGCACTTTTCTCAGCCCGATTTGCATAACACAGCTTGCAGGAGTTCAAACCCATACCAATTAATAAATTATTTTGGATACCAAATCACTTTAGTGCCATAGAAACACAAGTTCTTCAGCAACCCTCATCTCCTAATTAATTTCAGTACTAATAAGAAGAGAACACAAGCATATGCTCATATCCATGTCTGTGTGTAAACAGGGACTAACCAAACCACAACTCTTTAGCCCCAAAGGAGATGGCTAAAAAAGAAGTACAGTAGAAGTGATACACAGAAGATAAAGAAGAACAGGTCACTTCAAGAAGTGGCAGGTGTCACACAAAGCTAACAGGTACCGGGTTCAAAAGAAAGAATATGTTGTCCTGCACATCGTATGTTATATCACTGAGCTCCTTGCTGTAGCAAGGGTACCGAATGCTAAAGGCTTACACAGGTTCAAGGGAAGACTTGAGAAATTCAGATAAGGGAAATCCATTGACAGCTATTGAACATAAAGGCACCAGCCTTACACCGAGCCATAAGTTGTCAACGACTAGAGGAATACGCTGGGGAACTATCACTTCACCATCAGCCTGTGCCCAGAACTACTCTTAAGAGCAAACTACTTTTACATTCTTCTATTAATAGCTGGGTTTGGCTGCTTCTCAGGGAGAAGCAAGGGCATACTGCCCCTTCAGGGATGGACACCAAGGCAAACATGACCAGCAGGACAGGGGAACCTCTCCAGTCACAGCCCATTCCCACAGTACCTGAGCAAGGCAAGTAGCACAAATTAAACCAAGAGTTTAGACCATGGTGAAGAAACAGGTCCAAGGTCAATAAGACCATCCAACAACAGGGCTAAGATCAGGTCCAGTGGCTGCCAGGAAGGTCCATGGCAGCAAGACAGGACTGAAGTCAAGTCAAAAGATCCACCTGCAGGTTGAAGTCTAGACTAACAAGCTCTAGAAACAGGTAGAACCATTACCAACATGGAGACTGAGACCTCTCCAACACAGCTCAGGCAGGAGCTAAAAGACCCAAAGCTGAGCTTAAATAGAGCTACTGGGATGCGGGTGTAGGTAGAGGTCCCAGGTGAGGCCAATCAGGGCCAACAAAGCTTACTAATGTCCTCAGAGTCCTGTCACCACTGTTGCAGAGAAGGATCGCTGGTTTTATCATGTGGTATTTTCCTATACCATCTAAATCCATACCTGCACATATACATTAAGAAATTACTGGTTGTGTGGAGCATCAACCTCACCAACTATTTCAACTGGAGGGACAGGGATATGATGAGACTGTTAATATTTCAGTTGATGAGGACCAAGCCCTGAAGATGACTACTCAGATCAATAGACTGCAATTGTAGCACCTGTAGGCAGGTGAAGTCACTAATTAGCACTTTGCTTCTAATTAGCTCTCAAGCTTCTGAGGTCCAATAAAAGACTAATGCCTTGGCTTAAGTTATGCTGTACATTGTTAACCTTTTTCTGAATAGAAGATTTATAAAAGACCCAGTATGGTTTTTCTCCTACTGGTATGATTCATACTACATTAAAGAGGCAAGGATTTATTGTGTGATTTTAACATGTAGCCTCAAGGACAGGAGTCTGAGTGGCCTGTGACAGTTCCAGCATATGTATTAAATATAAATATATTTCAGCCTTCCATAATGTGGCCTCGATTTTACCAGACTGTGGAAAGCCAGTCTTAGTGTGATTCATGGACAATCATGTGAGTCCCTTCCCTTTGTACCTCTGATCACACAACAACATACATTGGCAGGGAAAACAACAACTTTTATGGAAAAATAATGGCATTTATATCATTAATGCGTTAAGCTGCTGAAAATCAGAACACCGGCACCAAGCTATCCATTCTTGCTCTATGCTTACTAAGGTTGCTGAGCCATGGAAACATACATACATAATAATTTGAGTCACTCAAATGGAAATTTTTTATGCTGGTATTTTATGACTCTAATCAAGACCATTTAAAAAAAAAATCTATGCTTGCTTCATATTTTTCGTGGCATCTTTGTTTTGAATATTTACCTTTATGACATTTCCATTTGTAAGAATTACGAGGGCTAAATGAAATAGTAAGAGTTCTGTTTGTAAAGGAGGGAAGTTTATAGGCCTAAATTCATAGGTTAATATCCCACACCATGTATCACATTAAGAAAACAAGTCTTTTTCTTTATTCCTACTGATGCAGAAGTGAACTCTCTCCTTAATTAAAAGGGCTGTTGCCATAATGGCAGCCCAGGGTGTTAAGACTTTTCTTCTATTATTAAGTCAGGTAAACAAAGTGTGCAGAAGGGTCTGAGGGCTTGAGCGTTCAAAGAAACGTGCAGATTTCTATAATACTCAGGAGAAATGGATGACAATCATGACACTGTGGGTCCCACCTTGACAAGCTGTCTGCAAGAAAACAGATTTGCCCCATCAAATCCGGCACTTCATCTCCTTGCCGAAAAGCCTCTCAGAACGGGCAAGTTAAAAACAGGAGCAATGGGCTGCAAGTGACAAACTGCAGAGGCCGTAGTGACAGCGGGTCTGAAATATGTTACAGAAGACATCACTGTATTAGCAGCTCTGAGATGGAAATGGCAAGGCCAAGAGCTGGCTAGAAATGGAAGGCTCGTCTGGACAGAAAGCGAAATGACCTGAACTTCTCCCCACAATCTGATCTGCAGCCAAAGCAAAAATGTAGTTTGTGTTTGAAACAGCCAGTGCCGTTACTGCAGTGCGGTTTGCTGTTCTCTGGGCTTTTGGTTCCAGGCTGATGTCCTATTTCCATAGAAAAATCACTGTAATGGTACAGACTACTGCAGCTTCCTCCCTAACCCGCCCCGGTTCCTGGAAGAACGCAGTGAAATGCAGTTAAGATTTTTATCCAAGGCAATTTTTAGCCCCCAGCTTGGTACCACAGCTCAGCTGGGCACACTCAAACATCTCTTACTTACTTTCCTAATTCTGTATCAAACTGTTTGCACATGAAAAAAAAAAAAGTGTATTGCTTTAATCCATATTGTACATTAATATTTTTATTAATTTTTTTTCTAGCAGGTTTTCTTAATGACACACAGTGCATCCAGGCAGCTCTGCATGGGACAGCGTAACTGAAGGTAGGTACGGTGGGTTGGTGGATCTGGATGCTGTAATGTGTTGTCCATGCAATTAGTGATGGTAAGGCTATGAAGATAACTCCTGATGCACATCATGTGGTATCTTGCGTTGTGTCCAAGCTCCCCCTTTCTATCAATCGATAGTTCAATTTTCTTTAGTACTAGTTCAATCAATACTTTTTCTGGCAACAGTTTTACACACTGTGGGAATGTACCGCTCCTACTTCTTCTCCATTTTTCCTCCACCACTTCCAGCCACGAGCTCAGTGTTTTATTCAATAGTTTTGTAGACATTGGAAATACTGCTGCCATGCCGTGCTCAAACAACGTAAATCTAGAGTGACTCTGTTCTGGCTTTCCCAAACCGACCCTTTTGGGGCTTTTCTAATACACCTTGTCTTATTTGCATGAATCTCTCAGCTACTGGAGAGACTGACTTCTGATTTCTGTGTGATTTAATCTCTGCATCTTGGAGCGTGTTTCAGGGACTCCCCAGGTTTGTGGCTCAAACAAGGGGTTTAGTGGTGACTAATGGGTTTGGATGGGACGAGATCTGGAGCAAAGTGGCAGAGGATTGGAAAAGGGGATTTATCACATTGTGTTGTGAATTTAAATAAAAACACAACAAACTTCATTTTTTTACCACTTTTCTCCAGCATAAAAACACATATAATACATGTTTTATATAAAAATATAAAATACTATCATCTTGATTTGTCATTTAAATATATGGCCATCCAGTCAATCAAGTTCTGAAAGGGACCTCGTATTTTCCTGCTGAGAACTGAGTCATTCTTTCAGTTTAAAACCTTTTTATAGGTTAGTGGCTATGGAAGTGGGTCTACAGGAGAGCTCATCAGTTCAGGGATGCTGCTCACACGCAGCATCCTGCTTTCATGCTCTTTTTGTTCATTGCATTTCGCTGGACACCAGACAATGTAAAAAGTCTTTGCTTTCGCCCCTCGTTACGTGATCTCAGCCTCCCATAACATCACCCTTGTTTCACCAGAGCTCTGGTCAAGTCAAGAATAAAATATATCTTTTACAGGAACATTTTTCAAGGGAAGTGACAATTGTATCTGGAAGGCTGACTTAAAGAGATTAAGTCTGAAACTTGTCACCTGCAAATACAGCTCAGCTGCTTCTGCTTCACATATTCGTCCTGCTTTATAAAATTATCTATAGAGATAACCCTTGATTTCAAGAGATAATGGGCTCCGATCAAGTGCCCAAATCTGGGGTGAGAAACTCCTCAGCTCCAGCTCCAAGATGTGAGCAGGAGGACTGTCCGGAGTGTGAATAACTGGAATTTATATCAGGGTGGCGGTGATGTAATTTGTACAGCTGGGACATCACACGAAAGCCAAAGAAAAATAAGAAACAACACATCCACAAACACAGACGCACACAGATTAGCGGGAAGTTTCAGCTCAGGAAATCATTGTGGCTCCCTGTTCCTGTCAGAAATGTGTCTGCAAATGTCACCCAACAGCAATGCATCACCCTACGAGCATCCCCACAACACAGCAGCAACCCAAAGGGGGATGAGAAAGAGATTGCCAAATACTTTTGAAACAAGTCAGGGATTGGACCCGTCGGGAGAAAAATTACGCAATAAAATAAACAGCTTTTGCCAAGAAAACCAAGACTGAGGGAGGAAGTTTCCTGTGCCAGTCCTGGCCACAGAGGAGAAAGCTGTTTCTCTGGGAAGGACAGTGAAGGCGGGTTCAATATTTGCTTCTCCTCCTTGTCAGCTTCCTTCTCTACTTAATGTCTCGGACAACTAAGTGTGTCCAGGCTGGTGCTCAGACCCTGTGAGCGATGTCTGGCTGCACACAGCCTGCACGTCTGTGTGAAACTGCTGGGCCAAGTTTTAACAGGTTTACGTGGCATCAGAGAATCATTTCTCCAGAGAAGCCCCGCTTTCTTCTTTGACCTCACCTTAGAGCAGAGCACCGTGGTCTGCCATGACAGGAAAGACCTCTTTTATCTTTATTGTAGACCAACAATTAGAGAAGAAAAAATTACAGGTTCAGGAAAAACTAATTCCATACTTTTCTCCCTGTGAGCACGTCTGTGCTGCTCACTGAGATGAGAGTAGGGTTGGCAGACACCAAGACAAAGGGTGAACCTTTAGATAAACCTAACAAAAGACCCAGAGATGTGTGGCTCTCCTATGAGAAATGAAAGCCTACAAGGCCCCACTGCTGGAAAAAAGCCTCTGGAGCTTTCATCTGCTGGAGCCCTGCCTGTGTCCTGACCCGGAGCCTTCACACTGGAGACCCTGTTTTGCTTCTAGGGCCTGTTCTGCTGACAGCACCAGCCAATTTGCCAACCACGACAGTAATCACAAGTCTACAAGGAAATGAAGTCACAACAGTAACTGGAATAACTTCAGAAAAGCAGGGACTGAAAACCGTTACCCACGAGGGCTAAATCAGAAAGAGTGAAAAACTCTGCATCTCATTATGAGTTACCCCAATATCCAGATTAAAAGGGTTACTCCGGTTGGTGGTGCCATATGCTGCTCCAGGTGGGCTGAAGAAGAACTTGGCTCATTCAAGTACTCAGAGAGTTTTAACAGGTTAATACTGGCAAGTTTATTTAATACACTGAGCTCAGTTCCTGTTGGATAATGTTAATGTTGGCACAATTAGGCTGATGAAAACATTGTGCAGATGTCCTCTGGTGATCCAGTCCCTCCCCAACACTTGTAACCATCAGATAATAAACTCTTTTTCCATGGTTGCTCTGGTTGGTGATTCACTGAAGGTTACTTACACTAGTTCTCCGCTTCCTTTTGTAATGTGTCTGGATTTCTTATCTAATTCAGGGCTTTATTCTCAGCCACGCTTGTTATTGGCCAGCCCTGATTTCTCTGGGATTCCTTGCTGCCTCCCACTGGGTCAGGGCTGCTCCAGGGGTAGAGCTTCTCTACCAGCACATTTCTCATCTCACTGGTTTATTTTAAATTGCTACAAATACTTCAGCCTGCTGGAATATTTTTTTTTCATTTTTCTTTGTCTTTAGGAGCTTTTTCTCCAAACTAAACTTGTCTTACTCCTGTGTAACTAATTCCGTGCTTCTAAAAGGTAATTTTTCCTATTTTACTCTTACTTTTAATGATGCTCATCTTTTCTATAATTATTGCTGATGAAAAACAAGAGGTAGATGATGAAAAAAAGTGGGTCCATATAGGTGGTTGCTGCTCAATATTCAAGGGGAGATATGAAAAAAAGCAATCCATAGAACAACTACTGGCTGTAAGAGCTTGAAGGCATGAGGAGCGAAGGCAAACCTTTGTTCCCTGAAGAGTGGTGGCATCACGTGGTAGGAATACTCTTCTAGGTCTCTTGACAGCAACCTGTAGGGTCAACATGAAGTCCAAGACAGATTTGAGTTGCTTTGCTTGCCCCCGTACCTGCTTTTTTCCAGCTCAGGAATTAGTTCTGAGATTCTGGATCATTTCAGCATTTTAGCATTGTAAGAGACTGATGTGGTTCTGCAAAGGCCTATATCTATAGGGTGAAAAGTGGACTGTAAAAGAAGTTGGAAGAAGTTTTATTCCCCTGGCTACATCTGGAAGGAGGAACGTGGGTTTCATAACACTCAGAGAGCTCCTCAGCCTGGGTGTGTTGCCTGCTCAGTATCCAAGTTCCAGGCTTTTCTCTGCATTTTCTTTTTTCTGGGAAGGAAGTTTATACGTGTGGGCCAGACTAAGGTCACTGTGGGGTGTAATCAGATTCTGGGGCGGGATAATCAAGGACCAAGACCCTGGGACGTCCATTGGTATGTCCCCACAGCTCAGCTGAATTGTCGCCTGGTAGCAATCCTTACTGCCTGTGGGGAACGAAGACTTCCAGAAACCAGGCTGCTCCCCTGGTGCTGACTTTTCTCTTATTTCCAGCTGCTAGAGCATATTAAACAAGCCTTTTCCCCGTATTTCTCCCCCATGCAAGCCCCTGCTCTAGTTGCCATAGGGATGGCTTGTGACTGCGACTGGCAGGGATCTCAAGGCCATCTCTCTGGTGATGTGATGTCTGCTGTCAGGCAGTGAAAGCCCTTACTCATTTGCATTTCACAGCTACAGTGATGTTTATTGCCAGCATCAGAGCAGATGAAAAGAATGATTTGTTTTACTTAATTTATTTTTTCTTGCAGGCCAGTTACGATTCTATTTTATATTCTCTTTTGATGGAAGTCGACATGAATCAAGCCTCGAAACCCATCATCTGAGGCAAGGAATATGCTGCTGACCTTATCTCCAGCCTAAAGATGTCATACAGATTTTCAAGAAGCATAAAGCCTAAGAAATTGATCTGTGCATGGAGGGAATCAGAACGGATCTGAGCGTGGTGGGTGGCAGTGGTCAACTGTGCACTTCAAAAGGCATTCTCACAGGATGGCGTTAGTCATTTATGTGCAATAGAAAATGAGGAAAGCAGCCTTTCTCCCACGGCATTGTTTCAGTTTGCAAAAGAGCATGTTGACAGCTTTGTTTCTTAATTAAAAATATTTTGAGTGTGAGATGTGACAAATATATGAACCTCTAGGAAGAGGAATAAAGTGAATGTTCAAAGAATAATCCAAACTATGTGCGACTTGTGTTCCAACAAACAGTTCTGGGGAATTTGTCCTTATCTGTTAAACAATACTACCTAGATTGAAATATAAATGAAATATCCCAGTTTTCTGTAAGGCTTTCCACGATAACAACTCACCAGTGCTGCATCTGGCACTACAAGCGCTGTGTACTTCCCCAAGGACCTCTGCTGTCCTCTCTTGCAGTAGGATGGGAAACGGGAGGTTTTGTTTGGGCAGTCTTGAGGAAGAGAACGAATTTCCCCTTGATGCCTCCTCCCCAAAAGTTAGCAGCTAAGTGGAATTTCCTTCTGCAGAGCCACTGCACGCAGGAAGGGCAGGGACTGGGAACCAGATTGTGAGACTGGAGAAGAAAAAAACAGGTATCAGCTCTTTCACCCTTCTTCACTGGACTGGGAAGGAGAGCGGGCACTGTGATATCCCTACAACACTGATTTTGTCAGCATCGTGGGTGCAAATGTGGGAGAAAGAAATGGATCTTAATAACGCCTGGTCCAGGGAAGGCTGAATGAATTTTGTAGTTGAGGAGCCTTAGCTGAGCCCTTCCTGGAGGAAGAGGAGTGCAAATTCACATACACCGTTGACAAGTTTGTCTTCCATGTGAGTCTCTGAGATGATGGAGAGGACAAAGCGTAACTGGAAGAATGGTTATTGTTAGTGACCTCTGAAACCACCTTTCAAACTTCTTTCAGATTAATCCAGCAATTAGCTTGGCAGAGAGGTGTTGGTGGACAGCCGGCTTAACACGAGCCAGCAGTGTGCCCAGCTGGCCAAGAAGGCCAACAGCATCCTGGTCTGTATCAGGAATATCGTGGCCAGCAGGAGTAGAGAGTGATGATGCTTCTCTACTGGGCACTGGTGAGGCCTCACCTCGAGTGCTGTGTTCAGTGCTGGGTCCCTCACTTCAAGAAGGACATTGAAGTGCTGGAGCGTGTCCAGAGGAGAGCTACCAAACTGGTGAGGGGTCTAGAGAAGAAGTCTTATGAGGAGAGGCTGAGGGAACTGGGCATGTTTAGTTGAGGAGGCTGAGGGGAGACCTCATTGCCCTCTACAAGTCCCTGAAAGGAGGGTGTTGAGAGGTGGGTGTTGGCCTCTTCTCCCAAGGGAATCATGGCAAGACCAGAGGAAATGGTCTGAAGTTGCGTCAGGGGAGGTTAGGTTGGATATAAGGAAGAATTACTGAGAGGGTGATCAGGCACTGGAACAGCCTGCCCAGGGAAGTGCTGGAGTCGCCAAACCTGGAGGTATTTAAGAAATGAGTAGATGGAGCACTTCAGGGCATGCTCTAGTACCTGAGATGGTAGGGTATTTTTGTGTGTGGTTCGTTAGGCTTGATGATCTCAGAGGTCCTTTCCAACCATGACGATTCTGTGATTCTGTGAGAGTAGAGCTGCCTTCCATGTCTTGTCCATCTGAACATAGTTAAGTCAGGCCATGCCTAAACTACGGGACCAGCAGCGCTTTCTAATTATACATTATATCTCAGGATGCAACTTTCTATTCTTTTCTCTTATATCCTGGTCTCCATGCAAAGGAAATGCAGGGAGTTACTCTCCATGCAGGTTTTCAATTGAGTAAGACTGCACGAAAAAATGGTAAAGACTTTTTTGCATGAATTTGCACCTGTTGGTGCTGGTCTCTTCTCACCGGTAATTAGCGATAGGAGAGGGAATGGCTTCAAGCTGCAACAAGGTAGGTTGAGGCTGAACATTGGGAAAGAATTTTTCCCAGAAAGAGTGGTCAGACCCTGGAATAGGCTGCCCAGGGAGGGGGTTGACTCCCCATCCCTGAATGTGTTTCAGAGTGGTTTAGATGTGGTTTTGGGAGATATGGTGTAGGGGAGGAATTTGTAGAGTAGGGCTGATGGCTGGACTTGATGATCCCAAGGGTCTCTTCCAACCTGAATGATTCTGTGATTCTGTGTTTCTAAGTCTTCACATTACAGAATCAGCACCGTCCCATCCCTCTTGTGAAAACAGTTGTCATCATCTCTCTGTCACTCCTGGCTGGTCTTAACCATTGTATTCCCCTTGTATCTTTTCCCTGCTTTCCTACTCCATTGCTGTCGTTGCTTTTTTCCTCCTCTCCTTCTCCTGTCACCTCCTGCTCCACCCTGCTTCCTCCCTTGCTCCCCTCGGTCTTTGCCACCTTATGTGGGTGAAAAATCCTAACAGAATAGGCAGTGTCCTGCCAAACAGGTGGGAAAGATGGACGGAGAATAGCTGGATGTGCAGACAACTTTAGACTCTCACCGTGCTGCCTGCCAGCAAGCTGTGGACAAAGAGAGGCTGCGTGGCATGGCAGAGTAGAAAAGTTGTGCTGTACCGACAAATCTGACCCCAAGGCTGAACTGAAGAGCTCCAAAACACCCACACTATCAAGAAATGGGTTCTACTAATAGATTTAGAAAGGCAAAAGGCTTTCAGGCTTGCTTGACAAACTGAAATGGAACAGCTACATCCCCAAGAAATAACACGGCTGAGCACAGTAGTCGAAACGTCGGGAGATGTGCCTGTCCTGCTCCTGGGACGTCTGCGTGTGCCGCGTCCTTGAAAACTGTGAGGCCCTTGTGAAGCAGCAGACACAGAGTAGAATAAACATCTGTACGGCGTGTGACTCGCATAGAAACAAATCTGTCCTCGCAATTAAAGCCCAGGAAAGCATCCTAAAGCCTCTTTGACTTAAGTATCTCAGGATACCCAGTGTGCGCTCAGTAACCGATACACGGCTGCTAACCGCAGGCTCTGGGCTGTTTTCCGAATCCAGCCTGCACAGGGTATGAAGAGAAAATTCAGTAAAGGCATTACAACTTTCCACTGAGAGGCTTCACATCTCGCCGAGAGGTCGATTTACGCCTTTAACCCTGCCGACTGTTGACGTATTTGCTCTAATAGCGTTCGCAGACAAACCCGGGGAGCTGTGCGGCTAAGAGTGCCTCCTGATCCCATGTGGATCGCCGGCGCTTTGAGTAGACGTTCACCAGCAGCTGGGAGCTTGGAGATACAGCATCTATTCTCCCCTTTTCACGTTTGCCTACAGAGCTGTAAATGTCAAAGCCTTTCAAGTGCCCCTCGAACAAAACGAGTTAGTAAATCAGCGAATGTGGCACCGCACACACTCATGCGGTGCATGTTAAGCTACTGTACTTCATTCACTGCTTTATCCGATGGCTCCGTGAGAAAAGAGAGCTTGCTGAGGCGCTGAGATNTTTGTTTTTCTGTCCAAAAGCTGCGTCAGATGTGCTTAGCATTCGACTCAACTAGCTACATTGGATGAAAAGGCTATTTTCTCTTCACTGATGAAATATAATTGAACCCACGTCTAATGGACTCACATACCAAATAAAGAAACTCCATTTGTGTGACCGGGGCTCTTTTCCGAACCCCGCGATTCTCATTCCCCGAAGGGGATGTTTTATGTGCTTTTCCCCCAGTTTCACTGAGATCACGATTTGGCACGTCAGCTTGGCTTGAAAAACGCAAGTTCTTCATTGTCTCTATAGTGGAGAGAAGCAAGTTTGTCAAAAGAAAACGTAAAGAGTGGGAGCAGTTTAATTAGCAATCAGCGTTATTTGCAAAAAAGCCCCAGTCTGGCTTGGCATTTCTTTAGCAAACAAGTTTTTCCCAGTCTTCTCTGCTGTTTTATTATTCCATCTCACCGCGACCGGTGGTTTACTGGGTGTCCGCTTTACCTTCAACCTGTTTAAAGTTACCTACTGCAAATTCTCCAGGAAGCTGCCACTTTTGGCACAGCCCTGCGAGCTATTCCCTTGAAAGCCCCAAGGGAGGGCCTTGGTGAGGAGGGAAACAGCGCAAGGCAAACATGTGTATTGTGTCTTTGGGGCTTCCCGCAGAGATAAAACTCTCCCTTTGGTTCCAATATGGGAAGATGTCCCCAACCTCTTTTACGTGCAAGCATCGTGGGGACTCAGCCAAAAAGTCTCCCTGTGACCTCACGTGCATATCTGGAGAACGTCAGGACCGCTTGCTGAAGATAAGGAGGAAGGCTCGGCCCCAGATGAGGAAGATGTGGAAGGAAGGGTGGGCTACGCTGTCTATGCATGCAGGATTTTAGGAAATAAGTACATTTATCGTGCACTTGTTCAAAGCTGACTGATTAAAGCCAGGCATTTCTCTTCCTGTGAGCTCTGTCCCAGGGGAGCTGGTGCACGGGAAAGTCAAACCAACTGAAAGGGGCTCAGTTCTTAATGGTGTGCATTTTCTGACATAGCATTCATCTGGGAAATTTGGGAACTCAGGAAAAAAAACCAGAAAACACTTAAATTTGACCTCACTGCCTCTTACTAACCCAGCATTTTCACCATCTAGGGTGAGGTCTAACCCAGGAACAGCAGAGCCATGGGAATTTATAATGGGATCATTCTGAGAGAGGCCACGGTCTCACGTGGACTTAATGGCCCTGAGCAGCCTCACCTGGGACCTCCCCCGGGACTTCACCCATACCCTGACTGTGGGACCTGGACCCTATTTAAGTTCAGCCCAGGGATCTTTTTCCTAGCTTGAGCTATGCTGTAGGAGTCCTGGTGGGTGTTCCTGGGATGGATGCTGTGGGTTGGTATCTTCTGGATGGTTCTATGCATTTTACCTTTTCTGGTCCTATTTCCTTTTGCTCCTGACTGCTCCTTATGTGTCCCTTGGACCTGTTCATCATGTGTGGCTCTGGTTTCTGTGACTGGGCTCTGTGGGAGTGAGGCAATGCCCTCTCTGGGGTTGCCCTTGGTTGCTTTCCCTCAGGCACCAGCTGGAGGCCTTGCTGTAATGAAACTAATCCACCTTCTTTATATGCATTTTATTTTCAGGAAACAAAGGAAAAAAATCAGCCTTTTCTTTGTGAGTTGAGAGATGACTTGCTTAAATCAGTGAGGAATTGCCTCAGACTGTCATGTTGGTGGTAGCCCTATCTTTTCATCCATGTAAGTGTCATATGGATGGCACCTCAAAACCCAGGCTCTGAGAAAGACCAGCATTTTTTGAATCTCTTTCTAAAATGAAAGAAATAATGGGTTCTGACTTACATGGTCTCTCTCTCCTGCTCTGATATGGTCCTTCTGATACAGGCACAAAATCTGAGTATGTATTTCTGTAGCTGTCACCCTGCTTTCACTAAAAAGCGATGTTTCTCAGTAGCTAAACAATTTTTTTTCTCCTACAAAAATTGCTGTTAGCAATTACCTCTCTTGTAGACATGGACTTCAACTTTTTGCGTGAGCAAGTAAGTCTAGTTCACGGGAAATTATCATCTTACCCATTGAAGCAGACAGCTATACGAGTAAATCCCAGCCACTCATTAAACCTGCACTGTGGGACAAGCCACCTCTCAGAGGGTATGTCTATGTCTATCTGAGAATGAAATTCAGCTGGAGGCAATGAAAGGCTGGGAAGGTGTCTAGGACCTCCCCACTGCTTTCTGGAGATCCTCTGGGAAAGCTGATGGGTTGCTGGATGCTGCTTCCCCAGCACCTGTGACCACAGGGGAAGCAGCTCTACAAAAGACCTAGTTGTGGCTGCCCCATCCCTGGAAGGGTTCAAGGCCAGGCTGGATGGGGCTTTGAGCAACCTGGTGTGGTGGGAGGTGTCCCTGCCCAGGGCAGGGTAGTTGGAACTGCATTATCTTTAGGGTGCCTTCCAATTCTAACAGATTTATGATTCTGTGACTTGCAAGACTCGCCTGACTTGTTTTTCTTAGGCACCCTGTCTTTTCTGAGACATCAATTTATTGGTGCTCATCTCTAGTTGACCCTCATCATGTTGGGTTTTGGATCAGGTGAGGCAGGCCACGTCCCCTATTCCTTGTGTCTCCCTCTGGATTTGGTTTAGAGATTAGACAAGGTGACCTAGCAGTTGGTTGAATTCACTCTGGTAGGTGATTTATTACTTATATTCAGGGGAGGGGCACTCTGGAGGTTCTGTTGAGATGACATAAATGTAAATGGTGTACAAAATAAAGATGCAATATAGCAGTAAGCTGTTACCTCAGAGCAATAGTCCAGTGAGGTCTCTGCCCAGGAGTTTCCTGGGTTTGGTGTTTTACTGCAGTTAAATAGAGCTTTGGTAGAAATCCTGGCAGCAGCTCGTCTAGCTTTGGGCAAGAGCAAGGCTGAGCTTTTCTAAATCAGTATTAAAAAGGGATATCAGCTGCTGATTATCAATCAGCAAAGAATTAAAGCATGAGGATGAATAAATGTTGCTTGCCTTTTAAGATGAATAGGTTGGCGTGTCCTGCAGCCTGGCTACCGACCCCCTAGGAGCCACAGACAGGTTTCCCTGTAGATGTGCAGCTTCCCCCATGCCTCGGCAGGGGCTGGGAATTGGAGTGGCAGCTCTCACTGGCGTTTCACAGAAAATTACAGAACACTTCACACTAAGCGTTTGCGAGCGAGGATGAAGGGCCGTTAGTTATTGCCATGATGAAGCTAATCCAGCCCTAAGAAGGATAAAGGGTTGCTTAGCAATACTTTAGCAGTGGCTAACAATGCTTTACCAAGCTTTTACTGTTTACTGAGACTTTAATGCTAGCTCAGTGGGTTTATTAGTGGAATGTTTTTACTATTTTTGTAATGGTCTCCCCTCTTGAGAAACTGTCAGACTCATCACATAAAATGAACAGGCAGCCGTCAGCAAGCATTTGATTGCTGATCATGTGTTGATTTTTGGCCTGACCTCATTAAGATTCCTTATCTCTACCTTCTCTTTCCCTAGGAGTTCTTAAATTAGCCACAGAGATTAGATTATTTAAGTGCTTTTTCATATAAATGCCTCTTGGTCTGTTTATTTTTCCTAAGACACCCCTTGTTTGTTTCTGGTACTTAAAGGAGAGATGGACTGGGGAAGAGATTGGCTGACCTAGTCCGGAGTCACATCTTGCAGAAAACTTTATTATGGCCTTCCTTAAAGCCTTTTAATGGGACAAGATGCATATTGTTCCACTTAATATTGCTTAGTAGTGTAACTAGTAAAGGAAGGTGCTTTCTTGATGGCGAGAGGCTGCTGTGTTCTGTGCAGTATATTCACGTAGTGAATTTTTCTATTAAAAAATACATTGAGGGCCAAGGTGTTCTATTTGTGTTTTTAGGTTTTCAGCTGAAAAATTCAAGGAGGTACCAAATACTCTTGTCAGCCGAGGTATCTGAGTCATGGCTGTCGCTATAGAAAATGGATAGTAATATTTTGGGGAAAGGAAAACACATTAAAGCTGAGGAGTGCATCTGGATTCGTTAAGCGTTCCCCTTGGCCGTATCTACACTCTCTTGCCGATGCTAGCGGGGGAACCAGTAACAACATGGTAATCCTCAACAAAACATAGCTCCCATTTTAACTGTGTCCAGAGACTACTGTGCAAGCAAGAGCTTCTGCGGGACTTCATCAGGCAGCGCAAATGAGCCCTGTGCATCCCACCATCCTGGCAGCCAGAGCCTCTGTGCGAGAGCCAGAATCTTCCTGCTCCAGCTGGGAAGGGGGTAGGAGGGGATCCCATTTAATCAGAGGTGTGTGTAGCCAAGGACTTGTGGCAACAGGGTGGGCTTCCACGTGTTTGCAACCAGCGCTCCTATATGAGCCCAAGATGAATTTTTACCTCGGGAGCTTTACAGAAACCAGTACTGCGATGTGACAAGGCCAGGCTGGATGGGGCTTTGAGCAACCTGGTCTGGTGAGAGGTGTCCCTGCCTGTGGCAGGGGGTGGGAACTACATGATCTTTACGTTTCCTTCCAACCTCAATCGTTCTATTATTCTTCGACTGCTGAGGGCTTGACCAAACCTGCCCAGGTGGGGTACAACAGTCTTATGGAGGATGTGAAAATCTGAATAACTAGGTAGCTCTGCAGCTTTGCATATGTTCCGTAGTTAGAATATTGATTCTGATAAAAGGAGATGCATCTCTAGCCTTGGGAATACCAGTGCAATTTCCAAGACTCTGGGGGATGCCATGTCCCTCAGTTATTCGGCTCCCTTATCTGTGCCAATTGCGATGAAGAAGATAAACTGAACCCGCTACCGGAAGCTCCTGGTGGTTGCTCTGTGCTGAGATCCTGTTTCAAACTGTTGCAGGAATTTATGTATCTCATAGATCCTGAAACTCTTCCAACGCTGATAGTTCCACTGTTTTCTCCAATTTCAGTGTACTTAGAAAAAGTGCTGAACTGAATGTCTAGGAACTGGACTGGGAGAAGGCAGCACGGAGTGGTCACCTCGGTTTGAAATGTGGGGCACAACCTGGCGTGGTTTCATGGACCTGCGAGGAGGACACAGGGCCTAGGAACTTTCCCCTTTTGTATTCAGTGACCTGAAACAGTGCTCTCAGTGTGACCAGTGCTGTGCCAGCTGCCCTGTCACCTGTTTGTCATCGTGCTGGGTCACCCATGGAAGGTTTTGGGGCTGCGGGGCACAAAGCTCTGCTCTTTGATGACCCTAGAGGGGAAATGAAGAAAGCACCTTATCTTCTGAGTTCTCTCTAAATTCATAGTCTAGCTGTAATCTCAATAGCACCAATGTGGAAAGGAAGAATGGGAATGGACTTTGAAGTTAAAATTTAAGTCTTAGTTTTTCCTGTCTGTATTAGGAATATTACCCCAAAATCCACTTCCAAAAAAACCTTGGAATTTAGCAAACATCTGAATGTTGTCCTCTAAAACGATTACTAGGCAACAAAAGTGACTCGGATAAATGTTGTCTTTGATCCTCTATTGATGCTGTTGGTTAGAGACCAGAGGACAGCGAAGAATTAGTGGTGACACTTCTAGTGAGCTGTTGGTATCTGGGTCTCCCTAAGACTTCTCCAGTCTTCCTAACCTTGGAAAGAACTCTTCCAGTATAGATCTAAACAAGAGAATCACTTTAGCACTAACCTTATAGCACTGATACTTCATAATGTGAGCTCCGTGTGCCAACACAGCCATTTCACTTGTATATTTTTGCTGGTAGTTTTATAAAGTATTTGTCTAACTATCTGTGGGAATGCTTCAATGCAGCTCTTTCTGTGTGTCTGCTTTTAGATAGCCTCATGAAATCAGTATTTTGGTGTCTTCTTGGTATGTGTAGACTAATAAAATCTAATATATTTATCTTTTCTACTCACTTTTTCCAAGCCTGTTCTTCTCAATGGCCCTCAGTGGGTACAGATGTCTGACACTGGAGGTTTATCTGAGACTTTTTTTAACACTCGCTGCTATATCTGACTGCAACCAGTCTGTAATATTTGTTACCTGAACATGAAACATCCTGAGCTTAGTAGCTGTGAGAGGAAGAGAAAGCCACACAATAACAGCAAGAAGTGTGAGACTTAGCACGTTCCAGCAAAAACAAGCCTCCACTTGGGAAGAAGAAGGATAATGATGTCCCACTCATAAAATGAAACAAAATTTGGGGTGGGTTTGCTGGTATGAGCCTCCTGTTAGGCAATGGACTCTGATAGTTTGGGAAGTCTCAAGTGGCAGAGCCCAGCCACAGGGGTATCTGCAGGAGTGTCAGGCTCAAGCTTGCGATCTAGGGCTTGTTTTTCTCTGCTGTGTTTCTCCTCCTTAGAAATGCAAAGATAAGAGAAACATCGGTACTGAGTCCAGGGATAACAAAAAGCATCACTAAACTCTGGTGATTCGAGCAGGTGGGGGTACCTAGGGACAGCATTGGAGTCTGACTGAGGTGCTGGGCATCACCTGATGTTCCTCATCAAACCTCACAGACTCACAGAATCTCAGGGATTGGAAGGGACCTTGAAAGATCATCTAGTTCAATCCCCCTGATGGAGCAAGAACACCTAGAGCAGGTCACAACCTGGTCTATGAACTTCAATGGCAAAAGGGTTGGAAAGCTGATTTTTGAAAAATAAGTGGGGTTTTTTCTGCTGAGATTTCTTGGGAGGAGGGGGGGAAATGTGTGTGTGTGGGTGATCTTTTCAAGAGAAGCTGGTAGGTGAAGGAGGAAGCAACAAGAATGTTTTCATAATAAAGTATTCTTTTTTGTTTTTTTTTTTTTTTTTTTACAGGGATCTCCTGCCTACACAGGGAGGAACAAGCTTCAGAGCAGAGGACTAGACATGGAGGGAGGGATTTTAATCCCACAAAGGTAGGCAAATGTGCTTGAGGTATGTACTATTTGTCTAGCTTTTTATATTTTGTGTGCTAGCCAAACTGTGTTAGTTTTGGAGCCGATCCACCGGCCCTACGCGTGTCACATACCTTTGCCCTGAAGCTCCAAGCGTGGGCAGGGAGGGAGCCCTCCCAAAGCACAGGGCTGAATAGTTTGGATGGTTTAGTGAGCTGAATCATCTAGCCAAGGGGTGAGACGGGCAAGGTGCAAGGAAACTGGTAGGAATATTTGGCTGGGACTGGCATGGACTCTTTCGGTGACACTGAGCTGTCAACGTGACTCAGGTACCTCATGATGCCTCATATTTGGACACCAACACTGTCATGAAAACGGAGGGGAAAGGCTAAGACAGCAGAGGGGCAGTTTATGATTCACACCAAGAGACAGTATTTAGTCCCAAAATACAGCAGACTTGTCGGGAAGTTATTGCATGCACCCATTTATCCAGTTACTTAAGAGCTGCCTGTCTCTATGCATGCTTCAGCTATGTTTGATATTTTCCCATTCCATCACGCAACCGTTTTGGGAATTTTACCAGTCAGTGAGGTAATCCTAGTTAAACTGTGCTACTCTCCACCACCCTTGTTTTGAGGCTCTCTTTCCTAAGGATTTGTCTCAGACTGGAGCATTTCTGTATGGGTGCCACCAGCCCAGACGGCTGTGAGCTGTGGTAGAAATCATTGAACCGGCTTTGCGCTGAAGAAACCATCCTGTGTAATTATATTCTGGTTATAAAAGGTAGCCAGGACACATCTGCCAACGTTAACTGCAACTTCAACCAGGGCAGACATTCCAGCATAAGGAATTTTCCTAGAGCTTCGTGAGATCTGTTCCCCCATGCCCTCAGTCAGCCGGGAGGTGGATCCCTTCAAGGGATCCAAGTTGTGGGTAGAAAAGGGATTACTGAGGGTTTATCCAGCCTGTCTAGTCACAGATATATCGGGTTAGTTCCACAGGACAAAACCCCAACCCAGACAGGGGAGACCAACAGCAAGGCAAGAGCTGACGTTGGTGGTGTGGAAAAAGGTTCTGCTTGTCTCTTTCCCTTCCAAAGTAACCCTGTAAGGATCTAATTACGCCCTCTGAGATGGGCCTTGAGGTAGTCCTCCCACACAAGAGCTAATTTTACTTACAGCTCTTGTTCCTGCTTGCCACCAGGCATCTTGTGATAAGAGCAGTGACACAGTTCAAGGTGTAAACTTCTCACCTTGCACCATTCTTGTGCTGAAGATAGTCATTGCTGAGGCTGAGGAGAGGTTTCCAATGAGGACAGAGGTACCAATGTCCCAAAATAGCCTTCCCTCCCTACTCTATAAATAGAATTCTGCTGTTGACACATGACCCCCTCAAGAAACTGAGGATATAATACTTGTGTTTCTTAGTTTTTTGGCTTTAGCCTCTTTTGGCTTTAGCCTCTAGCCTGTGGCAAACCTTGGCATCAGCCTCTATCCTGTCAGTTAGGAGTTGAAAGAAGCATCAGATCTTCCAAACTCTCCCCAAAAGCAGCTGTAAGTGCCCAGCCAGGGTGGGCGCTGGGCTCTGTTTTCAGCCAGTGCCACCCTAAAGCCTTAGTCCAGGTCTTAAAGCCCTGGGAAGAGCCAGGATTTTAAACTCTTCCATCCTGTACCTGCTTTCTCCTCCTTTGCTGTCTGTTGCTTCTGTCCTTTGCCATGTTCAACATCTGTGTCTTTGGGCCTGTGATGAACTACATGAATTCTGCCATGTACGGGGACTCCAGCAACTGAGCGTTACTGGTGTGGATGGGAATTGACCCTGTGAGGCAGACACCTCACATCCAGGTGCTCTGGTAGCAGCTACATGGGCATCTTTTTTTTCTGCTGGGTCTGAGTTTCCATAAATGAGCCAGTCATTGGCTCAATGGAAGTCAAAGGAGAAGATTTCAGTAGCATTGAGATACATCTCACAGCAGGTAACTTGCAGGAAGAAGAAAATGTTATCCCAGCTTTGCAATCGGGTTGTTTATTTAACCTGTGGAGTAGGTGAACGCTTTTCTCCTTGAAGGCTATACACACAATAGAGGTTACTATAACATAGAATTTTCAGAAGACATGCATAATAATGCCAGTGTCTTGAAATATTTTTACTTTCTGAGGGTGTACATGTGCTACCTTGATTCAAAGGAACTTTACGAGCATAGATTCTTAGTCGTCAGCTGTTGCCTTCAAAGGGAGGGTTTCTTGTTTTAAGAAAATTATGGCTATTAACTAATGCCTTTACTTTTCTTTGATGGTTGCCAGCAAAATTTCTTTCTTGAATTTTTTCTGTAGTCTCCCTTCCATATACAGTTTGTGGCACGCTCACTTATTTGTTCTTGGATTAGTTGCCAATTAATTACCAGGACCAGTTACAAAAATTGCCATCCAATATGATAAAAGGGCAATTTTTGTTGAGCTGTAAAAGCAGGCAGACACCATCTCCTTTCATGCAGTTTGACTTTAACCTAAACAGCCCTGAAGGCAAAAGATGAGGAGACAAACTGCTCCTTATTTCTGACAGGCATTTGCAGTCGTTGGATGTTCAGACAAAGCAGGAAGCACTTTGTCGATAATAAATCAGGTGTCCTGGGGAGGTAAAGGTTGATGGGAGCCTCAATGATATTTTCTTCTCTGTTATTAGTACCTGCAGGTAGAATGAATGTCTGATGCTTTCTGAAGTGAGTGAAACAAAAAAAACTTGATATGGGATGGCAGTGTCGGGGTTTGCTGGGGATGGAGCCCCCCAACTGGGTGGGCACCGTGGTATGGTGGTGGAACAGCAGATCCAGACCTTCTCTGAGCCAGGGCTGAGGAATGTGAACTCCTGTAACCTCTATTCATACTTCATGTACTTGAAAAATATGTCCCTTAACCACTGGTTTGTTGGGCCCGTGTTTCCAAGCCCTTAGTAAAATCTGTAAGTGCTGCACATTTGGTAACCACAGCTTCCTCAGTGTTTTTCCTGTATAAGGATTATTTGGCTTTGCTTGTTTTACACGTCATATTATCAGAATTAAACCCCTCCATCTTTGTGAGGAGCAAGTGGGTCTCAGCTCAATCTTCTGCACTGAACACGTGTTAGGGCAGTTGGGTCCAATCCTTTCCTTCCCAGACCCTCACACTGTTATTCCCCTTCCTGCTTCCCCCAACTCACGGCCACAGAGTAGCTGGGATATTTTTGTAGGCTGATCAATCTCCTTTGCTCTCTTCTTATTTGCTTTCCTGCCTGCATCCGTGCAGTGGATCTGCATGGGTGACAGTGGTTTTTCAAGGTGTCCACAGGATAAAACATCTAAAGCAAACACCACCCCAGGGCATGAGGGCAGCCTGTGACGAACTGGGGGGGTGGTTGCTGCTGATTTCTGCCTGACCTGATAAGTGGAGGATTTTATTGTCTAGAATGACACATCTAGTGCTAAAGTCACTTTTTTAAGCAAGCAAAAGAACCTGTGTCTCAGTGCTGTAGCACGATTTAAATCCTGATTTGTCCTGCTAAGGAGGCATCATGTCTTTGAAGAGCTGGAGAGGGGTAACAGACTGGTAATGTCACCTGGAGCAAAATCTTATGTGGCATCTTCATTAGATCCCTCACAGTATTAATTACTCAGAAAACCTCAATTTGTGGGCAATGACAGTTGAATATGGAAGCGTGCTGAACTAAAATAGGAATTCTAACACTTATGGAGAAAATAGCTGTTGTAGGCTTGCTGCCCACACGAGCAGAACTGCTGACTAGGAACCCAGGAGATTAAAAAGGTTATTGGGCAGGAGTGTGCTGATTACCTGCCATAAAGCACATGGTGCAGCTGAGCAGACCATCGCCCGCCGTGATTTTGCCTGGCTAATGATTATAGGTTTGGGTTGTAATTCTGCTGTCTGCTCTGTGTGCAGATGGACACCTGCACCCACTGCGGCCAGCTGAGAGGAGGAACCCGTGCTCTGGAATGGCTCACAAATGATTCTTCTTTTCTGGAATGGCTCACAAATGCTTCCTTTCTATTTAGGTAGAAATATCTCTTAGCACCTCTAAGCTATACCATGTGAATGTGATAGTTCAAGAGTGTGGTTAGCCAAGACTACTAAAAAGCAGCATTGCTGTTTCCAAAATCTAAGTAACCTTAATGTTTCCATAAATTCCATATAGCCTTTCCACAGAGTTTAGAAACTAGAGTTGAATTATGGAAAGTGAAATTGTAGCATGGGCTTACGTAGGTCATTAGCTATCAGGGTTGCCAGACTTCCCTCGTCTGGAAGAGATAGTATCTTGGCCTGAGCCATGGTTATTGTCTCTCCAGGCAGAAAGGCCTTAGGAGGTTAGGTTGGCTGAAGCTATGAGGAACTTTCCTTTCCATTTCTTGTTAGGAGCTAGTGGATGAAAAGTGTAAGCAGCAGGACAAAGGATTGCAGGATTATGCTGACTCTGAGCCACAGGCTGGAGATTGTGGAGTAGAGTCCAGGAAAGGGCCGGGATGGCTGTGTAGGAGACAGATGGGGAGACTGGGTGAAGGGAGGTGGTGGGCTGTTTAACAGAAAGTAAGTCAAAGTCAAAAGTGACCCATAATCAGGAGCGACATGTGGAACAATGCTGTGAGTGGCAGGAGTCAAGGACACAAGTCCCTAGTCTCGTGCCTGGAATTTCAGTGCTCAAACCTGTAGAAGCATCAAATGCAAGTCAGCGTGATGGAGTCATACTCCAGTGCCAGCCTGATGCACAAAGATCATAGAATCATAGAATGGTTAGAGTTGGAAGGGACCTTAAAGATCATCAAGTTCCAACCCCCCTGCCATGGGCAGGGACACCTCCCACCAGACCAGGTTGCTCAAAGCCTCATCCAGCCTGGCCTTGAACCCCTCCAGGGATGAGGCAGCCACAGCTTCTCTGGGCAACCTGGGCCAGGGTCTCACCTCCCTCACAGCAAAGAATTTCTTTCTGGTATCTAATCTAAATCTACCTGCTTTCAGTTTAAAGCCGTTAACCCTTGTCCTGTCACTACACTTCCTGACAAAGAGTCCCTCTCCAGCTCTTCTTCTTAAAAGTAACGCAAGAACCCCAAAAAATCTCTACTTTGCTTCTGTAAATTAAGGTATTTCAGGGGAATAAATACAAGGCAGTGTCTGAGCAGGCAATGGGAACACTGTAGCTTCATCGCTTCTGGTGATGTACTGGCATTCACAGATTAAACACATGGTTTTACAGCACAGTTGTAATTCAGATCCCATCCAATTTGCAATGAATCCTGATTACCATAATGCCAGTTACAGCACTTGTGTCAGGCTGAGTTCAACAGCGTCGTCTGCCTCTCTGCTGCTAGGGAAGTGCTACAGTATTTTGTTGAGTCAGGGCCTTTATATCTTTCTATAATTTTAGGCCAAGCATCTCATTTTAGACGTGTCTTGCCTTCCACTGTTACCTTTGCATATACACACGATATAAGTTTGGTGCCTCACTAAAATGGGTACCACCTGTAGGGATATTTAATTTATATTCATGTTTAATTGCAGTGAAACTATGGCACTGATCAGGCTTAAGAGCAAAACAAACTTTTCTGATTCTTAAGGGCTGCTGAGAAGCCTTAACAGCAAGGTGTGAGGTAAGACCCCGTGTGCAGCCCCTTACCCAAGGGATGGGTGAGGATTAATCCATCCATTTTCGCATCAAATCCAAATGGGAAGGACAGGTAACATCTGGGGAGGCTTTGCTGCTGGAGGACAGCTTCCATGGTGGAGGCAGACACCTGTCTGTAGAGCTACTACCGCTTTGATTTGAACATCTCCTCCTTGTCGAGGGCAGAGTCTTCACATTGATGCCCAGAACAGAGCCCTGCAGCCCGTGCTGTCCTGTGTGGGTGTTAATGCTGACGTTAGGCTCAGAGATTTCCTTCGTTGCTCAGCAATACCCATTTTGCCATATCTTTCTGACGCAACCATTAAATTCACCGCTTCCTTTAGCCATGCTGCAGGTGAGCCGGATGTCAACACATAAAACAAATTCTCTTAACGTCAGGGTGGAGCCTTTGTTATCCCCATTAAGTCACAGTGCCAAAAACAGAAAGCTGTTTCTCCTCACAGGGGATCCCATCCCCAAACCGGTGTAACTGGTCGACACCCTTCCACCAATTCCCCTGGATTTGGGGTCAGCCCTCAAGCATGGAACAGTTTGACCCTCCTGGGTCATCCAGAAATCAGATTTGGAAAAGCTCTGTGTAGAGCTAAGTCAGTGTTTTGGGTGTTCTTTTTCTTTTTTCCCCCTGATGTTTATAGTTATTGTGCATATTAATACTGGTAAATATTAAATAGGGTCATCTGGAAAGGGATAAGAACTGTAGCTTTTGCCAACAAACCACTTAAGCACACGCTTAGAGATAAGCACACATATTAAGGTAAATGGAGTTGCTCAGAAGCTTGGTGTTGAGCATACGCTTAGGCTTTCTGGATTTGGAGAAACTCATTGCTTGCAATGATCGTCTCTTATCCTTAATGAACGGAAGTCAGGTTCTAGTATGAAAATGAATTTTCATGTTTAAAAAAAATTAAAAAGTACTAAAAGGTGAAAAAGTCAGGATGAAAAAGGAAATGATCTAACTTGAATGCCATAAAATGGAAAAAACTCCATTTTAAGAAACATTCAAAAATTTCTTTCCCATCTTCAGTTCTGGTTTAAAATTTACTCAACCTCCCACAGAGTGGCCTGGCAGGGTCGGATCGGTTCCTTGGGGAGCAGGTTGCCATGTTTGAGGTCTCCAATGTCCCTGGGGAATGCTGTTCTCTGGTCTGGCTAGCCCAGGGGAAGACCATGCTGGAGTTGGAGGTAGGAAGGGCTCTCTCCTTGCTAAACTGGCTGGAATAAGGTAAAAAAAAGAAAAAAAAAAAAGAAAAAAAAAAGAGAAAGGTTAAAATTTCTCCACCCAAATCCTTAGAGCAACGTTGTTCATTAGGAACCAACAATCTGTGTGTAGTGAGCAGCTATTCCATGTGCGCTCAAAAAATCTTAGTTGGAGCTTAAAATGTCCAAATTTAGAATTATAGACCTTCTTTGGGTGGTAGAAAACAATGTTTGGAGAGATGACAGCTCACATTGAAGTGTATCTGATGTTCTCTTGCCAGGAATACTGAAGAGGTGTACAAAAGCTGATAGGAAGAGAGCTCCTGGGTTGGCGTTACATGCCTTTGTCCTGAAGATGAAGAAAATGGTAAGAAATGCTCTGAATCCTGCATTTTCCCTTGAAGTGCCATTGAAAAACCTTTGTTCTGCTGTGCTGTGTATCAGCATTAAAACACAGCGAAGGTTTGTTGGTTTTTTGGTGTGTTTTTCTTTTTTTCCTAGAGAAGTCCAGCACAAAGTGGGAATTCCCACTACATTTAGTGGGGAAAACGATATAATCCTGTCCCTTTTTTTGGCAAATATTTGGCTTTTTCATAGGGTGGGGTGTCCCCAACTGAGAGGGGGGATGGGTGGTGCACCCTGGCATCTTCCTGCCCAGCAAAACTAGTGCAAAGAGAAGGGAAAAAAAGTTATTAGCAGATCTGGGACGTGAATTGTTTTTAACATTAAAAATGGATAAGCTGTGCTCTGGAGAGGAGGGAAGGGAAGCCGGGGAAAGGCTGACCCTGCGGTGGGTCGAGGAGTGCTCCCGTTAGTAGCCATCTCCAGCATCAAGCTTTTAACCAGCTCATTAAAAGCTTGATTTGTGCTGTGCTCGGTGAAGGAGAGCCTCCTGGTTACCTGCCCACGGTGAGGGAGGAAAGGGCCTGCCCTGCTCCCACGTGCCAATGAGGATTTGTACGGCAAGAGCTGAAACGTTTGGCAAGTGAGAGCATGAAATTTCAGGTTACCTGTGGGCAGCTGTTGCTCACCCTGTGGGTGTTTTATATGGCTGTTTAATTGCACGTTGCTCAGTGCTAAATGAGTCCGACTTACGTGAATAACCACAGCAACACCAATGCTGCTGCCTCCCAGATAAAGGACCGTGCTTGAGAAACAAATGCTTAATTAATAATGCCATGTGCCTCGTTTGCGTTTAAAAGTCTCTGATAAAAAGGAAAGAAACGGTCTAGTTAAAAAATAAAGCCTAAAGCATTTCAAGGACATTTTTCTCCCTACCTCTACTTTTTTTTTTCTATTCTTTTTCCCAGGTTTCAAAAATAACATCCAATAATGAAATGAAAACAAGCTGAATAGTTAGATTGAGTGGAGGAGGGAAGAGGTAGTCTCAGACAGCTGGAGCGTGTCTGGGCCAGTGTCTCAGCTCTTTTCTTTCTGCTAGTTCAGTGCCACTCCAAGAATGCAGACAATGCTGGCTACGACTGTTTCATATTTGATTTCCACACTTAAATCTGCTCTTGTTAAACTAAACCCCATTGTCAGGTTGGCAGGCATCCACACTGCCTCCTCAGGTCCCGCTTCAGAGCCCACTGTCTGCCTTTGGGTCTCCCACTCATAACCCTCCAGTGAGGACCAGGTATGCAAAGAGCATTTTGCTGTTTTAGCGCTGCTTGCAGCACAGCAACAAAAGCTTTTGGGCTTGTTCTTGCAGCCACATCCATGGATAACCCCCATAAATCCTGGTCTGAGGGCAGACAGAAGTGCTGCGGGCAAAGGATGAGGTTTTGGATGCATCTCAAGAGTGATGGATCAACTGGGTGCTCCACTGGAGCCAGTCTCTGGGCAAGGTACTGGCTGTGCTGCTTGTGGGAGGCAAATTCTCGGGCAAGCAGGGCTTGATGTCCTTCCCTGCTCGAGGAGAGGGTGTTCTGGGGCCACTTGTGGTCTCAGTGGGGATCCTGTGCATGCTTTGCTGGGTTGGGACCAGGGGATTCACCCGTTGCAGCAGTTTGCTGATGGGGGCAGGAAGAAGGCTGTGTATTGGAAGCAAAGCAGTGACTGTGGATAACAAAGAATCATTTCATATCCTCTGTGAAATACCAGGAAAAGCATGAAAATTATTAATCTTTTTTAAAAAGCTTAGGGGATTACAAAATCCCACAGTTGTCCGGTTCTTTAGACTGCAGACCCTCTTGGCCTTTCTCCTCTCCTAGAAGCTGGTCCCATGGTCTGATACCTGCTCAAACATCACCTGTGCAAGTGGACTTATCGTGCAGCAAATGGCCAAAGCAGACAGGGCTCTGCCCAAAACAGCTTGCAGGTTGCTTCAGCAGGAGAGGAGAGAGGATGGGGCCGAGGTACCACAGGGTGTGATGCTGGAGCAGGAGGAAGCACTGGCTGTGTTTTGATTCTTCAGATGCCCCGGAGGAGTCCACTGCTGGGCTGTTGTCATGGAAACACTGTTATTTTTCAGGGATGTGAGATTAGCTCCAAGTAAAGGTTAAAGGGAAGGAAAAAAAAAACACCAAAAAACCAAGGGATCAGATGCACAGAAAGCGAGATTTACCTCAGCATGGCAATGTTTGTGAATGTCTGAACCAGTAGTGAATCCTCCAAGGTGTGTGGGCTGGAAATTGATGCCATACCTCATGCAGGAGCTGGTCAGGAGTGTGGTGCTTGGGGCTCTGGCTCTGCTCTGGGTCACCCAAAGCCCTGTTCCTCCTCCTGCCCTCACCTCTCATCCTCCCACGCTGTGGAGATGCTGCTGCCGAAGGCTCTACCTGGAGCAGAGATGTGACCTGCTGGATGTCAGTGATATTTCACAGTGTTTTTTCACACCTCTTTTGCTCTTCAGGTAACAGATCTACATCCACCCAGGTTTTAATGACAGTGCAGCGTTCACAGCTGTAAGGAAGAGCAGAAAGCCAAATCTGCAGGTTCTCCTTTTTGTAATATCGAGAGCAGGTTGTATAATTTCCACAAAATTTTGCCCAGCCTTTAAATTCAGGGGCCCAGGCCATGTCTGCTAAAGGTGTGTCTCTTTAGTTGAAACAGCACTGCGATGGAATGGGTATGAAGGGCCAAATTAGTGGTTCATCAAGTGATTTAATGGAATGATGCATGTGGCTTCAAGGGTACTTCTGATCCTGATGGGAGTGTGTTCAGGCTCTGCCTGTCCGTGCACAGCAGTGCCACCCTCCTGGCCGCCTTTAATGGCACTGCAGATTGCCATCCACCTTCCCCACTGTGAACAAGGCTCATGTTTAAATGTCCCAACTGGAGCAGTCTCACAAAAGTCATCACAAAACTTGCAAGTACAGGGTTCTGCACCTGGGTTGGAACAATCCTCACTATCAATACAGACTAGGGGATGAGGTATTAGAGGAAAGGGAGTTGGGGGTGCTGATGGATGAGAAGATGGACATGAGCAGGCAGTGTGTGTTTGCAGCCCAGAAGAGCAGTCACATTCTGGGCTGCATCAAAAGAAGTGTTGCCAGCAGATCCAGAGAGGTGATTCTGCCACTTTGCTCTGCTCTGGTGAGACCTCACCTGGAGTCCTGTGTGCAGGTCTGGAGCCCTCAAGATAGGAAGGACATGGACCTGATGGAGCAGGTACAGAGGAGGGCCACGAAAATGATCAGGGGGTTGGAGCGCCTTTGCTACGAGGACAGGCTGAGGGAGCTGGGGTTGTTCAGCCTGGAGAAGAGGAGGCTCCGGGGAGACCTAAGAGCAGCCTTCCAGTGTCTGAAGGGGGCTACAGGAGAGCTGGAGAGGGTCTGTTTACAAAAGCCTGCAGTGACAGGACAAGGGGCAATGGCTTCAAGCTGGAGAAGAGCAACTTTAGATGGGATATTAGGAATAGGTTCTTTACTCTGAGGGTGTTGGAATACTGGACCAGGTTGCCCAGGGAGGTGGTTGAGGCACCTTCTCTGGAGATGTTCAAGGGCCAGCTCAATGAGGCCCTGGGCAACCTGGTCTAGTTGGGGGTGTCCCTGCTGATGGTGGGGAGGTAGGACTAGATGACCCTAAAGGTCCTTTCCAGCCTGGACCATTCTATGATTCTATGGTCAAACTTGAGCACGGGTCTGCTATTTGCAGGGTGAGGTCATACCACACGTAAGGCCATGGGTCTCTGTGGAGGTTTGGGAAGTCAGCACAGGGAAAGGAGAACAGGCTGCCCACCCCAGGTAGCTGGTCCCAGCCATCCCAGTAAGTGAGCAGCAGAATTATGGGCCGAGGAGAAGAGATACAATGGCAGCAGTAAATTGCACTGAGGCGCCCGTGATGCTCAGTATGCCAAAGGCAAAACTCACCTCCCACTGAAATGGAGACAAAAACATTTTATCACTTTTCTGACCTGCTGAGAGAATTTAAAAAAAAAAAAAAAAAAAACAAAAAAAACCAACAAATTTTAAAACTAAAAAGCTCGGTATTTTTGTATTTCTTCATTTCCAGCTTGGAAGAAAAAAAGAAAAACAACCTTGTTTTTATATTCAATATCCTTCTGGGTCCAAAAAGGGCTATGATGGTAAGGAAAATTAGTAGCTTGAATGTCATGAACCTCTTAAAAATGTGATTTTTCTTTTCTTTTTTTTTGCAGGGGAGACAGTCATTGAAACCATATTTTATTAAAAATACGAGAAAAATAAATTGGAACAGGTATACTTAATGCAGTTTGTCATATAGCATGTAAGTACAGTGGGTGGCCTTTAAAATTTAAACTGCATATTCGAATACTGACAAAGTTCCTCATTATAAAACAGAAAATGTGATAGGAACTGTCAGAAATACCCTGCTGGTGGGATATTTAACGTGCACCCTCTGAAAGCCCTGCACAGCGTATTTGATCCATGACATTAGCAAGAAAAGTGCTTTCCCTTTTGACTGCGTCATCCAGATTAATTAACCCTGCTGCTCCCTTGCTGCCTCACCTCCGTGTGACGCAGCGTGGGCTCAGGGACTCGTCACCCTGACTTCTGGGTGCTCAGCCCTGCTCCCTACCTCTCCCATCCCCATCTTGTCCCAGCGCATCCCTGCCCCGGAGGGGTTTGCTCTGCAGCCAGGTCCATCCTTTGTGCCAGCTGAGAGACTTTTCCGTGCTGGGGGAAGCCTTAGAAGAGCTTTTAGGAATAATTTAAATTTCCTTTGATCCCACAGCTCTGCAGGTAAAGAACTATATGTTGTTAGAGCAAGTAATAACTGGCTGCTGCGCTTGAGCCTCTTGGGGAGCAGAACCGGCTCTTCTTCTCTGCCAGGCTGGGATAACTGCTCTGTGTTTCTCCCTGGGCCAGTGCACAGAGATGGCTTTAAAAAAGATGGATCAAGAGATGTACCAGTGGAGGCAGGACTGTGGCCCTGCTGGCACATGTTCAGGGCTAGAGGGGAGCGTTCTGGTGGAAAAACTAAAATTCACCCTTTGTGGGCTCAGTCATAACATCGCATCCTTTTTGTGCACAGCGTGGCCACGGATGAGGGTTTCTGTTTGTTGCCAAAAGGCCAATGAAAACTGTTTGTGCATCTCCTGTGTGTAGTGTTCTCGTGCTCCTTGGGGCACTTGGAAGGACACGGCCATCTCCAACAGGGGACTCCATCCAAGCCACCACACTGGGATTGACCACCGGTTCATGGCAACTTTAATCAGGATCCTCAAGCTGAAAAACTCAAGGAGCAGGGAAGAAGCCCAGGATGCCATGAATGGGAATGCCCGAAGGGAACTCCAGGCAGTGCAGAGAAGGAAGGTCGTTAAGGTTATTTTAATGCCTGCTTCCTGCTGCTTTGGTCACTCTGGACAAGGAATGAGGTTGGGTTTGGGTCTTCCTCCTGAGGGCGGACACTTGTGCTATTCACCAGGTCCCCATCAGGGTAGGGAATGTTCTGTCACTGCCCTTATTTCAGAACCAGTTCTGACCAGGGAGAGTATCTGTGGTGACGATGGGGATCTGAGATGCGCGGGTGCTTTTTCATTCCTTTAAATACACCAGCGGTGACTTTGGCTTGCAGTGAGTAATCTTTTTTTCTTTTTCCAGCGTAAGCATCTTGGACCCACATGTATCTGTGCTCCTGACTTGGTGAATGGAAAGAAGAGCCGAGGATGTGCTACAGGCAAGAGCCTGCATCCGAGAACAAAGTAAATAGCACGATCTGGGCTGTAGTTTCTGGTGCGACGTAGGAGACTCTATCAACACAGATCCAGGACCTTGAGCAATATTGTCCTGCGGTTTGATTTCCATTCTGGCAGGCTAAATGCAGTAAGGCTCAGGTTTTTCATGGCACTTTCCATTTTCGATTTGGGAAATTTGAAAAATACTTGTCTTGAGGCTGAGCCTGAAGTTACAATCTTGGCATATCCATACCATAAAATTCCCATGGATAAAAGCAGAAACATCTGGATTCATGAGTGGATGTCGGCTAAATCCACCAGGAAAAAAAAAAAAAAAAGCCTTCAAGGCATCCTAGGGGGTTCTAGCCAGAATAAATAATACAACAAAATAAGAGTGTTATTAAGAGTAATTGTAATACTGAAGCTGAATTATAAGATGTGGGCCAGGCCCGTTTCACAATCTGCTTTTCCAGCTAAGAGCCCTTCAATTTACACTTAATGCACATGTGGCTGATGGAACAAAGAAGAAATTGAAGAAGGATGAAAGCAGTGCAGAGATTATTCAGCCTTGCTGGTTTAGCTCCAGGCACATCGTTTAAATGAGTAGATGATCAGTTTCCAGTTTGTTTTAAATTCTCTGGCAAGAAATTGTACTCACTATCCCAAAGTTGGATGTGCTTAAAACTTTACTTTTTTCTTTTTTCAAAGCTCTGCCATTTTGTTTTATTTCTCAAGACAAGACTCTGGAAGTGCTTTGTGGGAGACACCTAGCTGCTGGGACTGGAGGGGGAGCCTGGTTGTGTCACCGAGGGGGCTGGGCTGTGTCCCAGCACCCAACTCCTGGGGTTTAATGGGAACAGTTGTTCCTTTTCTCCCTCCCCATGGGAGGCTGAGCCTTGTCTTGCTGATGGGATGCTATACCCAAGCTCAGCAGTCAAGAGAAGTGACCCAAAGTGACCCAAAGCTGCTGTGACCCACAGACTTGCAGCCTCTTTGCCTGGCTTAAAGCCTGGAAAAGGTTTGTACTGCTTGCCCCTGGCATCTTCTTTTGGGGTTTTCAGGGTTAAGAGCTGCTGAAGAGCAGATCTTATTGCCAGCCAGCCCCTCATGTGTGGGTCTCTTCCACCAGCCTTGCCCCAGGTCTCCAAAGCTGCTGTGAGCACCAGGTCATGGAGCATCTCTTCCCCTGATGTGATGAACTTACACCCACAACCAGGTGACTACGGAGTATGTTGTATGTTGTTGAAAATGCCCTTAACACGCCGTCCCTCCCCAAGCCATGTAGTCAGCATTTCTCATTACCTGTACTTTGTCCATGCAGATCTGCCCTCTGACCTTGCACGTCCCCATTCCCGGAAAGCCTCGGCCATTTGCCCGCTCCGTAACCTCCAGCCAACGCAGCTTACGGTAAGTTGCTTCGTTATGGAATAAAACCCCTCTTGGTCAGTCCTTTCCCTGTCATCCTCCTTTGCTGCCCTTCTCTTTCCTGTTGTCCATACCATAGCTGACCTGTTGAATAGCTCCTGAGGGAGCTGTTCTGGTGGTATGACTCTAGTTGGTCCTCATCCATGGAGAGGTTTTAGGTTTTCCACCACAGAGACTCATCTTTTTATGCACTGCCAATGCTTAATGCTCTCTGCAGGCGGCTGTGAAGGCCTGAATGGTGGGATGCATGTTTGGATAGAGGAAATGCTTGAAGTATGACTGGAAATACCAATGATAGACAAATGATGACATTTACGCTGCCTTTTGTTCTATACAAGGAATAATCCTGTTTATACTGTAAGGAGTGGGAGTTCAATTGGCCCTAAAATAACCACAACACATCTAGGGAATCCATAAAAAGGATGCCCCGGTGTTTCTTAGGGATGTTATTTTCAGCTGATCTTATTTTAATTTGCTGCCAACATCTGTCACTTCCACCACTGCGTATTGCCCAGCATGGAATCAGGGAACTGTCAGAGCTGGAAGGGACCTCTAGAGATCTAGTCCAACTCCCCTCCTGTGTTTGGAGTTGGGAGTCTGGGAGGACTGCCCGGAGCACATCACTCAGGACTGCATCCAGGAGGGGCTTGAAGGTCTCCAGAGAAGGGGACTCCACGCCCTCCCTGAGCAGCCTCTTTCAGGGTTCTGCCACCCTCACAGGAAAGGACATTTTTCTCATATTTGAATGGAACTTTCTGTGTTCCAGCTTGTGCCCATTGCCCCTCGTCCTGTCACTGGGACCCACTGGAGCCCAGATGGAATAGATGGAGTCTGGCCCCATCCTCCTTCAACCCACCCTTCAGATACTTGTGAGCATTCATAAGGTCTCCCCTCATCCTTCTCTTCTACCAGACTAAGGAGTCCCAGCTCTCTCAGTCTTTCCTCATCAGGGAGATGCTCCAATCCCTTAATCATCTTTGTTGGTAACATCTTTTGTTGCACCCACAGCCTGGGTATGAACCAAAAGCTGACAGGACCTAAAGCAAAAAAATTCAGTGTCGCTTCCTACTAGCAGAGCCTAGCATCCCAACTGTCAAAGTGAAACGAGGAAATACATCTGTTTGTAGGTGGTACAAAACACTGGGTTTAGATTATCTGCTGTCACCACCACTGGCCACACTTGCGGTCATGTTCTTCCATCCAACTTGAAGGCGACAGGAAGCTGTGCTCAAACTGCAGGGCTCTTGGGTAGTAACAGCTTGAGAAGCTGAAGAATGAGAGATGAAGCAGAGCTAAAATTAGAATCCCAGATAAGAAAATATCTGCATCTTCAGTGCTTTGTGGTTTTATTTTGCTCTCCACAAAGCACACCTTGGTTTTGTATGGCTGTTTGCAGATTGTACCAACTCACAGAAGGCTTGGGGGTGGGAGGGGTGGGGGGGAAGGGGGGGAAAGACAGGCTTTGATGTCCTCAGTAAACAAACAGCAGTGTTAAAAGATCTTCAGTTCTTGTTAGCATGCTGCAAACAGCTATGTTTGAAGAAAAATAAACATCCCGAGGTTGATGGAAGGATAGGAAAGCCATAAAGTACTGTAGTCAAATGTAGTCACATCCTTGGCGTGAGGACATCAGAAATGACAGTGCCATGAAAAAAACATCTTCTCTCTAAACCATCACCTCAATTATACCAGCGTAACCCTGGGGATGTAAATTTATGTTTACACGCTTTTAATAGTCCAGATTTGGTTCACAAAAGGAAGTTTGGGGTTTCTCTCTAAAGGGAAATTAAAAATCAGCAGGTCATGATAATAATCAATATAGCAATATTTACTACAAATATAAAACTTGTCAAGAGCCTCCAGGGAGCCTCTTGCTCTAGTTTCATGTAATTCCAAGCATTTCTCTGTTAAAGAGAGTTCACAGGAGTTAGGAAATAAGTAATTCAGACATAGTTGACTTTTCAAAGTGTCTGTAGCATCACTAGCATCTTTTCTTTGATAACACTTTTGTTCTGCCTACCAAAGCTCCATTCCAAATGGGACCAGCAAGGCACACGTTCCATCCAACAAACCAGGGCTTATAAGAAGGGAAAAAAAAAAAAAAAAAAGGGGGGGAAAAAAAGCAAAAATTCCAGTGGGGAAAAAAAAAGAAAAAACAACCAAAAAATTAGAACCCCAAAGATAATAAATTTCCTTCTGGTAATTTCATACAAGCTTTTCCCTTTCATCGTGAGCCTCTCCCTGCCGGATTCACAGCCAGGGTTTGTAGCTAAAGCTGAGGCAGAGATGGTTCATAATAAACAGAAGCTCCTTAGAGACCGTAGCCATGGCATGTGAGAGCTGTTTACCTGGCACCATGAAGCACTATTCTGTTTATCTTCAGATGTTCCTACAGAAACAGAAGGCATTACAGTGTAGTAAATAAGGCTTCCTTCACCCCTAGGAATATGTTGGGTTTGGTGTTTTTAGCGTTGGGTTTGGTTTTTTTTTTCCCAGACTTGTTGCCCTTTGCTTTCAGCTGCAGAAAGCCCATCCCGTGATTTCTGAATCTTTCCTTCATCCCTCTTCCCAAGAGGATGGACAACTTCCTGGTGCAGAGAGAGACAGAAACTTACTGAGAGCAGCTGGGGTGTTGGTTTCCGTCACTGCCCATCATAACCAGTGTGAAACTGCTTCCCTTGGTGCCAGCAGCCTCTGCAGGACATGGATGTGTCCTCCAGAGTAGCACCACCTTCTCCCCAGGGAGAGCTAATGTTGGTGTAACGTGTTTGAAGCAGGAGAATTTAGAGGGAACAGCCTCCAGCCTGTGGCTGAAATCTAGTGCATCACTCAGCTAATGCTGTTGGTGTCTTTGATTGCCCCAAATGTGAAAGAGAAGGTCACTGAGAGCTTAGAGAGGGGCTTTGGGGGCTGGAGGTTGTTCCTAGGGTCTATTCCTGGGCATGATGGGGGAAAAGCCTTTGATTTCAAAGGGATGAGGGCAGGGAGCCTCCCACTGGAGCCCTCTTTCTCCCTCCCTGCCACTGCAAATATTTTGATTGCAGGAGGCAAAGCAATTGTGTTGTGTACTTTTATCATGTGCCATCCCCAGGGCACACTGCTGATAAGCATCCAACTCATCTCGGAACTGTGGCCTCCCCACTGGAGTGCTGCCACCAGCCCAGGGTGGCTTTAGGTACCCCCACATGCCCCAGGGCGCAACCCAATTCCTCCTAAAGGAGACTCAGATGGGACGGTCACCCTCTGGGGTGAGCCAGCACCCACGGTGGTGGCTCTTGGGGCCACCGCGGTGACAACGTCCCCTCTGTGTGGCACGGAGCGGCACTTTTTACGAGTTTTAGCATCCAACTCATGCCTTTGATGATCCTCTAATGCCCAATTCGCCCCCTCGGGTGGGATTCGGACTGAGCTGACTTATGGCATAACGCAGCAGGCTGCGTGGAGCCTGTTTATTCAAATAACATCAGCCCTCTTTATCCAAGGCTATTCCGCTTCTTGTTTAATTAAAACGCAATTAGCCGGGCTTGCAGTTTGCCTAAACGTGCCCAGTCTTCTATGAAATGAATATTAATCTCTGGGCAGTGTGCAAGTCGGCGGAGTGACACGTGGAAAACTACACATTCTTGACTCGGGAAACGCAAATTGGAGGATGACTTCATGTTCCCGAACGAGGAGATCGGAGCGCCAGATGCACTGAGTGCCTGACCCCGTTAAAGGCTCTGCAGGATCACACGTAACTTGAAAATGTCATTCCTCCTCGCATGCAGAAAGAAGAAAGGGAGCCCAAAAGCTTTTGCGTTACTTATTTTCCCGTTTGGTTTGGTTTAGGGGCAGTGTGAATGTCTCAGGAAGGTGAAGCAGAGCTCTGGGTGCGTGTTTCCAACAGACACCCTAATGCCCTTCTCACAGCCGGAATGGCTAACAATCTGTATTTTCTTGCTGTTAATTAGAAGTTGTATTTCGTTTTTGGATGAAGAGCGAGCCCCGCAGTGTAGCTGACAAGTCCTTGCTCTGAGTCAGGCATTGAATTTTACTGAATTGTTTTATCTGGAGACAAAAGCAACAAACGTGAGTATAGAATTAATTAATTACAGAATTAATGCCTTCTTTTAAATTTATTTTTATTTTTATGTCCCAAAAGTCAGGTGGCATTCAGTCTTTCCTGCTCTTACCATTTCCTCTGCCGTAGACTTGAATGCCCTTTCTTTTTCCTTGCCCAACACCTCACTCCCAAAAATCCTGTTGAAAAGCATCTGGAGAACAATCTGGGTCTCCATCCCCATAGCAAATTATATAACAGCATTTTGTACACTTGTATTTTTCCTCTCCCACAGTGCATTCCATGCACCTACACAGTCATGCTAATTAGATCATGTAATAAACCTAAATGTGGCAAAAAAAAATATAAAATCTGTTCACAGGGTGTTGCAAGACAGAGCTGGATTTGGAAAGCAGCCATTCCTGAATTTTGTTTTGTTTGAGAAAACCCAGAGGAAGTTATTTTACTGAAGATGAAGCAAACCCCATGTAATAGGAGCTTTAATTTAAGGAGATGAATTATTTTATTTAAATAGTCCTCGGTGAGCCCTGATATAAGGGCTTGCTTATAGGAAAGAAACTGTGTGAGTTTCACAAAGCCATTAAAAATAATTAAACCTAAACTAAACAAACAAACAGATCAAAAAGCCAAACTAATGTTAAGTTATACTTAACAAATCAAAACTAACCAAATGTTAATTCACGGTATATTCCTACAAAGGAGCTAAGTAGCAAGGAACTGTGAGCACTTGGTGTCTTTTAAGTGAGAAGATGGGGTGTAGCGATAGATTCATAATGCACCTCCATCAGTTTTCTGATAGATGATTTAGAGTGTGCATAATGCAGTGATCCCCGTGTCCACGGAGTCCTTCAGGAGAGTGGAAACAGCCTTCTCTTCCTTACGCTTGGATGCTCATTTTTAGGGAAAAGAGTAATTCTGAGCACTCTGCCCATTTGACAGCAATGTCTAACTGGTTTTATGATGCCGTTGGTGACCTCCTCAGCTCTCGGGTAGAAACTGATTTCTTAGTATCAATCCAGATGCTAAAAGTTTTGGCCACTGGCTCACACTTAAACCTGTAGAATTATTGAGGTGGCTCTTAACTCTAACCACGACAAATTTCCAAAGGATCTAGGCAGACAGCGTTACCAGACAATGGCACGTCTACAAAGCTAAGGAAGGCGGTGACACGGAGCGTGAGAAAAATGACATGTTATGAAACGCTCGGGAGAAGGAGCCAGGGCTGTGCCTGGGAGGTGGTGTGGTGGTCTGGGAAAACCCAGTTCCCCCCACCTGCAGATTTCATCCCGCTGCTGTTAATGAAGTGTGACGATGACTTTTCAGCTATATCCCTGATCGACACTAGATGTTGCTATGCTGCTACTCATATAAGCTATACATTACCCTGGCTTTAAAACAGTACTTACTGCAATTTCCTCTTTCCTGTTTCTGTTATTCACCGTATTGTGAATGCTGGGCGAGCTGCTACTTTAATTTACTTTTTTTTTCTTTGAAGCTTGACTTTTATTTGTATAATAACAAGTTTATAAACCCTGTGAATGTACACATAAAACTTTACAAGCAACAGAGACTCTTGTAAGTGATAACATGAAGCAACTCCTATACGAATGTCAAATATTTACTTAAACTCTGCTTCTGGATTTTTTTTTTTTTTTTGCAATCCAAGGGGAATGACATTGTTAACTGGATGATTCCGGGAACAGACTGACGGCTGCAAGGCCACAGAGGGAAGTTTGTTTATAAGGGAGGAGGGGGGAATGGGGAATATATCAAAAATTTCAAAAAACAAAAAAACCCAAAACCAAAAAAACCCCAACAAACCCAAACTGTTTAGCCCTGCTGGGTTTCAGACTTTCTACTCCCACATGTTTGAGTGGGAGAAAGGACAAATCTTAGGACGTTGATTTCCCCATGGCAACAGAAAACGGAAATTACTTTAACCCCATCTAGTGACAGATGACTCATTGCTCAGCCTGCTGCTATTTTCCAAGCACTGAAACAATACAGCTGCAAAGAAAAGGCCAGCCTATATTATCTCATAGGCTGGGCGCTGGGGCTCGTGGGAGAGGGCAACTCTCTGGATGTCTTTTTATCAAAGAAAGAGCCAGAGCCTTTTGGCACTTCTTATTGCAGCCTTCCAGTCCCTCAAGGGGCTACAGGAGAGACAGGGAGGGACTCTTGATCAGGGAGTGGAGCCATAGGACAAGGGTGAATGGTTTTAAACTCAAAGAGAGGAGATTTAGATTAGATCTCAGGAAGAAATTCCTGTGAGGGTGGTGAGACACTGGAACAGGTTGTCCAGGGAAGCTGTGGTTGCCCCATCCCTGGAGGGGTTCAAGGCCAGGCTGGATGGGGCCTGGAGCAACCTGGTCTGGTGGGAGGTGGGGCATTGGAACCAGGTGATCTTTAAGATCCCTTCCAACCAAAACCATTCTATGATTCTTGTATTATATAGGGTAAATGTGCCTGCCTACTGGCCATCCCCATGCCACTGGAGGGTAAACTCAAGGTCCCATGGATGAAGGTGAAAGAGAGAGGTTCTGGTGGGTGTCTCACTGCTCCATCCTCCTTGCCCTGCATCCAGTGGTCCAATGGGGCTCTTCCAGAGCCTTGAATTAGCCACAATGAACTTCACGTGCAATAGAGGAACAGTTCATTCCATTCCCAAATGCAGCCCAGTGAGGGGACAGTGGTTACAAACAGGATTTCCAGAGCCCTATGTATGAAAAAGATATCTGATGTCAGAAGTGCATTTCTGCCATAATAAGATCCCAGAGGTAGAGGCTGAAATAGAAATAATCAGGTTTGAAAGTTGAACTATCCTATCTGACAGGGTAATTCAGAAGAGTGGTTCCTGAGTGAGGAACCATTATGAATTGGAATACTTAAATCCAGATGAGGTGGTGGTGTGAAAGACAAGCTTCAGACCAGTTCATAGGACAAAGAGGTAAGCTGTGTGCCCAGGAGGTCAACCTTAATGGCCACGTCTGTCTTCTTGCACCTTAGACCCCTTGCAGCAGAGCCCCCCAGAGCTTCCAGCTCATCTGAGGAACACCTCTGCTGAGCACCTCCAGCGTTGATGATGACTCTTGCTCAACACCTTCTGGACAAGGTAGAGAAGGGCTGTTTTGGCAAGGAGCCAGTTCAAACCCGTGGATTCTGGGGTGTTTCTTCATTCTTCTCTTTCTACCACCAGTGCAGGAGGCACCTTCCCTACAAATGCTGCTTTTCCCAAATCCCGGTAAGGATGAAGTAAGGCTAGTAAGGTTTACTGAGCCTCAGATGCATTTTGCACATAAAACATTACACCACTGAACGGGGAAGACATTACTGCTACCACTGAGATGAAATACTGAATAATTGGTCAGTCCACATCACTTCATTCACCTCAAACTCGAGCAGACATCACAACGTTGGGAAATTAGGGACCTCAGGAGAACTCCATGGTGGGGTGGTGTCATGGGAAATGTGAAACAGTTTTTTTCTGGGAAAGACAGGCTGAACTGCTGGTCCAATAGCCGAGCCTTTACTCAATCTCGTCACCTGTATACAGGCATCATTCACTTTCTGCTTCCTAACAGCAGAAAATCAAGTCCATAAGTCTCTATTTGGACAGTGCAATTAGCAAAGAGAATAACTCCATTAGCAGGTTGTTCTGGAAACCGGGTGCTGGGCTGCGCTAACGGCACAAAGATTACCTTCGAGCAGAAATCAACACGTGCCAACCGGAGCGGTTGCCTCTGCGGGCTCAGACCCAGACCTTGAACGGGGAGCCCTGGGGGCTGCGCAGGGCACTGCTGTCTATCGATCGATGCGGGCCCCTTACCTGGGAACACCGCTGGGGTGGTGTTGGTGGGGAGGGCGCATCCATCCCATAGCCCAGCAGCTTCATCAGGGTGCTCAGAGCTGCTGCCCCCACCTCATTGAGCCCCTCTCGGCCGCTGCTTCAGTCCAAACCCTTCCCAGCCAGCTCTGATTTTGGGATAAAGAAAAGGGATATGTTTTTTTTTTTGATCTGGAGGTGCTATACGTTATTATCATATTTTTCTTCCTCCTTCTAATCCTTTGCTTTCAGGTTTGTCCAGCGCTCTCCTATGATGCACAATGTCCCCCTCCCAAAACCACAAGAGCCCCGCGAACCTGCCAGCTGTGGGGAAGGAGGACCAGAGATCACAACGGCTTATTTTTGAAAAGGAAAATGTGGCAGTTACCATGTCAACTTCTGCCAGAAAAAGACGTGGGGATTCAGGTTAAACTCCATCTTTCCAGAATTCACCCATCAGTGTTCTGGTTTAGAAGCCCATGAACTGTGGTGCTAAACTAAAAGACTGTTTCTTTCAGAGAAGAAGCAATTGCCAAAATGTCCATGTAGAAAATGAGAATAACAGTTTTAACTGAGGCATGCTTTTTTGTTTTAATGTTCTCTCCACTTCTTTGACTAGAAAATGGCTATGTTACCTGGAAAAGTATTTTTCTATTGTGCTGCCTAAAGGGAAAAGAGCTAATTAAATTTGTAAAACTGGAAAATAATGTCTAAGAGGACTTTGTGAGGCTGTGGCTCTGACTGCTGGCGTCACCTTTACAGCCAATATGTGCAGATGGTAATGAATGAGCTACCATCAACCAGCCTGTATTGTCCCAAGGCCTTGCTTGGCTCATAAATTTTCTGCCATATTATTATTTCCACTATTTAGCGTTCAGTTTGTAAGTGCAATGCTCCCTTTGATGCTCTACTCCAAGCCAGGAGAGCAGGGTAAGTAATGGCAGTTTCTCAAGCAGCTCTGGGCAAGTGGAGCCCTCTGACCAGGCGCAGAGAAGCTGCTGAGGACATGCTTCAGGCGAACCAAGGTCAGTACTGAAGCCAAGACCTCCAGAACTGAGCTGCTTGCACGTAAATGTGTCTTTCCAGCAAGAGCCTGGTCCTGCTGGAACCTGTATAGCCCAGGGCCAAGACCAGGCTTTGCCCAAAGGGTCTGGTTTTCAGTGCTGGTGGCTGCACAGGTGGGTTGGAGCAGGGTAAGGAAAGGTGGTTGTTCTCCCCGTGGTCTCCAGGAGTTTTAGGTAACTCATGCAGACTTTCCACAAAACATACTGTACTGAATTTTGCATAGCCAGAGGACAGCTATTCTTTTACAGACAAGGACATAATAGCCTTTTCCAGAATGTGAGTGTAAACCACTTTCCCAAAACAGCAGTTGAAGCTTTGGGCAAGCATAATGTCTGCTCTTTGATTTATCAGCTGGAGTTCTGTGCTGTGCTCAGTTCTTCACAGCTGTCCTTAGAAACACTTCCTCCACTTCTTTCAGCATATGAACACTGTGGTAACTCATGTAAACCACAAACAACTGCTGTACATGTTCTGTCAGCAGGTCTTGGTTCTTACCAGAGGGTTCTTCCTTTAGCTGTACCCACAGCTGCTGTTCAGCAGCTTAGCAGCATGCATTGCCCCGAAGCCTCATCAAGGCAGTGGGCAGAGGAGCTCTTCTCCACTGGGCAGGTGAAGGTGGGGAATCCAAATTCTCCATCTCCTTTTTGCAAAGCGACTTCCTTCACCTCTGCTGGGATATTTCCACCTCCCTTAAGCTATGAGGGCTTTAGCTGTGCCTGGGTCTCTGGTCAGCCAATGTGCTCTCCTCAAGCAGACCTTATGCCTCCTCGTGAACCCCAAGGCTAATTTTCCTTTGGCTGCAGAGTCTAGGAAATACCAGCCCTTTCCAACCCTCATCAAGGCAGAACGAGTTTCTTCCTTGGTGTATAATCCTCCTAAGTATGTTCGAGTTTTCCTACTGCAGTCTGCTCATTTCCAGGCAGAGCTGCCTACAAAAATTTCCCTCTCTTTGCTCCAGTGCAAGGGAAAATGTGCTGAAATAATGGAAAGGGTCACAGCCTGTTGGCTTTTCTGGCTCACCCTTCGAGGAAGTCTTCAAATTCCTGTTTCCCAGGAACTACAACTCCCAGAAGACACCTTATCTTCCCCCAAACCAGGAACCGAGGCTCAATGTCTCTGTGGCATCTTTCAAAAGGCTTCCACCTCCCTACACAGCCACGATGGAGGGTGAGATGAGGCCTCCTGGAACAAGCTGTCCTGGGGTGGGCAGGAGGGGACCGTGCAGAGGTAGAGGCAGACCCTTCTGCATCCACCTGGGTGCAATCTCTGCTTCCTCAGAGCTCTGTGCACATCAGGGGGAGCATTGTAAGGTCACAGGGCTGAAGGCACTGCTTCCATTTACATAGAACTGCAAAGTCCCAAGGACTGGCTGGTGTTAAAAAGTGTTTTAGGGACTGTGTGAGATGGAAGAAATGTCCCCCGCAAGCTGTGTGTCTCCATGAAAGTAATATCTCAGCATGTCTGTTCTTGGGAGTCCACAAAATCCTCCTCTTTAGCCTCTGGCCAGACACGGTTGTGGTACCTGCTGCGATGCCAAGTGCTCTCCTGGCTGCCTCTCCCAGGGGAACGGTCTCCAGAAAGGTTTCAAGAGGAAGCAATTAACTCCATGGCCCTAAGCAGTGTCTGTGCTGTTTCATGTGATGTGACTCAGCACCGTACTCAGTCGCTTAATAAGCCTTAGCTCCCCTAATTAAAGCCAGTCCTTGCCCAGACGATTGCTGAGCGAGTGCGGTCTCAGTCAGTGAAGTCATTACTAGCGGTACCACCCTCAACAAACCTACTTGTGCGGGGCATGTAATCTCCTCATCTCTGGTGTTTGCAATCAGAAGTCAAAGTTCTTCCTTTTCTGACATCCTTCTAAAATCTGCTTTGCAAGCTGAGTGCTCAGGACTGTGTCACGAGGAATCTCCCAAAAATCAGATAGCAGACTACGTCATCGGCGCCTTGAAAGGTCCAAGGCTGGTATTTGCAGCACAGAGAGGTTAGGCCCGGTTTCCAGTGAGCCAAAGGAGGTGGCTAACGAGCAGCATGGGATCTCCAGAGCTTTCGAAAAGCAGAGGGACTTTGGGATGCAAACATGAAAAGGGCAATGAGGCTGGTGGAGAGGTCTGGAGAAGGAGCCTTATGAGGAGAGGCTGAGGGAGCTGGGGGTGTTCAGCCTGGAGAAGAGGAGGCTGAGGGGAGACCTTCTCGCTCTCTACAACTCCCTGAAAGCAGGGTGTAGAGAGATGGGGGTTGGTCTCTTCTCCCAAGTCACAGGGGATGGGACAACAGGAAATGGCCTCAAGTTGTACCAACGGAGGTTCAGGTTGGATATCAGAAAAAATGTTTACACTCAAAGGGTTATTAAGCCTTGGAATGGAAGTGGTTGAGGCACCATCCCTAGAGGGATTTAAGAGATGGGTAGACGTGGTGCTGAGGCACATGGGTTAGTGATGCTTTTTTAATCAGAGTTAGGTTGATGGTTGGCCTAGATGACCTTAAAGGTCCCTTCCAACCTAGAGAATCCTATGATTCTATGAATCTCAGCATTCCTTTTCAGCAGGAAATGCAGCTTCAGGAGGGCTTCGCTCTGCAGGTTCAGCCTGAACCACCGGCCCAACAAAAGCCACTGTGTCAGGAACGTGAAGCCGGAAAAGTGATTCAGAGTGAAGATGAGACAACCTTTCAAAAAACCCTGAACCAAGCACTCCTGGGGAGTTTGTAAGAAATATCCCCACCTGCCAAGGGTACATCTGTGAAAGCTATTGCACCCCCCTTCCAGTTACGACATTGCCCTGTCACTCACAGGAGGAAAATAAAAACGTGTAATTGCTGCAGAGAGCAATCAGATAATGCTTGTTACTAATTGCTGCTGCCAGGGAAGCCTCAGTGTGCTCCAGTCTGGGTGAAGCAACTTCTAGTTGATGAAGCTCAGCCACTAACACCACGCTAACCTTTGCTATCCCTTCCCCAAAAGGCTGTCATTTTGGTGACTGTCCTATGTGATGCTCAATATTTATATTATTTATATTTATTTTTATATAAAATTTATTTATATATCTATTGCTAGGCAACTGTAAGTAGCCTGATTGATGGCTGGGTGAGATGCACCCAAATAAACCCAGAGGGGCCACAAAAGCAGTGGCTGGTCACCTAAATATGCCACAACCATCTTGCTCAACAGTCCTGGGGCAGGAGCGTGCTCCCTCCCCAGTTTATTCTCAGAAACACTCCCAGGGCCAGGGATGCTGTATGGGCTTGGTTTCCCTGGGATCAGATGGGCAGCAGAAGAAAAGCAGAGCTACCCTGTCGAGGTATTTTAGCAAATTTGGAATAGCCAAGTGGTTTCGTACCAGATAAGTGCGCTGCATTGAGGGCTGGGGATTTTGAGCCAGAACTTGGAATCCTGAAGCATCTTTTCCTCTGCCTTACCTCTGTTCACCTGCTTTTAAAATAATGTCATCACCCTTGTGGCACAGATCTGTTAGAAATTGTGATGAGAGCAGGTGGCCAGAGTCCTACTTTTTCCAGCTTGTGTGAAAACTGCAGGGGATCTTTTACTTTCCATTCAATATGATTAGATGCAGGAGTATTATACATTTCCCCCCCACCCCTCACTGCTCGGAGATAAAAAGTCACTCCTTCCCAGCTTTAAAATGATAAAAGTTGAAGTAGTTATTTAGAGGGGAAAAAAAAAAAAGGAAAAAAAAAAAAGGCTCTGTGTGAGCTGCTTGCTTTTCGGTCTTTCAGTGTGGTGACACCAAAGTGACGTCGCAAAGAGGAAGCGCCCGAGAGCTGGAGCGGCGGTGGGTGATCCCGCGCTGCTGCTGGTGCATCTTCACCTGCTTATCTCCTCATTTCACCCACCTTGTGGGGTCAGCTGCCTCCCGAAGAGGAGGTCCTCTCCGTGGCCTCCAGAAGGGCTCCGGGAATAGCTTTATCCACGGCGCGGCATGGGGGTTTCATGCTACCGGCTGCGTCCCATGGATTAACTGCCCCAGCACGGTGTTGTCACTTCATTTCTGGGGACTTCCCAGTGGAATTAGCTCAGGTAAGTGCCGGCTGGTGCAGGAGTTTGCTGGGGCGTTGGCACAAGGTTTAATTTTGGGAATTCTACTAGCAGCAGGAAAAAAGCGATGTGAAATTGTCCTCTTCTTCAGCCGCTGAACTCCATTCCTGACTTTAAAGCATGGGTTTGCTTTAAACGCTGGAGGAATGGTGCTGCCAGGAGAGATAACGTTGTTTGGCTCCGGGTTGGGCAGTTTGCTCATGGCAAGCCCTCAGTTACTTAAGTCAATACTAAATACAGCTCTGAATCGTGCCCAGCCGCAACCTTCACTCGCTCAAACCAGCCCAGGGATGTTTGGTTACCGGGAGAACCCAAAGATTTGGGAGCTGGTGTCTTCCAAAAACAGCTTTTCAGTGCAAATTCCAAGTAAATGCTTTGGAATGCATACGGATCTGGCCGGAGTGGTGCCAGGAGTGATGCCCTCACCCCAAATCAATGGCCAACCCTTCTTGTATGAGCACAGAAACCTTCGGAGTCCTCCTCAGCTGGGAGTGTGGGCAGTAGATACGGAGCAGGGGCTGACCTGTGACATCTCACACCGCTGTCACTCATCTACAGGCGGGACAGCCAGGAAAACTCACAGCAATGACCTACTTCCAGCTGACCTGAGATAACCGGGTATCCATCAGGGGCTGGCAGAAAGATAAAAAAAGAAACCAAAACCAACCAACCAAGCAAAGAAAGTTAAAAAACCCAAAGAAAGTTAAAAAAATAAAGAAAGTAAAACCTAAGCTGCCCATCTCTGCATGTAAATTACGGGCTGCTCTCTGAGACACTTATAATCAGATTGCTGAAGAACTGGTTCTGGTTTGGGCTTATGTTTCCTCAGTAAAAGTGACAGAGAATAAAACCAGGGTGATTTTGGCACTTGGCAGCCACTTTCATTTAAAGGTTTAATGACTGACACCGCCTCTGAGGCTGCGTGCCACTGGTGGCTCCGTTTGTTAGCGTTCTTTACCTATTTGCGGATAATTTTCACAAATCTCTGAGGGGACACTGATTGCCAGCCGAGAGGGTGGGAAACCTGGATGAAATGCAAATGTTTTCAGTGCTTTAACGTTTTCCTCTTTTGCGAGAGGGACCTGGTGGATTAGCCAGGCAAATGGGCGTTGCGGTGCACCTAGGTAAATACCGTGCTGCTCAGCAGGCCAATCCCCACCTCAGATAAACACACTCGTGTCCAGTTATTTCCTTCAAAAAGCCCTCCAGGTAAAGGCCACTCATCCTGTGCTGCACTCTTGGGTATCTCTGACTGCTGAGCACGCTGTGATTTGTAATACTTTTGTCTTCCTGGGTTTATGGATGGAATTAAAAGAAGGTGAGAACATTCCCCAGCACTTCTCTTTTGAGGTCTGGGGTTTTGCGTGTAAGGTTTTGTGTTTCTTTAATTGTTTGGGGGGCAGGGGGGAGTTCACTTGTTCTTCCTTTTTCAGTTTTCTCCCTATGGCAAAGCCTGGTTTCCCATGTTTTACTCAGACTGTGCAGAATGGCTGGGAATCTGGAGGGGGGGAGAAAAAGAAATAGAGAATTACACTGTTTTAGTTGAGGGCTTGAGCAAACTGGGAGCAGAGCACTGGGTAACTGGGACTGATGGCAGCTTTGCATTTGGTTTAAACTCTGGAAAGGCAGCTCACAGCATTTCTTATTGCCCTTTTTGCCTGTGTGCTTGTCAAAGAGTAAAATATTTTTTTTTTTTAAACTTAGCTTTATGCTTCCTGGTAACTTTTTCTGACGGAAAAATAAAGGCACACCTTTTGAGTGCCTTCTGTTGGGGGGTGCCATCTGCTCTGGCCTGTGTTTCCCTCCCATGTGTCTGCACACCTTTGCTGTGTGATGCCACAGGCTGTCTGGTCCTTTTCTGGGGGACAGGCTGGAGAGCTGGGCAGAGAAGAACCTCATGAGGTTCAACAAGAGCAAGAGTAGGGTCCTGCACCTGGGAAGGAAGAATTCCAGTCACCGATACAGGTTCAGGGACAGACCTGCTGGAAGGCACTTCTGAGGAGAAGGATCTGGGGATCCTGGTAAATAGTCAACTATCCATGAGCCAGCAATGTGCCCTTGTTGCCAAGAGGGCCAACAGAATCCTGGGCTGTGTAGGGAAGAGTGTGGTCAGTAGGTGAAGGAGGGTCATTCTCCTCCTCTGCTCTGCACTGGTGAGGCCACAACTGGAATCCTGCATCCAGTTCTGGGCTCCCCAGTTCAAGAGAGACAGGGAACTACTGGAGAGAGCCCAGCGTAGGGCAACAAAGATGATGGAGGGATTGGAGCATCTCCCTGATGAGGAAAGGCTGAGAGAGATGGGACTCTTTAGCCTGGAGAAGAGAAGGCTGAGGGGAGACCTTCTTCATGCTCACAAGTATCTGAAGGGTGGGTTGAATGAGGATGGAGCCGGACTCTTCTCAGTTGTTCCCAGTGACAGGACGAGGGGCAATGGGCACAAGATGGAACAAGTTTCATTCAAATATGGAAAACCTCCTTTCCTGTGAGGGTGGCAGAGCCCTGGAAGAGGCTGCGCAGGGAGGGTGTGGAATCCCCTTCTCCGGAGACCTTCAAGCCCCTCCTGGATGCAGCCCTGAGTGATGTGCTCTGGGCAATCCTGCTTTAGGAAGGGAGCTGGAATAGACAATCTCTAGAGGTCCCTTCCAACTCTGATAATTCCCTGATTCTGTGACTTTCAGGCCACCTCAGACCCCTGCATTCAGCTGTGCTGGCTCCTGCTCATTCTGCATCCCCTGCAGAGCCTGTGGGGTTTTCCAGCTCACAGTGCCTTGAAACTTCCATGATTTGCTCAACACCTTTTTTTTTCCCCCATGTTGTGATCCATCCAATGGGTCATGATATGAAAATCCTCTTTCCTCTGGCCACCCAGCCCATGGGCTACCCAGGAGACAGGGTGGTGGCAGGAGGGGACAGAGCCATCCCAGCTTTAAAGCCTCATGGCCCCAGCACGGGGACTTCATGGGAAGTTAGTGAGGAGCACGTTAAGGAGCAAAGTCTGAGAGCTGCCTCCGGCTTGGCAGTGTCTCCTCTTCTTTGGAGCCCTGAACAAACTCCTCTGAGTGAATCATCCTCTGATTTACACAAGTCAGAAACCGGGGAGACACTAATGCAACAACAGTCATGGTAAAACACAAGCTCTCCCTCGCCAGGAAGACAGAGGTGAAGTGGTTTAAGATGTTTTAGCAAAGTTTTGAAAGTTATAGCAGAGCTCAGATAAAAAACAAAGGAGCTGCATTTACTAGTTGCTGTGGGAGAAGGGGGTGTCTCAGCAGCATCAGAGGCAAAATTTTGGAACATTTAAGGTCAGAAGCAGCAACTCCATCTCTCCACCAGATATGGCTGCAGTTTGCCGAGGTATTTGTAAGTTTTTAAGTACGAATGCCAGAGTAAACTACTCTGATCATCTGTTCTGATCTGCAGTGTAAGGCAAGCCACAGGATTTATAGTTTCCTTGAACAAGTAGCCTTTGGAAGGAAAAAAACCTCCAGTCCTAAATAAAGGCATTTTTAATGATGATAATCCTTCCTCACTTGATGATGGACTGTTTCACTGCCTGGATTTGGGTCAAACCCAGCTTTGCCTGCTTTGGATTCTGACACCCAGGTGACATCCAGGAAAGCATTTTCCCTTCACAGGAATGACTTTCCAATAGTGTAAGAAAGGATCTGAGGAACCAGGAAAGTAGCAAAAGCATGCAAAAAGCTGATAATCAAAAAATTAAAGGGACGGGCTAATTGTGAGCATTTTAATAGTGTGAGTAACGAAGCCAGAGTTTAGATAAAAATATTCAGGATTAATGCTGTCAGTAAGGATAGGCACATGTGAGCCTGATGGATTTGGTTTAGATGCAGAGCATAGCTGGAATACACAGAGCTAGCACCAAGCAAAAATGAGAATATAGAGAAAAACACACTCTTTTTAAAAATGCACCTATGGAAAGATATGTGCGCTATAGTGAGAGACTTCATAGTGCCCTCTCTATATGGTTTCATACACAGTCAGAACAGCAATAAAGAGAAAATCGTGTTTGCTAAAGCTAACAAGGAAAGGAAGCTCCGGAGAAACAGTACAGAACATTGTGAAAGAAGCCAACAGTGGCTCAGAGGGTGAAAATTTTGCACATACTTAGTTATAACAGAAGGCAAAAAGGAAATAAAGTGGGAAGCTTGGAGCAGTGCTGGATCCAGAGACACGCGAGCGACGCCGAGTTGGTGGTACCCGGGGCAGCACAGGATATCTCAGCACTGTACAGGAAAAGAAAATGAGATTTATACCAGATAAAGCTTACTTAAAGTTATGCAATGACTAGTACGCTTCTTATCTCCCCCCTTGAAACCCACTTTAAAAATAAAACATCAGGAGGAACTTCAACTCAGAAACTGTTGCTTTTCATTTAAACAAGTGAACATGTGCACCTAGAGATGGAGAACCAGGGAAAAAATTGTTTGGAGAGTGAGCACACATATGCACAACAATGTTATGTCTAGAACAGATAAAGAACTTGCACCAAAATCGGAAAAAATGAAGTTGCTTTAGTTACAGCCTCCCCGCCTGGCCCTGCAATGAGTAAAACCCCTTGTGTCAGAGGCATCGCCCAGCCTCACCTCCGGCTGATCCATCCCCAGCTGGGCTGAATCCCAGCTCTAAAAGCCACCAAGGCGCCTTGAGAAGGGTCGAGGGGGTGGAGAAGGTTGTGAGAAGCCCATAGGCTTTAGGAGAAGGAAGCCTGGGGACGAGTGACCAGGGGAACTGTGTGAAAGCGAGGAGATGTTGGGGAGGAAGGGCAAGCTGAGACCTGGAAGTTGTTTCTGGTGAAGAAAGGGGCTGGCGGGTGGCGAAAGGGGAAGGAGGTGCTGGTGACATGGTGATGGCGCCGGGAGCTGGGGCTGGCACAGTGAGTATCTGCTGTGTGGGGTGGGAGAACCACACCGCGCTCTACACAGAACTCTGGGGTTCAAAGGCAGCCCCAGGAAGGGGCCCCAGATGCTGGGCTGGGGGATTACTGCTGATTTGCGAAGCGCTAAATGGTTCTCGGGGCTTGAGAGGCAAGGGTGCAACTTGGTGGCAGCTCTGGGGACCATGGAGCCATGGTGAGGCCAGCGTGATGCAGCACGAGGGATGGCAGGATGATGGCCCCCAATGCTGATGCCTGTGTGAGGGGCAGGGAGGAAATACTGAGCTGAAGAGGCATGAGACAGCCTTGTGGTGGGTCATGAGGCTGTGCAGGGACATTTGCTGCTCTCTTGAGGACGGAGGCATTGCCGTGGTGACCGTCAGAGTGTGTTCTCTTTAGCAGAGAAGAGTCAGTGACGAGTTCCTATTAAAAAAGTGAAATTCTGAGATGCTGAACGATGAAAAGCACAGCCCTATCCCCAAGAGTGGTGCATTGGGGTGGTACCCTGCAGGACGGGAGATGCCCAAAGTCCCCCGTTGTCAGGAAGCTAAAGATCTTGCAGGTTTATTCAAAAGATTGTTTACTTCCTCAAGGAAAATCCTACATCCCAAAGCAAGCTGCAAGGAGGTGTCTTTAATATTTTTTTTTTCAGAAAGAGGTGTTGTTCCCTCAAGTCAACACCAGGAAAAGCCCCCAACGAGCACCCTGCAGCTCAGGGAGCAGGGCACGTCTGGCGTGAGTTGAGTCACAGAAACAGGGAGTTTTGATATTGCTGTAAAAAAAAGACCCATAATGGTGCATACCGATGCCTGTCACAGGAAAGACTTGCTCCTTTCAGTGTCTTGGTGGTGCAAAAGGCCCTTTATACAGGACAAAGGTCTCTTCTCAGGAGTTTGAATGGCTGTTCTTAGCTCTTGACAAGCCTGGAGTTGGCAAAATAGGTTCTTCTTTCTTTTCTATAAGTATAATAAGCATAAATGTACTCTGATAGAGTCAAAGGAATATAATAAGTTGTTAGACAAGCAAATTTGTTTAATTTTCTTCCCAGACAACAGCGACAAAGAGACGCTGCAGTGAATGCCTCACAGTGAGAGAGTTCGAGTAAGGAGAGAAAATTAGATTCTGTTTCTGAAAGGGGAGAGAGAGCGAGGCTTTGTGAATGGAGAGCAAATCTGAAAGGTGCTGCTTCTTCCCCTGCTTGCTTTTTTTTCAAGCTCAAATATGAATACAGGGAATAACAGTGGAAGCTGCAACTGGAGAGGGCACTAGGGGTCACCACTGTCTTATCTATGCCATCTGGATTTAATTCTGAAGTGAGATAAATAACATGATAGGAGCCAAAGCCAGGCTATTCTGTTGGAATTTTTGGGGTTTGGGGTTTTTTTTTTTGTTTTGTTTTGTTTTTTGTGGGTCAGACACAGCTTGCATTCCATTTCTTCATTTTCCCCTCCTGCGTGCCTTCTGTCTCTCTCTTCCTTAAAACAAACCGCAGGGAGGTCTGCAGGATGCAGGCGGGGAAGGTGCTCTAGAAGCAGGGGGAGCTGCATCCAGATTCCCTCTGCGCAGCTCCCCACGGATTTAGAGCAAAGGTTAGGGAAAATCATGTCCGCCAAGGCAGGGCAGGCAGAATCCCACAGCAGCCCTGGCATGTTTCTGCAAGTGCCGCCAAGCAAACTGGTTACCAGAATGAATAGCCCCCTTGTAGTCCAGAGCATAACTCCCCATTCCTTTTGTTCTGCCTGGTCCTCAGGATCTTTCTCCCTCTGCTTTCCCCTCACCCCCCTTGATGTCCCATGAAGCTGCATCTGATACCTCCATTAGAATCAATCACAGAAGCATGGACTTTTGAGATCATCAAGTCCAACTATAAACAAAAAACAAAACCATAACAACAAAAAACCCAAACCCAACCCATACACCAACACCACCACACCCAAAAAAACTCCACCATAATAACAACCACCCAACCCAACAATCTCGGTCACTAGAGCATGCCCTGAAGTTCCACATCTACAGTTTCTTAAATACCTCCAGGGATGGTGACTCTACCACTTCCCTGGGGAGGCCTTCCAGTGCCTGATCACCCTGTCAGTAAAGTAATTCTTCCTTATATCTAATCTAACCCTCCCCTGCTGCACCTTCAGACAATGACCTCTGGTCCTGTCATTATTCCTTTGGGAGAAGAAGCCAACACCCACCTCTCCTCCAACCTCCACTCAATCCACTCAATCCTGCAATCCACTCAACCTCCTTTCAGGGGGTTGTAGAAGGCAATGAGGTGGTCTTCCCTCAGCCTCCTCTTCTCCAAACTAAACTTATCCAGTTCCCTCAGCCTCTCCTCATAGGACTTCTTCTCTAGACCCCTCACCAGCTTGGGTGAGTGCTCCAGCACTTCAATGTCCTTCTTGTAGTGAGGGGCCCAGAAAAGAACACAGTGAATACAATTGTAAATCCTCTTCTTTGAGACTTTTTTTCTTTTTTTTAACCTTGTGTCTAGGAAGTTGTGACTGGTGGGGGCTGAGTTGGTTGTCTCCGTGGCGGAGTAGTGCCTTGTAAGGTGGGATGGAAGGGAGAAAAAAAAACCAGTATTTCTTTCCTGAGGCAGATGATTTGTCTGGAGACTGACAGGTCTTCAGGCACCCGGGACCTGATGAAGAGATCGCACCCCCTTCCAGCCTGCCTTTCTTTCAGCTGTAGTAGTTGATTTTATAAGATGCGAATTCCCTCTTCTCTGCAGATAAATGATGGTAAATTGTGGTGAGTTTTGTTGCGTAATATTGCGGAAGTTCAGAGTTCACGTGAACTCAAAACCTGACCGGACAATTTATTGAAAGAAATAGCTGTCAGGCGCTGTAAAATTGCAAAGACAGCGCTTTGGGCTTGGGAAATCCCTTGCTTGCAAATCCCTGGAGGACAGGGAGAGTCCCGCGGACATTTCCCCATGACCATGTCTCGTTGGCCTACTCTTTCCTCAGGTTCAGATATAATTCCCGTAGGATAGCTCCCCTGGGATCAGATGGTGTTCAGCCTGGCCTAGTGCCCACGATAACACAAGAACAGGTAATATATTCTTTGATCATCCCCGCCATGATAAAGCTCCTTGGGGTGCGTGACTGTTCAGGCCATTTCCGGAGCAGCCTGGGGGCAAATCTAGACTTGTCACACAGCAGGCAGGATGCGTCCGTCTGTCCTGCTCCTTCCCGACAGCTCTGGGCCTGGCCATCAGCTCCCTCGGTGTCAGCTCAGGTGGATGTGGGCCGCGGGAATTCTCCAGCTCCCAATTTTAGGATTTTATGTAACAGCCAGCTTATATAAGCTTTTGTCTGTTCACAAAATGGGTGGAGCGTGTCTCGCTTAGATTCCTCGCTAAAGAACCGCTCGTTACTTAACCCTTACTCAAGTGCTCACCACATACTTCAAGAATATTTCAGTTAGTTCCTTTCCTGTTGCTAATAATAACGTACCCACTTGACAACCTGTTATGGACAAATGATTAAAGCTTGTAATTCACCATTTAATGAAGTGCATCTTAGAATACACTAAACACAGTGCTGTTGAGGTAGCTGAGGGAAAAAGGAGGTGTACCCATCCCAAACCCCAGTGCAGGGTTGTGTCTTGCTTTCTTCTTGCTCCCTCCTGGCAGGAGACAGTTTGGGGGCGCTGGTAGGGGAGGAAGGATGATTTGGCCCTGCCAAGGATGGCTTGGGTACCCAGTGTTGATAGCAAAACCCTTGTCTTCAGCACAGCAGGGTTGCACCCACCGTCTCTTCCCAGGAGGAGGGAGCCTAGAGCAGGTTGCACAGGAACATGGCCATTCAAACCCCACCTGGACATGTTCCTCTGCAATCTGCTTTAGGTGTACCTGCTTTGGCAGGGGGGTTGGAGTAGATGGTCTCCAGAGGTTCCTTCCAACCCCGTATCATTCTGTGATTCTGTGAAAGGGGAGCATCATTGAGCACCCTGTGGGCTGGTGCCCTCATCCCAAAGCTGCTTTGGACCCCAGGGAGGTCACACTGGTCTCTGTGGTTCATTAGACGCCTTTCCAGACCTGGGCTTCAGTTCTCCAGCAGGTAAAGGTGGGTCGTACCCCGCTGTGTGGGAATGGTCCAGCATGAAAAGCTGTCAGGTGCCCAGATCCTGCAGCAAAGAGGACCATGCAAATTGTTTTCAGACGGACTTGTTGAGTTCCCTCAAACCCGGCGTTCACGCTACTGTAGGGCTTTAAATAGAAAACCAGTATGTGTCTTAGCTTAACACCATACGGAGATGGTTTGCTCTCTCTCCTTCCTCCACATACCGTGCTTCATATACTGACGTGCTTGGCATTCCTTTAACTTTTGTGAATTGCTGCAAAAAACACCACTTTTCTTTTTTTTCTCCTTCTTTCCCTTAACGCTGTGCCTTGCCCCACAGCCCCTGTCCCCGGGTGGCTGCATGGGGTGACTGCCACACGGTGGCATCCAGGTATCTGCAGGAAAATGTGCCAGGGAGCAAAAGGCTGGGAGGGTTTGGGGCTGGGCTTTTTCCTGCCCAAAAGGGAGTTTGCCACACAAGAAATACTGTATTATATAAGCTCGGAGGCCCGTTTCTGTCCCCTGAGGCTCTTAAGGGGTGGAACAGATCGCAAGGAAGATCAAGCTAGAAGTGGTGTCTTGTGTTTTATTCCATACATATATTATTTTAATTTTATTCTTTCTTTTTTTTTAGCTTTTCATTTACCAATTTAATTCACCCCTCCCCGAGAGGCTGAAAAAAACAAACCCAGCTGAACCCAAACAGCGAGAGCTTTGTTTTTGTTTCCATGGGAATTCTGCGAGAGGGGGAAGAGCGTGAAAGAAAACTGAAATATTCTGGCCAAATCCCATAAGGTTTGGATCCTGAGCAGCCCCCGGGCTGTCTCGTAGCAACTAAAGTCCAGGAGTCCCGCTATCCTCTGGCCCTGCAAGTGGGGAGGACTGGGATGGGGCTGGTGATGTTTTGCTGGGAGCATTACTGTGCTGTGGAGCTGTGCCAGAAAAAGCAATTTGGGTGGGAGAAGATCTGACTACAACTCCCAGGAGGCACCGTGGCCAAGTCAGGCCCATCGTGTTTAGGTGCTTGTCATTAAAACTTCCTCTCCAGCCTCTTCCTCCAAAGTTAGGTGGGCCATGGTGGTCCTCGAAGGGGGAATGACAAAAAAAAAACCCCAAAAAACCACTTGACCATGTGATTTCTGCAAACATACCACCCCCCTTTTCCTTGTTGGATGCTGGTTTTATAGGACTAAACAATAAAAATTGGGGGTTTGTGCATGCATGTGTCTTAATGCCAGCTGGCCCATGTTAGGTGGTCTCTGGGCTGCTGTATCACCACCTCATAACCAGGGGCTGTCCTGGCGTGGGCTCCGTGGGGTTCTCTTGGGGTGTCTGGTGCACACATCTGCAGGGCTCTATCTACCCACTGTGGGTGTTGGGGTGGTCTTGGCAAGTCAGAGCTGAGCACCATTCTGCCCCATCCCTCTGTGCACCTCATGGGAGCACCTTCAGGGTCTTTCTCGTTGCACTGCTCTGCAATGGCTGCAGCAAAACATGTTTCCAGTTCCCAGTGAGGTGACACTCACACAGGGGACAGCAGCGCCGGGCTGGGGCATAGCCTGTTGTAATGCTGTCAATGACACAGCATTGGAATTTGCACTAGTGCAGCCATGCTCATTTAACAAGGGAAAAACAACTTGGTGAGAAAAACTCTGGAAGAAAAAATGTGTCTTTGGATGATGTCTGTGTTCAGTGCATCAGACAGATCCCTGCCACAACCGCATTGCCACCACTGAGGGCTCTCCTGGCTTCCAGCTCTTGAGCAAGACTGCCTTTTGCCATAGAGTCAAAGGGGGCAGAGCATTTCTGGATGGAGAAAAAAATTGTTTGAGATGTTTGGAGAAGCTGATGATCAAGATTGAGGAGGAGGTCCTTATTTAAAAAAAAAACAAACCCTTTTTGTCATCCTGGGTTATCTTTCAGCTGTTGGATTGGGTTTGGTATGCAGCAGCATAGGCTTTTAGTTCTCAAGAAGCCCTTCTGCAGATGCCTTTATATGTCTCAGCTTTTGGTCAGCTCATTAGGCATGACAAGGAACGATTTCAAAGAGAAATTAAAACAGGAATGCAGTACAACAACAACAACAAAATATTGTAAAAAAGATTCCTAATTGGGAATCCCTACTAATTTCCTAATTGTGAAACCCCCTACTTGGGGTTGTTCAGCCTGGAGAAGCGAAGGCTCCGGGGAGACCTTATTGTGGCCTTTCAGTACTTAAAGGGGAGCCCGCAGGAAAGATGGGGACAGACTGTTTAGCAGGGCCTGTTGTGATAGGACAAGGGGTAATGGCTTTCAACTAAAAGAGGAAAAATTTAGACTAGGTATAAGGAAGAATTTTTTTTACCCTGAGAGTGGTGAAACCCTGGCCCAGGTTGCCCAGAGAGGTGGTGGATGCCCCTTCCGTGGAAACATTGAAGGTCAGGTTGGACAGGGCTTTGAGCAACCTGGTCTAGTTGAAGATGTCCCTGCTCATTGCAAGGGAGGTTGGACTGGATGACCTTTAAAGGTCCTTTCCAACCAACTGTTCTACAATTCTGTGATTTGCACCTTGGTTTTACAGATGGCAGCGGCATTGATTGATCCCTGTGTGACTGCTACACAGTGCACTTTTTGCACCAGCATCCCGTGCTAAATAAGAAAGCTCCACACCCCCTCGTGACAGCAGTAAGTGTCCTTGGAAGCTCCTAAAGACCAAAAAGCCGGCAGGAGCAGAGAAGCAAAGAAACCCAGACAGATAATATTGTGTTTCTTCAGTGCTCGAGAAATTTTTGAAGGTATGTGCCAAGTATCCACTTTATGAATTGCCTCTGGGACAGGGGAAGGTTATGGGAAGTGCAGCAACCACTAATGGACACCGTCACAACAGCATTTCTCCTGGAAGAGATGATAACTGTGGGTGAGAACCTGCTCTGTTGGGGGGAAAATGCTCATTTAAGAGTGTCTGCTCTCTTCTGCTGCTGGTCTGGCCCTGCTCACAGCGGTTGCCAAAATAAACCTAGCAGCAGAGAAATTAAATATGTATTAACTAAGCTAAAGTTTATGGATTTGTAAAGATTTACCAAAATTCAGCCAGGTGGTTGCATCACCGATGAGCACTGCAATGAGCACCGGGCGGGTGGGAAGGGGTCTATCTGTGGAGAGAGTTCTTCTCTGTGTCTGAGATGGTGGAGGTCCTCTGCTGGTCTCCTGCCCAAGGAAGCTGTGGGCTTAGCAGTGGTGGGGCTGGAAGGATGGCAGAGTTCATGGAATCATAGAGTGGCTTGGGTTGGAAGGGACCTTAAAGATCATCCAGTTCCCAATCCCCTGCCCTGGGCAGGGACACCTCCCACCAGACCAGGTTGCTCCAAGCCCCATCCAGCCTGGCCTTGAACCCCTCCAGGAATGGGGCAGCCACAGCTACTCTGAGCAACCTGGGCTAGTGTCTCACCCCCCTCACAGTAAAGGATTTCTTGCTAATATCTAGTCTAAATCTCCCTCTTTCTGTTTAAAACCATTTCCCCTCATCTTATGGTTCCACTCCCTGACCAAGAGTCCCCATCTGTCCTGTAGCTCCTTTAGATACTGGAAGGAGGTATAAGGTCTCCCTAGAGCCTTCTCCAGGCTGAACAACCCCACCAGCTGGGTGCCCTGAAGGATGCCCCACATGCCTCCTGCCCACCAACTCCCATCCCACGTGCTGGTATCAGCACGAAACCTCTCTGCTCTGCGGGGTAACGTGTCCATCTCAAGCATGGCTTTGCCTGCTCTTTGAGGTGGAAAGGTGATGCTGGTGATACAGGGTGATTTTCTATATTTCCCGTTGCCCCTGTTCTTTGCAGCAGAGCTCCACCCTGCTTTTCTCCGGTGACACCGAGCGTTAGAAATGCCTGTGCTGTCTTTTCCCTCGCTCAGTACATACGGCACCCGTGAGCCACCCTGACTCACGGCTCCCCACCGGTGCTGAGCGTAGCAGTCTTTGAGCTCAACGCCATGAGTAGAAGGAAGCCGTGTTGCAATACTGTTGGGAACCCACCTTAGATTCCTGAGTTTGATTTTAAACACGGAGCACATCACTCACGCTGCTTTAAGCCACTAGTCAGCCAAGACATGGCAAACCCAGTGTAAAGGAGTTAAGCTGATGTCCTGCAGGTGGGCCCATGGACAAAGCAGGTACCCTTCTGCTGGAGAACGTGGAGATGCTTCGATATTGCACAGCGGTCTCTGCGATAGCAGTGACCAAAGGTGGGTTATTTATCTCATGTAGATTTGAGGACCACATTTCAGTTCCTCACTATTCAAAAAAACAATAAAGGATACTGATGAGGCCCCACCTTGAGTATTGCATCCAGTTTTGGGTCCCTTACCACAAAACAGACATTGAGGTGTTGGAGCAGGTACAGAGAAGGACAATGGGTAAGTCTTATGAGGAGAGACTGAAGGAGCTTGGGGTGTTTGGCCTGGAGAAAAGGAGGCTGAGGGGAGACCTACTTGCTCTCTACAACTCCCTGAAAGGAGGGTGTAGCCAGGGGGGGGGTCAGTCTCCTCTCCCAGGTGACAGGACAAGAGGAAACAGCCTCAAGTTGCTCCAGGGGAGGTTCAGGTTGATACGTGTTCACAGAAAAGGTTATGCAGCCTTGGAATGGGCTGCCCAGGGAAGTGGTTGAGGCACCATCCCTGGAGGGATTCGAAAGACAGGTTGACATGGTGCTTGGGGACATGGTTTAGTGATGGGGTTTTTTATCAGAGTNCTCTTCCCTTCCTTTCTCCCTTCTGGTTTGGTGGCTGGGAAGGGGGAGGGAGAGGAGGACGGGACACCCAAGGCTGGATGCTGGAGCCGGGGCTGGGCGGCTTCTCGGCGGTGCGGGACCGGGTTTGCGGGACTGCCGCTTCCCCTGGGAAGGAAAACAAAACCAANTAGACAATTCTCTGATTCTATGACTAAAAAAATATACCAACCATAGTGAAATCACGCTGTAGAGACAGAACACTGAATTCTCTGGAAAAAGTCACCAAGATGTCCCCTGTAGAGCTGAGGTGGTGGAAGCTGTAGGACTGCAGGCAGGTTTCAGGCATGTTACCAGCACACCAGCACACAAGACTGTGTCACAGCGATGTAACGGATGGAGGATTTTTGCTTTTCCACTTGTCAGCTCAACACTTCCGGGAGCACAATTTTTTTTCTCCCCCTCTCGCTAAAAAATCTGCTTCTTTGCATATTAAAAAAGTGTGTATGGGAAATAAGAGGAAAAATGCAAGAGAAGTACCGCTTGGATGCAAACAATATGTGACTGTAATTGTTAGGTTGTCTTATGCTAAAAATAACATTGCATGTGTACTTAATTCATTGTTAATTTGCACTGACTTTTTCTTTTCCCCTTTGTCCCCCACGCCAAATGTAATTTCTTGGCAGCAGCAGGGGAAAAGTGACTTCTCCCTGTTGAAGTAATTGGGCTTGTGTGAGTAAAGTACAAAAGGGGGGGAAACTGTGCTCCCCGGGGAAGCTGCGTTTGCGTGAGAGCAGAGTAAATCCTTTGGAGTCATAGAACGGTTAGAGTCGGAAGGGACTTTAAAGATCATCCAGTTCCAACCCTCCTGCCATGGGCAGGGACACCTCCCACCAGACCAGGTTGCTCCAAACCCCATCCAGCCTGGTCTTGAACCCCTCCAAGGATGGGACACCCACAGCTTGCAAGTCCCTGTACTTGCAGGACAGGGAAGTCGAAATTGAAAATTTTGGAAGTTGAGGCTGAAATGGAAGCAGACTTTCTCCTCACCGTTAATGGATCATTTCTTAGGTTTGGTTTTGTGGTTGGTTCTTTTTTTTTTTCTTTCTTTCTTTCTCTCTAATAAGTAGCACCCATCGTAAGAAGGGGGCAGGGCCAAATAAAGCACCCTCCCCTTTCTCTCCACCCTTCCTTCCCTTATCCCAATATTCTCCTTAACTGGCGGGGAGTGGTTTCCCCTTTAATTAGCAAGTGCTCATAGGCTGGAGTGCCTTGTGGGCTGGGTTGGGCTTCGTTTTGCTTCTTTTTTTTTTCTCTTCCCTTCCTTTNGCGAGGGGGGAAGGCTGGTGCGTTCCCCGGGGCTGCCCCGCCGCGGGTTTTGGGGGAGAAAAAGGGCAACTACGTAAAGCCCAGGGCGTTTATTTTTCAAGTTAATCCCTTGCTTGGGTTCTTCGCTGGGGCTGGGCGGCAAACTTTGCCAATGGGAGGTGTTTATCAGCCCTGCAGGACANAAAAAAACAATCAAACCAACCAAAAAAACAACAACCCGCTTTGCTGGTTTGTTAACAGCACCATGAGGCACCTTCTTCCACGGGGGCAGGAGGTTGGTAAAGGGAAAATACGGAGTTACCGGGTGGTTTGCGGAGCCCTCGGGTCCCCATCGGCGGGTGAGGNTTTCTGGATCGGGGAATTCGGTAGTTGTGAGCTTCAGTGTTTCTGAGATGTGTTTTGGCTGGTTTCTCCAAAAGCTGGTGAAACCGTGGCCTCTGCCCTCTCCCCTTGTAGCAGACACCCTTTCGGGACATGGGGGGGGAAAACCTGAGGGTTTCCCAACGTGCTGGCAGTGGGTGACACAACCCGTTCTGCAGAGCTGCCAGCTCCATTTCTTGCACTGAAAGCCTTTCTTGCCTCTTGCTTGGTTTTTCTTTTAATTGGCACGATTGCCCTTTGTGGGTATAGGAGAAATCCTTTGGAAATCCTCAGCTTCCCCCCCAAAAAAAAAAACCAAACCCAAAAATACCCTGCCTCTGGTCTGGCCTGGGCAAAGATTCAAGCTGGTGCAGCTCCGTTGAGTTTGGGAGTGTTTTGTCAGGGCTGTCACGGGCCCTCTGTACACAGCAGGACAATAAGTATTATGTGTCCCAGGTCTACGTGGTCTCCTAAATCCCTCCTTGAAGTCCATCTGCAGGGTTGCTCTGAAGTCAGTGGGGTTAACGTGGCTGGTTTGGGGGACAGACACCGGTGGTTGAGCTGGGCGGGCGGGCGAACCTCGGCTGGTTCGGTTGTCGATGTGAAGATCGTGAGTAATGGGATGTCACGGGGAAACTGGTGCATCCATGGCCGCTGGGACAAACGCTCTCTGTTTTGCGTACGGCGTTGTGTTTCGTCTCTGCCCGTGTTGGCAGCTTCTGTATGTGTGTGTGTGTGGGGGGCGGGGGGTTTGGGTGGGAACTCAGTTCCAAGTGTCTTTAATCGCTCAAGAATTCGTGTTTCCCTTCCTGTGCTGTCTCTGGCACTCGATAGTGTGAGCACATGCCAGAGGCTGGCAGGTAACCTCACAGGGAGCTTAATTTCTGACCCCCTCTTCTCATGATGCTTGCGGGAGCGTTGGCTCTGTGTGGCTTGGGTCTCGTGGCCAAAATCTTGCCCAGCTTTGCTAGGAGTTGGGAAACTCCCAGTTTAAGCGCTTGAGTCCTGGGCCTCCCTTTCCTTTTCAGCTTGTCATCACTCTGCACTGTGTTTACTATGAATACCCAGAAAACCCTTTCCTTTGGGGTGTCACCGTGTGGTGCTGAGGTGCTCAAGGTGGCTGGTCCCTGCTCAGGGCATGGGTGCTGGGCACCCATGTGGGGTGGTGACCACCAGTCCCCTTCCTTGTGCAACTGCCCTGCGTGCACTCGCCTGGGGCTGAAAGGGGCCCTTCCTTCTGTCCTTTTGCTGTGAGATACCACCAGACCTGTAAAATCAGTTTTTTCTGAATGATTTTACAGGTTTGGTGGTAAAACCAGAACTTCCTGAGGGAGAGAGTCAAGGTTTGTCAAAACAGGCTGGGGAAAAACCCAGGTTCCTCTGAAAAGACCTATTAACATTTACAGAGAATCTGCAGGCCGTGGTTCAACTGATTAATTTGAAGTTTATTGACATGTACTTCTANGGGTAGGTAATCTTTACTGGTGAAATCATTCTTTCATAAAGCGGGCTGTAATCCCACGCCTCGCCTGGAAATTTTTACTACTTTTCTTGCAAGTAGCAAAGTGTAAAGGCTTGTGTCAACTTGACATTGCTGTCCCCTGTAATTTAGGAGGTGCTCTTTCGACTGCAGGTGTGTTTGCAGTCAAGGAGAGAGCCCGTGTTTACAGTGAGTCTGCTCTCGAGCAGGGATTTGAGAAATGAGAAATGTCTTCCTGGGTAAACCACTCAAAATCGTGCGGTCGTGTCTCCCCTGTCTGTCAGCTAGGAACTGAATTGGGGTTTTTACAGTTATTCCTTCTCTGGTAACTGATTTAAAGCANTGGCTCTGTGTGGCTTGGGTCTCGTGGCCAAAATCTTGCCCAGCTTTGCTAGGAGTTGGGAAACTCCCAGTTTAAGCGCTTGAGTCCTGGGCCTCCCTTTCCTTTTCAGCTTGTCATCACTCTGCACTGTGTTTACTATGAATACCCAGAAAACCCTTTCCTTTGGGGTGTCACCGTGTGGTGCTGAGGTGCTCAAGGTGGCTGGTCCCTGCTCAGGGCATGGGTGCTGGGCACCCATGTGGGGTGGTGACCACCAGTCCCCTTCCTTGTGCAACTGCCCTGCGTGCACTCGCCTGGGGCTGAAAGGGGCCCTTCCTTCTGTCCTTTTGCTGTGAGATACCACCAGACCTGTAAAATCAGTTTTTTCTGAATGATTTTACAGGTTTGGTGGTAAAACCAGAACTTCCTGAGGGAGAGAGTCAAGGTTTGTCAAAACAGGCTGGGGAAAAACCCAGGTTCCTCTGAAAAGACCTATTAACATTTACAGAGAATCTGCAGGCCGTGGTTCAACTGATTAATTTGAAGTTTATTGACATGTACTTCTATTCAATTTTTTTTTTTTTCTTTTTGCCAAGATCTAACTTTCTTGTCAAAGATCACAAGGCCTCACTTAAATATCCATTTGCACACTTTATTCTCTCCAGATGCACAACATCCTTCTTTTCAGGATTATTGAAAATTAGTGTTGAGGCTCTGGTCTTACCGGAAAAGACTTAATAAAGCAACTTCTCTTGAGGGCTACGATGATCTTTTTTATTTAGAGAGGCTTGAACTCCTGCCACAAATAATGCTGTTGCTGGCAGGTGCCTCCTGAGCTTTCACAGCTGAGGAAGAGTTTGCTGGGATCAGGATTGCACCTTCTTTAAAATGCTGAGGATAANGAAGAAAACCCTCAAGGGAATGAACTTAACTGCCAGTGTTGCTGCAAATTTGATTCCCTTGAAACGGAATTGTAATGCAGATATCATTTAGTGATGTTCAAACAGGCTTCCAGACTTATCCTCTCAGTCTCTGCCTATTGAAAATACCAGAGGGAGAAGCTCAGCCTCTGAAATAACTGAAGCCCCAGAGAACTGCAGAAACCCACCATGCTCTAAGAGGATCCCTTCTCCTGTTGCCTTTGTTGCAAAGGGCTAGTTCCTTAATTTCACATTGAAAAAGCTATTTTGTAGCAAGTAATTTAAAAATAATAATAATTAAAACCAAGAAAGCACTGCACAGTGGCCCTGACTCTGTGTATAACCGAGGTGAGGAAGCAACTTGATTTTCTTTTTTTTTTCTGGATGTTTGGGTGCTGGAGTCTCTAATACCAGTGACCACCTGGGCTTGGCTTGAGGCTGAGGAGGAAGGTGGGGTGAGAGCGAAGGTTTCATACCTCTTCCTCCTATTGTCTTGGCTGACAATTGCTGATGTGTTTTTTGACTTGCTCTCACATGCCCAGTACCAGACTGGGAGAGACTTGGTCATGGCTGTGTGTCTGACGGAAGCTGGGGTTGGGTTCTTGTTTCTTTCCTTTCACAAACCCCCCGGACAACCTTTTTTTTTTTCTTTTTTTTTTTTCCTCCCCAAACTGAAGGTTTTTCCTGTTCCTGTCTTTATTCAGGTGCTGCTTGCTGTGTTTTTTCTGCACTCCGGGATGTGGGATGTGTGAGTAGCTGGCACTCAGCCTGGCTTCTTTGCAGTGGGGCTCTGTGGGGCCAGACCTCAGCCCTGCTGAGCTGCAGGGTGGCGATACATATATATTATAATAGAAAATTAAGTT
>VXBJ01003155.1:155054-230677 GCA_013400055.1 Nycticryphes semicollaris | reverse complement strand
GGAGGCAGGAGGCAGACGTGGTCCTTGGATCCGGGGGACGTGTACCCTTACCCCAGCTCCTCTGCCTGGGGGGAGCAAATTTCCAGAGGGAAATGTGACTTTGCAGATGATGAATTTTATTTTTTATATACGTATATATATATATATATTTGTGTCTTGAGGATTTGGTTTTCTCTGCTTCTATGCAGTAACAGTGGGAGGTGCTCATTGCTGGGGTCGGCGTCGCGTGCCAGCACTGCTGCCCCAACCGCTTCGCGCATCCCTCGCTCCTCATGCCCACACGCTGTGGTCGCATTTGGTGCTTTCTTGATCTCCGAAGCCACTAAACACCAAAACAACCCAGGGGTTTATGTAAGGGAGCAGGAGCGGGGCTGGTGTCTGGCAGACGGCTCGACCGTGCTGGAGTGACACGTCCCCCAGGCACCCATCTGCTGGAGCAGGGATGGAGGGGGGAGAAGCTATGTGGTGGCTGCCGCTCCCACACCAGAGAGTGGGGACCCCAAAATGAGCTGGGATGGTGCCAGGCATGCCCCCCTCCCTGACCCCGATCCGTGCTTCATCCTCTCCAGGGGAGGAGATGCCACACACCCCAGCAGGGAGGCAAGTTTTGCCTCTGAGAATAAAAACTTCTAATTTGAAACAAGCTCCAGCTCACGTGAGTCTAAATAGATGCTGTTTGAGGGGGAAAAAATTGCTAAAAAGGGGTCTGGGAAGGGAATGGAGCAACTATCAGAAGGACCTGGTGTTGCTTCGGCAGCAAGCCTGGTGTGCCAGGACGGTGGGCAGGGTGACGACACAGCATGTGGACAGGTTTTATTGCCAAAGAAGAGATGCAGGATTTTGATATTGAGATAATCACATAGAATCATGAATTGGTTAGAGTTGGACCTTAAAGATCATCCGGTTCCAACCCCCTGCCCTGGGCAGGGACACCTCCCAACAGACCAGGTTGCTCCGAGCCTCATCCAGCCTGGCCTTGAACCCCTCCAGGGATGGGGCAGCCACAGCTTCTCTGGGCAACCTGGGCCAGGCTCTCACCACCCTCACAGCAAAGAACTTTCTGGTATTTAATCTAAATCTCCCCTCTTCCAAGTTAAAGCCGTTACTCCTCGTCCTGTCACTCCACTCCCTGACAAAGAGTCCCTCCCCAGCTCTCCTGTAACTCTCTTCAGATACTGGAAGGTTGCTTTAAGGTCTCCCTGGAGCCTTCTCTTCTCCAGGCTGAACCCCAGCTCCCTCAGCCTGTCTTCATAGGAGAGGTACTCCATCCCTCTGATCATCTTCATGGCCCTCTCCTGGACCCATTCCAACAGTTTCATGTCCTTTCTATGTTGAGGACTCCAGAGCTGGACACGGTGCTCCAGGTGGGGGTCTCACGAGCGCAGAGATCACCTCGAGATAGCGATCTTATTGGGCCTATGTGCTTCCTCTCTTGTCAAGAAAATGTGTCTGAAAGTGGGGTTGGGTGGGAATGAACCCGGCAGCATATCCTTGGCACATGTCTACTCGTCAGCACTGATGCTGGTGGTGGCCACGTGTAGCGTTCACACCTCTGTGCTTTTTGGTTGATTGCTTCTCTTCAACCTTTTTTTTTTCCCCCATAAAGCTTCCCCTCTGCGCTCTGGGGACGCAGCGCTGACCATGTTGAGCTCCAGCAAATAAAATTGTGCTTCACCTCTAGCAGGATTTGGCAGCAAAGCAGCCAGGTTTGCATTTGTTATCTCAGTGTAATAACATTGCCTCTTCCTCCTCAGTTCCTTCTTTCTGGCAGAGAAGCCACAGATAAAATAAGAATTAGTCCTTTGCCCCCAGGAACTGACTAAGCAGGGTTAAAGGCTGTAATAAAAAGACAGTGTGGATGGTGATGGGATTTCTTCTTTGGGGAAGAAGGAGAGCATCCCTCCTTTGCCCACCCTGGGTGAGCTGAGGTGGGGTATGGGAAGCCCCCAAGGATGGAGAAGCAGAGCTGAGAGCTGGAGAGGATGGAAAACCTCACCCTCATTTGCAGATTCACTCAAAAAAGAAAAGAAGTGTGGGTTTTCGTGGGGCTTCTTTATTGGGGTTTTTTTTTTCCTCTAGGTGTGGAGTCCTGGTTAGGCTAAAGTGGTTTACATCTCTGGTGGTGGAAGAAGTAGTAAACTATAGTTCAGGTTCAGCTGTGAGCGGGCCTGATTCTTGCCTTAAGTTCTTATTTCTGCATCCATCACGTGAGGGTTGGTTTTGGTTCTTTTTTTTTGTCAAATAAGATAAACCCGCTAATAAATGCCTGGTGTTCTCCTGGGCTCCCCCAGGGCCGTCAAGGGGGATCCCGGTGCTGCTCCCCAGGTGTGGGGGCTGTTTGCAGCTCCCTCCCCATGGCTGGGGAAGGTGGTGTGGGGCACAGAGGGACCTCTCTTCTCTGGGACCAGCGTCCCAGCACCCGGAGACAAAAGGCGGTGACAGGCAGACAATGTCCCACAGAGGAGGGCTCTGATGGGCTCTGTCCCAGCGGGTGATTCACAGCCAGTTAGTGTTTCTGGTTGTCTCGCTGTGTGTGCAAGAGCTTGCTTCTCGGCTCTCCTCCCATCAGGCTCCCACCGGTGGTGTCCCCTAGGGCTCCTCTGTGCCACCAGTGTTGTCCCCCAGGGCTCCTCCATGCCACTGCCACTGATGCGTCACTGAGCCGCTTCTCAGAAACTTTCCCCATTTTACCAGCCAGATTTAGGGGAGGATTTTTTAAAATCAGAAATACTTGTTTCTTCTTATCAGGTCTTTATTTCCCAACCCATCAGGTGCACCTCGTAGCACAGGTTTCCCTGGCCATCAGCCGGGCTGACTCCTGTGGGCAATTTCTGAGGATCCCTGGGGTAGAAGTCAAACAAGAGTAATTAATGACACATTTCCCACGCTTTCAGTAGCCCCGGGGTGTCGTGGCCATGGCAGAACCTCATGCCTGTGCCCCATTACCTGGCCAAAGGCAACCTTAGTGTTTTGTTTTTTTTTTAATTTACAAAAAAAAAATAAATCAAAGTTTTCTCGTTCTCTCTCCACAAACTTTGAACATGATGCACAATGGGCAAAAAAAGTGGATATTTTGACTCTGCATTTTTCTCTTTTTTTTTCTTTTTTTTTTTTTTTTTATGTAAGATGAATTTGGCTTTTCTGCATGAAGAATGCAAATCTGCCTTGTTTGGTGTTTTCTTGGGTGCAGTGAGAAGCTGTCCCCTCCCTGTCAAACCTAAAGGGCTGCTGAAACAGCTTGGAGAGCAGGCAGAGCATCATATAGTCTTCTCAAGAAAGAAATGCTTTGGTCTCTCATTCCTCTTTATCTGGACATCTATTTATGTAGTCCCCATGAGATATTCTGAAGTGTATTTTTCCATGACAGAGGTTTCCTGCAAATCGATTTTTTTTTTTTCTAATTCTTTTTTTTTTTTTTTATTTTGCAAGGGTCCCACCCAGTGTTAAGTCTTACCAGGAAGGAATAGCAGATGACTCACGGTGGCTTTGAAATTTCTGTGGTTAGACCTGATCCTGCTGAGTTTTGGCAGCAGTTATGGCGAATGAGCCATTTTGTTCCCTGGGAGAAAAAAAAAAAAAAACTGTGGAAGGGAACTGCTGTCTGAGCCCATTCAGGGTTTGGTTTTTATGGTTTGGGTTTTTTTCTTTCTTTTCCACAGCCATCGCTCTTCTTTCTGCAAGACAGCATTTTTGTAGAGGTAGAAAACAGTCTTCAGACACCTTTCTGAGTGCTGTTGCTCCTGACGGTCCTCTGACGGGGAAAAATAATACTGAATTTTTTTGGCTCATGGTGTGCAGCTGCCTATCTCCCGCTGAGGTTTGGAGGGTTAAGCTTGTAAGTCATCACCTTAACGCTCTGATTTCCTCTCGGGAGGTGTGGAAAAATACTGTACAGGAGTTTTCAAAGAAGGAGAAAGAGCTGAGGGGTATCTCTGGCTTGTCCCGACACCTGCGTTGCTTGTAAGGTGCTGGAGGTCTGGATGTGGGAGAGGAAGGAGGAGGCAGCTGAGGCTCGATTTGAGCTCAGACCCGAGCACCATCTTTCCCTGCCTGCCATCAGCGAGCTTCTGCTTGATGGACGAATATTTTTTTCCTCTCCTGTGGGAAGGAATGAAAAAAAAAATATCCGAGGCATCTGTTTTGCTCTGAGGAAGCTGTCAGTATTGTCAATGTGTGTAAATGAGCTATTTTGCATAAATTTGCAGGTGTTTAGTTGTATTTAAGCAAGGGACATGGAGGGATCTATTCTGTTTCTGCAAGTTACTTCTTTGTAATGAGCAGTTTTCCCATTGAATTTGCCTGGGTTTGATCTTAGTTCAGCAGGTACTGATCTGGAACCTCAGCCCTTGTTCCAGAGTTACTCATTAAATCAGAACTGAATTTCTGTAATTACTCGCTCATCCTTAATTTTGTTAATGAAACAAACACTTCATGGTACAGAAAAATTAACTTTTCTGTAACTGGATGACCCTATGTCCTGAGTGCTGTCATGGCAGGTCAGTCATATAGAGATCCCTTGGAACGTCTCCTTGGGAGAGGCTGATTCACAAAGCCACCTGAAGTCCTTGGTAAAGTCCTGGGGACAATGTTGCCTTTGCCCTCTGAGCTTGGCTCACAGCCACTCTTCCAATTACCTCTGGGACTTCCCCAAGCCAGCTGTTTTCTGCTTGTAAACTGCAAGTTCTCAAATGTTTGTTTTAGCTGGCCAGGGAGAAGGAAAATGCATTTCCTAGGAGGTCTTGATATTATCCTTGATCCATGGACCCCGTTCATGACCTGGTAGGAGATTTCTGGGAGTGAAGGGGAGGTGGAAGGCTGATGTTTGCCCCTGTCGGTGCTTGCTGGTGGCTGTGACTGAGGATAAGTAGATGCTTTTGGAAATGCAGGCACGTACTCACCTGGCATCTCCTCTGGTACATGTTACTCCTGGCTCTTTGTACAATAAGGCACGATACCTTGTTGTATGGTGGGCACGTGGTGGTGGGTGTCCCAGCACGATGGCAGAACCTGAGACCATTGATCATTGTAGCTTTAGGATAGACTATAGAATGGAAATCAGTTGAGGGTGGAGACACCAAATTCTTGTGGAGAATGCATGGAACATGTTTAAAAGCATTGCTCAAAGTAAAATTAGGGAGCTTCAGTTTGGAAAGGTGTGAGCCAGGTTTGCAGGCAAGATTAAGAGAGAACTTTGGGGTGACACAAGTGGCTGCATTATGTGGATGGGGCTTTGCACTGGCGTCCTGGGCAGAGACAGGTGACAGTGCTTTTGGGAGTGGTGCCAGGTCCCATTTGGGATGGGGAGGCAGCAGGGTGCTGGTGGAGGAGCTGTGACATACCCTTGGTGGGACAGCTGGAGGTATCCCTAAGGTGCCACAGTTCCTCTCACTCCCATGAACCTGACATTCCTCCTGTGCTTTGGGTTCACCAAAGTACGTCCCTGACGCTGGGTGTGCAGTAAGCAAAGAGCTTTGCAGAGGTTAATGTTCTGCTTGTGCGGTGACAGGGTTCATTCACACCACCAGGAAACAACACAGGATGGCATCACGTGATCCCCTGCAGGGACCCAGGGGACAACCGGGTTAGGGGGAATCACAGCAGCCATAGGTGCAGTGTGTGAGTCCTACCCATGCACCCTGTGCTGGGGGGGCTTTTGGTATGAGGGACAAAAGAAGCAACAAAACCTAGATGGTGGCCACCCTGCAGCGGTTGTCCTTGAAGGTGGCAGTGCCCCTGGGAAGCCACCGTGGGAAATGAACCTGTACCTTGAACGCCCCCGGGCCAGGGAGGGAGCTGGGTTTGGCTGCAGTTCCAGTGGGAGCTGTGGTGATACCTTCCTGCTCTACCATGGCCTTCTGCTCATGCCAACTGGGTTGTTTCTTTTCCCCCAAAGAAAACTATTTGATTAATTCCGTTAAAAACAACAACAACAACAAAAAAAACCCCAACCAACCAAAAAGATCAAGACAGTAGAAACAGCATTTTATTAAAGCAATAAGCTATTAGTAAAAATGCATGGTCTCAACCTGCTACTCCTCAACGTGATACCCACAGAAACTTCTCATTTCTTTGAGCAAATCGCATGAAGGGTCCACAAAACGTTACCACCTTCGTGTGCTCTTTTCCTATGGGTTTCTAATGGCAGGAGGAGAAAAGAAAAATCACATTTCCATTTCATGGAAACTTGGCAATAAGCAACAGGGCTGCAGCTGGAGTGAGGACAGGGATGTCCTGATATGTCCCTCCTCTTTCTGACTTGATATAGAGCAGCCGCCGCTGGGAGATCTTCTTGTGGTGGCCCCAGATCCCTCCCTGAGCGCAGGCTGTGGCCCTTTCCCTGGGTTTAGCTTTTTTCTGGCCAGAGTTCTTTGAAGATCTGTAAGTGTTTGCATTTATCATCTGCCACTGAACCCTGCCATGGGGTGGAGGCGCTGGGCTGCCTTCCAGCAGGTCCTCTTGGATCCCAGCTGCCAAAATTCCCTGCGGAAATGCGACTTGGCAGGTGGCGGTCGCTGGAGCAGCCGTGGCACTGGGAGATACCAGAATAGCGTTGAGTGATGTATAGGACATCAGCTGCTTAGACGTCTATACGTTTAGATCATGAAAATATGCCCTGTATTTACGTGACGTCTTCAACTATATATAAGAGCAGCAGCAATGCTTGCCATCCCACGGGTGGCATGGTGGCCCTTGTCACCTCTGATAGTTGTGGAGATGGTTACTCCAAGAGTGCTTTGCATTACATGGTCCCCAGGGAAAGATGGTCAGTTTTAGGATTTTATAGAAAGGTTTTTTGGCCGAGCTCTATGTGCCTGCACTTTGAAGTGCTGCATCATTTGACTTTCCTGCTCTTTGAAACCCCTCGTTTCCCTCAGCTCAGGACTCCCTTTGCCACCCTCTGGTGCAGGGTTTGAGGATGCTGAGATGGTGCTGATATCCAAAGCGGTGTCAACCATTTCTCCTCACCACCCAGAGGGACCTTGACAGGCTTGAGAGGTGGGCCCATGCAAGTCTCATGAAGTTCAGCGAAGCCAAGTGCAAGGTCCTGCATGTGGCTTGGGGCAATCCCAAGCAGAAATACAGTCTGGGACAGGGAATAGATTGAGAGCAGCCCTGAAGAAAAGGACTTGGGGGTGTTGGTTGATGAGAAGCTTAACGTGAGCCGTCAATGTGTGCTTGCAGCCCGGAAACCCAACCACATCCTGGGCTGCATCAACAGCAGCGTGGCCAGCAGGTTGAGGGAGGGGATTCTGTACCTCTGCTCTGCTCTGGTGGGACCCCCCTGAACTGCTGTGTCTGGCTCTGGGGCCCTCAGCACAAGAAGGACCTGTTGGAGGAGGTCCAGAAGAGGCCATGAAGATGACCAGAGGGCTGGAGCATCTCTGCTGTGAGGTCAGGCTGAGAGTTGGGGTTGTTCAGCCTGGAGAAGAGAAGGCTCCAGGGACAACTCATAGCAGCCTTTCAATACTTACAAGGGGCTACAGGAAAGATGGGGGCAGGCTTTTTAGCAGGACCTATTGCAATAGGACAAGAGGTAATGATTTTAAACTGAAAGAAGGTAGATTTAGATTACATATCTGGAAGAAATTATTGACTGTGAGGGTGGTGAGACCCTGGCCCAAGTTGCCCAGAGAAGCTGTGGCTGCCCCATCCCTGGAAGTGTTCAAGGCCAGGCTGGATGAGTCTTTGAGCATCCTGGTCTGGTGGGAGGTGTCCCTGCTTGTCTGTGCCTGAGGAATCCAAAACACGTTGATGAATATGTATGGAAAGGGATGGCATTAATCGCTGATAAATACCTAATGATGGGGCTTGTCAGGGGAGGCTGGGCTTCCCGTGGCAGCCAGGCAGTGGGGAGCTGGGGCCACAACAACCAGCACATTGGCCTGAGATCAGCAGCTGCTGCTCATCAGGGAGATGTTTATGTTGGGTGGGTTTTGTGGTTTTTTTTTTTCTTCCATGTCACTGCTCCGTAAAGCAAATAAAATGAGTCCTTGGGAAGGGCCTGACGCTTAGGCTGGTGCTGGGCTGTGGGGAGAAATGCAGCACGGAGGGGTTTTCTGGCTGCAGCAGTGGGTTAGTCACTGGGTAATGACAGTTCTGAGTGGTGATGACTGGTGCCTTACCTCATCGTTTCCCTTCACCCGCCTGTTCCTTCGGTCATGTTTTCTCTCACGTGAACGCTGGGGGACGGATGCTGCAAGACCTAGTGGTGGGGGCAGAAGGCTCTCTGCCCCTCCATGGGTAGCTCAGCAGGGACATCCACAGAATGACTTGTTATTTCCAGGACATCCCAGTCTTGAAGCATCTCATCCCCAATCGCAAACCATGGGGATTCCCATGATTTAGGTTTTCATCTGGGCAGGGTGAAAGCCTTATGTGGAAAGGACTATGGAAATCAATAAAGCTGAACCAAGGAACTGTGCTGCATTCATTAAAGTGGGAAGCACTAATTGCTTCCTGCCTTTAGAGGTATTAAGAATAAATGTAGGAACTTTGTGAGAATAATTGTTTTGGAAACAGTGTTTTGAAAATATTTTGGTTTTATCAGGACTGGGCCAAAGATAAGAAATTTAGGTCAGGACAATGTCTGAACATTGTGTTTATTATTGATTTGGATATGTATTACAGTTCCTCTCCAGATCTTTCCAGCATGGGAGCAATGCTTTGGTTCTTATTCAAGGGTTGTTTTATGTTCTTTAAAAAAATAAAAAAAAAGTTGAACCTTAATCTTCTTGCACTGTCCCTGTAGCATGAGCATCCAGAAGGGCAGATTTCCAGGAGGTGTCTCCATGTGCCATGTTGGCTCATCTGGCTAAATAGCTTCCCTGTACCGAAACATAAGAGCCGGGTTAAGTTGTTGACTTAGAGAATATAACATGCTACCTGCCATCTACAAGAGCCCTCGGATTTTGATGTGTGGGAGGGTATGCTGAAAAATAAAATCAGTGCGTGTCTCTTGCTTTGTGTGGGTGTGGAAAAGCAGGACCCTTTTTGCAGGTGCTGGTGAGGGCCTGGAACCTGGAAAGGACATTTCCCAGCTGTTTGGTGGAAGTCTGGTGCCTGCCCAGGACGGTGGAAGGAAGATGTGTCAGGATGTAAATCTGGGGCTGTTGACAAGCCTGACAAATAACTCCTCAAAAAGGGCCCTTGTCAGCCAAGGGTATTTCTCCATGGAGTGGTCAAAAGCTATTCGTAGGTTTAAGGTGTAATGAGTGAATTAATACATGGAAAAGGTTCATCATCACCAGGCAGGACAAATAGCTGTTGAGGGCATCACGTGTAGGATTCCCTTGGCATCTCCTCTGGGCTCTCAGTGCCTGTGTGGCACCCAGGCTCCTGGCAGCAGTGAGAGGAGAGAGGAAATCGATGGCTCAGGTCGTTTGGGTTTTGGTTTGGGCGTTTTTTCTTTTTAATGATGCTGTCTCATTGCCCTGTTTTAGCTTGAGCCCATCTGTTTTTGCTCGGTGCAGCCAGGGATGCTCGTGTGGATCCCAGCACCGGGATGGAACTAACTATGGGAACAGAGGTTGCTTGTCACAGCCTTTGACCTGAAGGTCACTGCACTGGGAGAGATGTCATGAGAACTGAAAGGAGGGTAATTTTCAGGGATTATAGCGTTTCTCGCCCTGGGGATGGGAGTTGATGTAGAGCATCAAACCCTGGGAGCCATTAGCAGGAAATGCCTGTTTTTACTGGATGTATTTTCTCTTTCCCTCCTCCTCCCTTTCCCAAATGAAGGCTTTCTGGTGGTGTTTGTCAGCATCGTAACTTCATTAGGGAGCTGTGATTATCTGAGCCAGCTGCAGATCTGCCATGACAGATGTCAGAGAACAAACTTGGGCTGACCAGATTCTAGGTTGTCGGTGCTATTATCAGCTGCATACATTTTCACATCAGGGCTCAAATGCCTTCAAAGGACAGAACTGTTCATGAATATTTACTAAAACATATATTTTCTGCCTTCCAGTTTCTATGCCTTTAAAGCCGTGCTTTTCTTGTCCTTTGCAACAAGTAGAAAAGCCCTGTTTCTTCAGCAAAGGCTGAGATTGTCATACGATCCCTGAAGTAATAACTTGGGGTTAAAGCATAACCAAAATGGCAAATAACAAAAATAGATACTGGGTTTGCAAAGTTGCAGGGTTGAGCTGGGGGTTTGCAATACATTTGTGAAGGCTCAGGGATTAATATAGTTCATTTTGATTTTTTTTTTTTTAAGGAATTTTTCCTGTAGTTGAAAACTTGCTTCTCGGTGCGGTCGTTATTACCAATGTATATATTTTACTGCTTCAAGGGGTTTGGGTCCCGCGTGTGGTGGGGACAGCCAGGCAAAGGGAGGTGGAGAGCTTAAGTGGTGTTTGGAAGAAGAAATAATCAAGCTGAAAACTGGGCTGGACAAAGGTGGTGTCAGCAGCGTTTGAGTGGTTTTTTTAGTATGTTTTTTCTCTCTTTCACGTTTTTAACATTTGTTTTTTTTCTTGTTTGCTTGTTCTTTCCAAAGTTTTTCTTTACTGCTGAGTTTTTTAATTACATTTTCCTCCTTGCTGCTTTTGCCCAGGCAGAAAGAGCCAGACAGCGCCAGAGCAGCACCTTCCCTCTGCCAATATGCAGATGGCCATGCTTTCTCCTGGCTGCTCTGGTGGCAGATTTGGGTCCTGAGGGTCTCTAGGGGGAGCTGGGGCTGATGTGACACGGAATCACGAAATGATATGGGGTTGGAAGGGAACCTCTTCTGGAGATCATCTAGTCCAACCCCCTCCTACAGCAGGTTGCACAGGAATGTGTCCAGGAGGGTTTGGAATGTCTCCAGAGACGGAGGTTCCACCACCTCTCTGGGCAGCCTGTTCCAGGGCTCTGCCACCCTCAAAGTGAAGAAGTTTGTTCAAGTTTGTGCCTGTTACCTCTTGTCCTGTCATTGGGCACAGCTGAAAACAGTTCCTTCCTCTTGACACCCACCCTTTAAGTATTTTTAGGTGTTGGTCAGTTTTCTTTTCTCCAGACTAAAAAGACCCAAGTCCCTCAACCTTTCCTAGTGAGAGAGATACTCCAGGACTCTCATCATCTTTGTAGCTTTATGCTGTACCCTCTCTAGCAGTTCCCCGTCCTTCTTGAACTGGGGAGCCCAGAACCGGACCCAGTGCTTCCCCAGGGCAGAGCAGAGGGGCAGGATGACCTCCCATGACCTGCTGGTCGCACTCTTCCTGATGCCCCCCGGATGCCATTGGCCTTCTTGGCCACAAGGTCCCATTACTAGCACATGGTCATCCTGTTGTCCACCAGGATGCTCCTCCTCCCTTCCTTCTAAAAGGTCTCCCCAGAGTCTTCTCTTCTCCAAGCTTGTTTTTCTCCTCCTTTTTTATGTATTTCCTTTAACAAACTGCTGCCTAATTGCTCACCTGGGTGGCAACAGCCAAATACTGAAATCTTGTTTGCTAAAAACTTCATCCCTTAATTTCCACCCTTCTTGCAGTTTGCCAAATATCATTTTGAGTTCTCCTTCTGACCTTCCCCTAATTGCAGCCTCTGAAGCCGTGACAATATTAGCAAGGTTTCCGACCCAAAGTTAGTGCAGGTGGTGGTGAATGGCGCTGGCCAGACAGTGCCTTCTTGATGCAGCCTTTCTGTGTTGCTGCTGAATCATGGATAACCACGCTTGGTACATGTTTTTGTGCCCACCCCGTTGCAGATTAACGCGGGCTCATTCCTCCACTTGCCCATGGGAACGCAGGCAGCATCCTCATGGAAGCTGCAGCCAAGGGGTTAAATAGCTCTTATCGAGCAGAGCCTTATAAAGCAATTCACGGAAGCTTTATGAGGAGCATCTTTCTGGCTGTTCCCTGTGCTGCCCTACCCTGCCTGGGGCTGGCTTTGTCCTGTGCCCTTTGGCTCTCTGGCACCACCAGTCGTGGTGGGGATGCTTGCCCAAGTTCAAGGGGTTCTGGAAGGACCGTGGGCAAGTCAGGTTTTCCCTCTGGAGCCCATAATCTGGCTCTAATCTCAGTGGGGGGAGAGGGAAATCTTGCTGCGGGGACTGACTCGGGTTCAGCTGAGCTTGGCCTCTGCTTTATCGCAGGACTTGTCAGTGCCAGCTGTGAAAGCAGCTTTAGCTTTAAAAAAAAATTTAAAAAAAAAATCTTGAATTATGCAGCCCTGCTGTGGTCCTTTAGCAAATTATCATTGCACTCAGGTTAATTGCTTATCCATTAACTGACTGTGTCAATTATCTGATTAGGGGAGCCTGGCGGTACCTGGCACAGCAGGGAGAGGAGGAGGAGGCGGCGGAGGGAGGATGCACATCCTTTCTGTGTTGTCTCCTCTCCGTGTGCTTCTCCTCCAGCCCTGTCGATGTGGTATTTGTCTGCTGGTTTCCTTCAAGAGTAGTTGCTGGCACGGCACGTACAAAGTACGAACAGCCCTCTGCTTTGGGGAAAGTGCCTTGAGCTCCCGTGAAGCAGGAGCGTCTCTTCAGGCTGGAAGAATAATAAATTCACTTGTGTTTCCAAATGTGAATACAGACAGAAGAGACACGAAACAAGATGTTGCTTTATTTCCTGCTAGAGATGGCCAGAGAAATGCTTTACGTGGAATTCCAAGTGGGAAATAAATAGGATTTTATTGTACGTGTCAGTGCAGAGCGGGGGGCAGACCCCCACCACCCTTCCACCATCACCGGGTTATTTTGGGGAAGCCTCCTTCACAGGAATTGCTATTTCTCTATCCCTACTTTCTAGAGGAATCCTTTTTTTTCTTTTTCTTTTTTTTTTTATTTTTTCTTTTTAGTGTGCCGGTCCAGCAAACTTCCAGCCACCAACCCTGGGAACCTTTGTTCCTAAGATGAAGCTGTTGATTCTGCATGTACTTTGGTGTAAGAGAAGGAGATTGAGCCAGTTTTTCTTGATTGAATTATCTGTGCAAATGGGTTTTTCTTTTTTTTTTTTTTTTTTCTGAAGGCAGCTGATTTTAACATGTTTTTGGGTTTATCAGCCCTATGGAGTAATAAAATGATGTGCTTGTTTCAAGAGGAAACGATAATAACGTTCTTTCAAAAGCAGCTAAACGCATGGATTATTAAAATGTTAAATTATTTCCAAATTACGACATAGCCGGCTCTTTCTATGGAGCTTGCTCAAGAATAATTGCACAGTGTTCTTTGCAGAGTTCAACATCAGAAATGTTGCACTTCTCTTCTTCAAAAAAAATCCCAGAAAATAATAAAAACCATTCTGTCACACAATGTCAGAGCTTCCATGAGTGTAAACGGGCATCCTTGTGTTGACCTCCCATAAAATGTTGCTGGTTTGTCCCAGCAGTATTTTTTTCAGCCTATCTGTCGAGCTGTGACATTTATGGCAGAGCAGAACAGAGACTGAAGGGACTTTTTAATGATGGAGGTGCCCAGGAGCTGTAGCTTGGCTGCAAGCAGGGCCCAGTAGCCGGGTCTGCAGCCCCGCGGTGAGTTCTGGAGCCTGGAGGAAGAGGAGGAAGAAGATGCTTTGCAAATACTGACACGTGCTGAAAGCTTGCGCAGGTGTTAGTGGACATGCCTCACATCTTGAGTGGTTTGGGGGTTTGTGTGGTTTCAAAGTTTTTTAATTATTTTTTCTTACTTTTCATTTTTAAAATTTCTTTTTAAAAATATTTTAAATTTTTAAAATAATTATTTTTAAATTTATTTATTTTCTTCCTCCTTCCCTGTTTTTATTGTGACTCAGGCTCCTGATGGGGGTGGGATAAAGGTGGGAAGTGCTGTAGTAGTCAGTGCCCAGAAATCTCCAAGTGCCACTGCCTGGTCGCTCTGAGCAGGCACCAGTCTTCCCACTGTCCCCATCATGAAGGGGGCAGTGTGCTGGTCCCATGGAGCCCCTCTCAGGCTTGTAGAAGGGATGTGAGCTCCCTGGGGCCCTGTCGGAAGGGTGAGGAGTGGAGTAGCTGCATCTTCCACCCATCTTGCTCCTGGGCTTTCTGTGGGCGTTTGGGGCGTCCCCGATCCCTCTGTGCTCCACAGGTGGGAGCCCTCCTGACTGTGACTTTGGAGCCTGTGGAGAGGATGGAGATGTGGGAGAGCTCGAGATGCACAGAGACTACAGGACGTTGTGTAAGGTGCATAAAACCAGAGGAAATATTAAGAATGGCAGGAGTGTGTGTCACTAGTTCAGCCCAAGGAAGAACACTTAACAAAAATGCTTACTGATTTATTTTTGTATCTAAGTGAAGTTTTTCCTCTGTGCAGCCTAACCTGGGAAACGTGGCGTTGTGTGAATTTAGTTTAGGATTTGGCCAGGCCTTAATGCGATTTGTGCTCTTTCTGATGCGTTGTCGTTGTTACAGAACTAGCTGGGATGACCACACAGAAGCTTCCTTGCTTTCCCTTCAAAATCACTATGTGAATGTACTCCAAAGCCACCATCAACCTCCTGCAGGCTTTTGGAGCTGGAAAGTGAAATATTATTTTCTGTTTTTAAAGTACAAGTGGAGCATATGAGCCCTTTGGTTACTGGCGCTGGAGGAAGTTTTCTCTTGTAGCCTGAAGCTACCTGTGCTTTTTCACCACTCTGGGCAGTGGCCTCCTGTCACTGCAGGGCCTGGGTAGTTGGCACTGGATGGGGATAGTTGGGATGGATGTTGGCAAAGGGCTGGAGGGATGAGGGGACCACACGCTGCCAGGGGTTTCCCTCAGCCCTGCTGTGTTGAGGTGTTTGCAGAGGTGGGGAGATGACACCCCTGCTCCTTCCTCCTCCCCAGCCCCCCGTGGCTCCAGTGCGTGGGTCCCTGAGATGTCACTGAGAGCTGAAAGCCATGAAGCTACATCGACACTGAAGAAGATCGCTGCAGACATGAGTAACATCATCGAGAGCCTGGACACCAGGGAGCTCCATTTCGAAGGGGAGGAGGTCGACTCGGAGGTGCTAAATGACCCAAAAGGTGCTGGTGAGTTAACACCCCTGTGTTCGTAGAATCATTGAATTGCCTGGGTTGGAGGAGACCTTTCAGATCATTGAGTCTGAACATCAATTTACAATGTCCCTCAGTACCACATCTACCCATCTTTTAAATACCTCCAGGGATGATGATTCCACCACTTCCCTGGGCAGCCTGTTCCAATGCTTGATAACCCCCTCAGTGTAAAAAAATTTTCCTGATATCCAATCTAAACTTCCCCTGGCACAACTTGAGGCCATTTCCTCTTGTCCTATCACCTCTTACTTGGGAGAAGAGACCGACCCCCAGCTCTCTACAACCTCCTTTCAGGTTCTCAGCCCATGCCCCGCCTGGATTCAATAAGCAATAATCTGTTGACAGGGAATTTACCAAGCCCAGGTGTTGCCCCTGGTTTAGGACCAGAAGGTGTTACTCTTACACTTGAGCTCTTCAAGCCAAGTGCCTTCTGTGAAAGCTTGTCTTTAAGCTTTCTTAGATAAAACCTGGTGGATTTCAGTGGAATTAATGCTGCTGTGTAAATGCTCCTGTGTTTAAGTATGGCAGCTACCTGCTGACTTTCAAGCCCTCCTTAATGGTGACAAGGACATTAAACTAACAGGGTTTGTGGTCCTTCCAGCGTGCATTCCCTTCTCTGCCATCTATCACACTCGGGGGTTCAAAGAGCCGGGCACGCAGACGTACCTCACGGGATGTCCTGTCCGAGTGCGTGTGTTGGAAGTTGAACGCTTTACTTCCACAAAGAAGGTCAGAACTTCCAGAAATTTCCTTTCCTTTCCTTTCTGTGGAACTGTGTGAAAATGCTCTTTGTAGGTTAATTTTGCCTGTGCTTGTTTGTGAGCTGGGGAAGCAGGAATGCCCGTGTCTCGATAAAATGCTCATGAGAGAAAGTTTCCTGTCTGTTTATAAAACCTAATAAAGCAGAACAAGAAACTGTGAGATGGGATGATCCTGAAGTAAAATTGAATGAGGGCTTTTTAAATGAGCAGCTGCAGGAAAATGACTTCCATCAAAGCTTCAGCCCTTGTGGTGGTGTTCTCCTGTGCAGGTACCAAGCCCCAACGTTTACACCATCGAGTTGACCCATGGCGAGTTCACCTGGCAGGTGAAAAGGAAGTTCAAGCACTTTCAGGAGCTTCACAGGGAGCTGCTGAGGTACAAAGCCTTCGTGCGGATCCCTATCCCTACCAGGAGGTGAGTGTGCAGCCCTGCGGACGCGGTGGGCTTTGGGATGACGTGATCTTCTTTTCTCTTTTAATAACCTATTGGTTTGGCTTCACCAGCCCCGTTTACTTTGCTGTAAGGAGGAGAGGGCAGAAGGGCTTAGTCTCTACAAATATGTAGCAGCTGTAATACAAATACATCATCTCTACGTATTTAGCAGCTATAACTGAAGTGGTGCGAGCATCTCTCTGCTGACCCAGAAAGCACCTTGGGTCCCAGGTCATCAGCTTCTGAGCAGAATTTGCCTTGAACTTGCAGAAGGGTTATGTGAATGCTAAAAGTAATGGAAATGGTTGATGCTGTGCGGCTTTCTGCTGGTATGGGCTGGATGTGGGAGGCGTGGGGGTCTCCAAGGTGGTCAGCCCTGCCTGGGGAGGCTGGAAGTGTAAGGGGAGCCATGGGAAGAGACATGGTGCAGGTTAGCAAGAGCATCCTGCTGTGGGGAAATACGCTGTTGGGATAGAGGGATGGATGAAATTATGAGGGGTTAAGGGCTGGGGGAAGGTAATGCCGTAAAAATAGGGTTTAGGCCCCTTTTCCTTTAAAAAGGGTAAAAGGAGACTCAAAAATCAAGCTCTGATGTTTCTGTGTTGTATTTTTGTTTGTGAGCCAGTTGGAGCCTACTGGCTTCTTTTAAATTAATCCACACTTCTTTTTTATTTTTTTTAATCCTTTTCCCCCTTTTTGCTTTCCTGCCCACCCATGTCTCAGTTTTTTAAGACTTTGGATGGGAAAAAATAAAAGCCTGGCAGAAAAAGGGTTGCGTATCGAGGCATGCACGCGTGAACGCACTCGCGGGACTTAGACTCAACGGTGGGGGTTTGTGTTTTTTCTCTTCCAGCCACACGGTGAGAAGACAATCCATCAAAAGGGGAGAGCCGAGGCAGATGCCGAGCCTGCCGCACACGGCGGAGAGCACAGTGCGAGAGGAGCACTTCTCCAGCAGGAGGGTAAGCGCCCGCCTCGCTCTGCGGGGGCCGCAGGGATGCTCTGGGTGGGGGGAATCTTCTGAGGTGCAAGAGATGCCAGGCAGGTTCCTTGCAAAGCCACACGCTACCAAAGCCCTTATTTTATTACCATTAAAGTCTCTTGCTCGACAGGCTTTGACAAGTCCAGCTTCAACGCCAAATTCTCCTCCAGGCAAAAAGGATGCTGCATCTCCCAGGGTTCGTATGGGTGAGGTTCTCCTCTGCAGTTGAGGAAAACCATGATGCCCAGGGTGGTGGGTCCCCTCCTCCCACCTGCTGTGATTTAAAGATAGAAAAAGCAGTTTGCAGAGTCAAGTTGCGTGATGGAAGCAGCCACCGCGGCCATCAAAATCTGAGAGATTTCAGTCCTGTCCTCCCCTGAAAGAGGAGATGACAGTCAGGCTCTTGATGCTGAAATGGGTAATTTTAGCTGAGGCACACGTGTTCCGTGTAACTTCATCAGATGTTAACAGATGGGCCCTTCCACGAAGAGGGTGGATGTCTTCCTACCTCTTCATTGCAGCTTTGCTGTTAGCCAAAAAAAAAATCCACCAAAAGCCAGCTAGAGTCTGTTAAAAAAAAAAAAGGAAAGAAAACAAACCCCAAACCCTCCGTGTTTATGCACCCTGTGCTTATCGTTCTTTCTGCTCCTGAAACCTCCAGTCCCAGATGGTTGTGCCTCATGGCTGTGCAGGGCAGATAACCCTCCCTGCTCTGTACGGCTTCACTGCTGCACTGGGGAGTTCAGGAGAGAGACGTTGGTTTAAAAGAGGAAGAGAAATGTTTTCTAGATCCCTTTCAACCCCCCACCTTGGTTTCCTTATGGGAATCCCATGGCTTGCACCATAGGGATGTATACCCCCTCCTGCTCACCTTCCCCTGCCCCAGCCCCTGGTATCTCTGTGCTTGATGCTAACACTGAGAAGGACAAAGGTCCCCCTGGCATTTGATTCTTCTTGGTATTTTTCCTGTGTCCTGTAGGACTCTGCCCAGTTTCCCGTGCCCAAACAGCTTAATCTCTTCTTTGCCCAGTTACCATGAGGATGGGAAGAGATTATCTCTCCTGTAAGGGTTTCTTCTCTTCTCCCCTCCTGGTTGGAGAACACAGGCTCTCCAGCAATTGGTGGCCTGGCCACTGCTCTCTCACAGAAGCACAGAATTATATGGGGTTGGAAGGGACCTCTGGAGATCCAACTCTAGTCCAACTCACCTGCCAAAGCAGGTCCACCTGAAGCAGGATGCATAGGAACTTGTCCAGGTGGGTTTTGAATGTTGCCAGAGATGGAGACTCCACCACCTCTCTGGGCAGCCTCTGCCAGGGCTCTGCCTCCTCATGTTTAGATGGAACTTCTTATGTTCAAGTTGGTGCCTGTTACCTTTTGTCCTATCACTGGGCACAGCTGAAAACAGACTGGTCCTTTCCTCTTGACACCCACCCTTCAAGTATTTATAGGTGTTGTTCTTATCCCCCCGCAGCCTTCTCTTCCCCAGACTAAAAAGACCCAAGTCCCTCTTTCCTCATGAGAGAGATGCTCCAGGCCCCAGATCATCTTTGTGGTCTTCTGCTGTACCCTCTCCAGCAGTTCCCTGTCCTTCTTGAACAAGGGGACCTGGAAGTGGACACAGTACTGAGAAGCCACTCTCTGTGGCTTTGGGACAGGGCAGCATGGCCACGCTGTTCCTCACCCCATGAAATTGGTGTTTTGGTTAAACAGCCCCCCCTCGGCTGTGTCTGAGGCTGTGTTTTCTCACAAAGTTCATTCATGTGGGTCAGAAACAGTTGGGACTGATGTTTTATTTAAAAAAGTTCTGAAACTTGGGCTCAGTCAAGAAAGTTGACCTCTAAAATGACAGCCCTGAGGAACAGGTCATCTGGTGGAAGGTGCAAACAGATTTGTGAACAGTAAACAACCTGTGATATCGATCTGATTCATGCTGTTGAGCTATAATCTTCTGTGAGCACATAATAATGTATTTATTCATCCAGTCATGCTGAAAAGTGGCTGATTTCTTGATTGCTTTCTTATGCCAGACAGTTGGATTGTGGGGTTTTTTTCCTTGAAGATTCCTGCATCTTATCTAAGGTTTCAATGTTCTAATTGTAGAAACAGCTGGAAGACTACTTGACAAACATCCTAAAAATGCCGATGTACAGGAACTACCACGGAACAGTGAGTAGAAGTTAGTTTGCTTAAATGCCAAAGAATATTTGCTTTAAAAATGTTGAATTTACTGGAAGGCAGGCGGCTTATATAAGAAACATTTTACAGCCATTTTTGCAAGCGTGTTGGCTTCACTGGTTTCTCCAACATGGGTGTAATAGGATTAAGACCAAAGAGAGAGAGTGGCTGGCTCACTCTGGGAGGTCACTATTATAACACAGTAATGACCTCTTCAAGGTAGTCTGGTCCAGAAAGCTGAGTGTACGTGTACGATGGAGAGGGCTTCTGTTTAATTCTGGGGCGTGTTTAAGATGATAAGTTGAAGTTTTAAGTACTTGAAGCATTGGACTCCAAACCGTACGCCTTCAGTCTGGGCTTTGTATGTGGTCCTGGGTGCAAATTTGTCTCAGTTTCCTATTCTCTGCAATTTCACTGGACTTGGGTGATGTTGAGTTTGTATGAGTGATAACCATTCGCCTCTGCGGGTATTTTGTCACTTCCAAAGGGAGACGGTAATTGGCTTATTTCCCCGAGTCGATAGTCTTTTTGAAATTAGGAGAGATGTCAAATCCAGCTTCAAGGCTTATTTTAAGCAAAAATATTTCTTTTAAAAGCCATCCTCAAATGTGCCTTCAGCAGTCCTCACCTGTCAGCTGCAGCTATAACATCTCCCTGGGATGGTAATTTATTTCCCCTTTTCTCAGCTACGTAGTGACGGTGTTATTTCATCTTTTGTATTACCAGCAAAACCTGATATGTGCATGGAGTAGTTGCAGAGCTTAATGATATTTCTGAGCAAGGGCTGATAACTGGGAACGCTTGGTTTCCAAACAAGACAAGTAGACCAAACTTAAGGTGTCTGTAGCAGCCAGTTCTTCTCTTCAACTTCTGTTGTTGTTGTGTTTGGTAGGAATTTCTGCTCTTTTGTTGTATTTCAGTTGTGTTGGGCAACGTGGTGTGATGAGCCCCACGTGTTACTGCAAGGGACAAAGTGCTCATCCAGCGTTGGCCATCCTCCTTTGGGTTGGCCATCGTGCTTTGGGTTGCAAGAAGTCTTCAGATCTGGGCTGAGAGGACCTGCATTTCTTCAGGTCCTTCTTTGGGGACGGGACGTGGAGCTTACGTCCACTGCAGTCAAGAGCTGTGTTAGTCTGCGTGTAGGAAATAGTCATCTTTTGTTCCAAAGGCAAGATGGGGATAACTTGGCAATTTTGATCAGTAGCATATGCAAAGCGGGGGAGAGTTATTTTACAGTGTGGTTCCATCTTATCACTTTTAGGCGGGCGTTGNGGCCGAGGTGAGGAGACGCGCGATCCTGCCTTGCCCGGGCAGCTGTGGGGTGCTCCCCTTCTCCTGCGCTGAATCACCCTTCTGTCGCTGGAGCCAGATGTCACTTTTCACACAAATTTTTTTTGTTGTTTCTTGTTGGCTCTTGCTGGATTTGGCCACAGCGAAGCGGTTGGTGAGGACGTTGGTACCAATGGTGGAGGGTGCCACTAAGTGCAGTGGGTCCTGCAGGCCATGCTGGAAGAAAACACAGGGAGAAAAATTCTTCCTTTAAAACAGTCTCCTCCCTCCCCGTTCTCAGGCCAGAAACTAAAGTGAAGGTTTCTGGCATTTTTCCTTGGAGATGTGTTTGTTATCCTTGGAAGTAAACGAGGGCCTGGCTTTTCCTGTGGTTGTGGTATCTTTTGCCTGGATGCTGAAAAATGCTGGAACTCTCTTAGAATTTTGGAGCATGTTTTGACTCTTGTGTGTTCCTCCCACCATATCTGTGCACAGAGATGTTCTTTTAAAATCCTAAATTCTTTGTAAAGTCAGACATGGAATTAGAGTGTTAAGGTGTGACCTACCTGTCGTGTAACCCTCTGTCCTCATGAAGAGCCTGCTTGGATCAATTGCATCTTCTCGGAGGTGTTTTTCCATCTGCCCTGCACAATTTAATTAGTTTGCTTTTTTTTTTTTACTACTTCTATTTTGTGGTTGTGGTTAATTTGTCAGTGAGGGCATCACCACTTCAGACACTGTCCTCAGGATATGCTGTGCAATGGGAGAGTTGAGCCTGCAAGTTGAACTTGTGGAAGTTTTGCAGACCTAAAGTCCCTGGTGGGTTGAGGATCAGGTCCTCAACATGACGATGTGGAGGTTGTACATCCTCTGGCCTTTCTCGGTGACACTCCTGCAGGCTGTGGAAATAGAACCTACTGAAGCATCATCATTTGGAGATGTACCAAGTGTCCCAAGTGTCCCTTGCTTTGACTGGGTAGCTCTGATAAAATTTACAGCCATCTCATGTTTCCCTTAATTTCTCAGCTTTCATTGTAGTAGAGTATTTTGTGCAGAATCCAGAAATAGGTCGGTAGATGCGTTGGATTTTGTGATCAGACCCCAGACTTCATAGCCTTCCATAATTACTGTGGTTTTTTTTCATTTTGGCTACGTGAGTTATGATTAAATCTCACATCTAGTCCTTTCCAAAACCTTCTTATAGAAATTCTGGGCTGAAATGCTTCAAGACAATTACCATTAAAATTAATATTGTGGTACTGTTAAATTTGTTAAATATCTGCACTTTTTTTCTGGGAAATGGAACTTGGGGTAATATAGTCCCAGACCATCAGGAAACATGATGGTCTTGACTTGTGGGCTTGACTGTATTCCATATAAAAATGTTATTAATTGGGGCTTCGCATAATTCTGGGGTTTTTTTCCGCATGAGCTGCAACATTTGAAAGGTGCCTAAGCAAAATAAAAAGTCAGGTTTGGTTGACCAGATTTCATGTGCCTGTGACATTTTTCATGAGCTTTAGTAGGGGAGTGTGAAAACCTCACCTTGAGTGAAGGCAGTACAAAGCAAGAAGAACGCAGGTATGTGAGAGTGTCTGGTTTGCCTCTGATATGGCACATGGACTTGCAGACCAACGCAAAGGTCCCCACCCAGCTCTTCAGTATTTTTAGTTATTGCACTTGAACTTTAGCATGTTTAATATTTTTTTATTATTACTTGGGTTTAGTGTAAGCTGATTTTTTGTGTAAGAAAAAGCTGGCATCTTTTGCTGAACAGTATTGTTCTGAAGAGCAGTATAATTCCACGGCAGGAGTGGGGGGTTGGAACTTGGTGATCTTTAAGGTCCCTTCCAACTCTAACCATTCCATGGTTCTATAATTTCATTTCATTGCTAGCCACAGCTGCTAATCAACTCTTTGGCTGTTGCTTTTTTTTTTTCTTTAACCTGCTAAATTAAAAAACAAGTGTCTGAATGAAAACACAGCGTGGAGCTGCTGAAGTCTTTTCTGAAATGCAGGTGCTCTATGAAATTTTTTGCTTACGTGCTCGACATTGCTGGCAAAATGGAGTAATTTAAAACCGTGGCTCCCGTGCCTTGCAGCTGGTTCTCCACCTTCCGTAGCTCGTCCTTCTGCAGCTGGTCCCTCCCATCTGGTTTTGTATATATTTTATTATTATTATTATTATTTTTATTGCTACAACAATGTCATTGAAACGGCATTCTCTAGGCCGGTGTCTCATACTTAAAATATTCCGCTGAGGATGGCTCTGAAACCGGAGCGGGATGCCGGCTCCCCGGGGAGGCAGCTGGGCAGCGCAGGAATTCAGACGTGAAGGGGATGAGAGCATCTCGCTGCTCTGCCTTCCCCTCTCGCATCTCCTGCTGAATGATGAGCACCTCGGATGAAAGGCACTATAATGGTAAAAATAGCAAATGCAGCCAAAATATCTGATCGAATGATTTAGTAGTATTGTTTTTCCACTGCACTGAGGAATCTCCTCCCAACTGCTGGAATTTCATTATTTATTTATTTATTTTACAAAGCGATGCTCCTAATTGCCACTGCTTGATCAACGGGTGGGATGGGCTCTGATCACCGTCGGTGCCGTTTCGAAGCCTCCGACGGCTGAAGAGCAGGTTGCTGCGCTGCCAGGCAACCTTGTGTTTTCACCTAGTAGCAGTTCTCTTTCTGCAAGGAATTTTTCCTCCTCTTTTTTGTCTTTTTGCTTCTTTGAGGACAATTACTGCCCCCCGCCCCCCGCCCCGCGTGCGGTGCTTCTCAAAATCGTTGCCAGCTGCCTGGTTGCAACCAGTGTTGTCAAAGGGGTTTGACATGCGCATGTGGGTTTTTTTTTTCCTCTTGTGTGCCCTCTGTGAGAGAGATTTTTTGAGTTCCTGCTTCGTCTGATGGGGAAATAAAAATCCAGGGCAAAAAACTGGCCTGAGACTTCTCTTGGGACATCTGAAAAGAGCTTATGGGATACACTGGGTTTTCAGGTGCTCACCATCCTGCCCCAAGTGTTACTGCAGAAAGAGCTGAGATGTTTGTATGTCACTCCTGGTGCTTTTCCTGAAGGTGCAGTGAGAGAGCATGACAGCAAGATTGTTAGTAAAGACATGAAATATTCTGAAAATGGGCTAAATCACCCCAAAATGAGGTCATTGCATTTGACTCTACTGAGTAGAGGTTACTTTATGTCCTTGTGCCACTCAGAGGACAACAAGAGATCCTTTGTTCTTCTTTGTGACCTTATTGGTGTGAGTTCAGGAAGGAGCAGCAGAGCGTGAGGAGGAAGAAGGATCTTCTGTGGGGCAGAGATGAGGGTGTTGGGAAGGGAGCCTGAGCCAGCCTCTCCATAACTGCAAGGTAGAATTTTGCCCCAAATTTACTGCTATTTCTTTTTTATACTTAGTGTTTGAAAATGTTTCTGAGACTTACGGGTTCACCTGTGTAATTCCTGTGCAAAATCAGATTTTGGCAATGAGATTGGTTTGCCAAAGACTGGGTGATGGTGGCCACCTTAGAAGAGAGCCTTTCTGTGGGTGCCAGCACCTAAGCTGTTGTGGGGCATGGATGGGCATAGTCTGAAGCTGGTGCTGAGGCTGTCTCATGTCCCATCCGTGATTGGGAGCATGGGTTGAATCCTGGGCTTTGGTCCCAGCAGGCTTCATTGCCAAAACACGTGATTAGAGGGTTCCTACCAGCTTGCTGCTGATCAAAAGGCTTCTGCTCTGAGAACCTTAGACAACTTCATGCAGTAATAAGTGAAAAGTTCCTGGGTGCAGGTAAATCTCCACAGTGCAAGGTAGCTCCTTCATAGAGCTACTCCTGCCCAAGACCTGTCCTGCACGGGATGCCCAAAGCAAGCATTTCTCCTTGCTAATAGGGCCCAGGGCTCAATAACCAGCAGACTGTCAGGAATGTCCAGCTGTGCCAAGAAAAGCCTGCTCAGTCAAAATCGCCTGGTGTCCTATTTTTAGAGGTGAACGTAATCATGGCTGTGTTGTCTCACTGCCTTTGCCCGTTGTTACGTTCCTCTGCAATCTCTGCTGAAGCAAGAGGGAGCTACAAGAAGGCACCTTGCTCAAACTTGAGATTTGCTAGTGAACTGGTAGTACAGCAACGTGGGTTTCCCCAGCATGCACCGGCCACGGGGCTTCATCAGGGTTGACCCTGCCACAGACCAGCAGAGGTTATGCTTGGTCTCACTCTCTTCCTGCCCCAGTGTGGATTTTCAGCTCCCAAGGTCAAGATAGGGCAAGGGGGTGCGTGAAGCGTTGAGTGGGAGCGACCTGGTGTGATGGTCTTGGAGGATGCTCATGGGCTGAGGGGCTGAACCACCAAGTGGTGTGTGCCCTTGGGGTAGGGGTCTCAAAGGGAACAGGGTTCTTCCAGCTGTAGGGATGTATGTTCATTCCCTCTCCAGTCCTTCTGTGAGTGTCACTGGAGGAAGGAGGGGGTTCAGGCAGCCAGCCGCGTTCACACAGGTGCCCAAATTTGAGTCCTCATTTCAACCAGTGATAAGGAGGATACGGTGGGTCCCTATGATACTTGCCTGATTGTCTGAAATGGGTTCTCCAAACCACACTTCAAAAATAAACAAATAAGGAAATAAACAAAAAGCCCAGCCAAACTACTTTCTTGGTCTTCTTGACCATGCTGAAGCAATGGCAGGTAACTTCTGCTCAGGGTCTACTGTAGGTGCTGTCTTTATGATGAGTTACTTCAATGAAGCAAAGTATTTTGTGGATTTCAGAGTATGAAAGATGGGGGAATCTTTTCTTCTTTCCCTAGATGGAGTTCATTGGAGTGAGCCAACTCTCGTTCATCCACGACCTGGGACCAAAGGGCATGTGAGTTGTGAGCTGTGTCTTTGCAAGTTGTGGTTCACCAAGAGTACGGCTTTATAAACAAAATATTATTCAAATTGATGGGTTTACCTTCTCACCAATAACTGAGTGGAGAGTGTTTTGCCATCTGGGTGTAGGAATGTATTAATGTTGAGACAGAGACACTAGAATTTTGGGAAATAGTCTTGGGAGTGGGCTGCTCTGTGAGATGTGGGCTGCAGCCCATTGCCTGGCTCTTGAGTTTTCTCTGCTTCCCTCACCACGACCTGCTTACCTGCTTGTTCTCCTGCTTGTGCTATAAAACAGGGTCCTACATTTCCTAAATCTGCATGATTTCCCTCTGGGGGGAGGGTATTTTTGCCCTTTTTCCAGCCTTCAGGATAGTGGTGCAGAGGCTGCTTGAGCACAGCTGGACGGAGGTGGCAGGAGGCATCCCTGGGGTGTTCAGCAAGCATTCTCCACCCAAGAGCTGCCCCTCCTCGCACCTCCAGGTGTGCCATGCCATCCATCTTCACCATCTTTCTGTCCTTGCAGAGAAGGGTTGATCATGAAGCGCTCCGGGGGCCACCGCATACCCGGCCTGAACTGCTGCGGCCAAGGAAGGATGTGCTACCGATGGTCCAAAAGGTACTGCTGGAACGGGCAGAGGCACCGACGCCATGTGCTCCTCAGCCACACATGCAAAAACCCTCAGGTGTTTTTTTTTTTTTTCCCTCCCCAAAAAGTCTGAGAGGGAGATTCCTAATTTTTTTCTTACAAAAGCCACAGATTTTCAGGTTAAAAGGACCTGTAGGATATTCCCCCCACACCCTCCTGTGTGGAGAATGGTGTGGTTTTTTTCTTCTGCTTTAGAGTTCATAGAAGGGTTGTGTTGCTCCAGAGGAAAACTGGGATTTCCTACAGCCCCGAGCTGGCAGAAATGGCAATAATCCCCTGGTTGGAACCCAGCTTTCCCTGCTGTGAGAGCACCTGGGAAGGGGGAGCACCTGGGAGGGGACATGGCTGGTGACCCTGCCCTGGCCAGAATTCAGCCTAGTTTTCTGAGCTTCCCTTCCTCAATTTACAAAAACCAAATATATTAGTTGGCCTCTTTGGACCTGGGTTACATCAGATGCGACCCACAGCAGTAAGGAGCTTTGGTGCAATTGACCTTGGAATTTAATATGTTGCCTCTTCCTTATTGCTGCAAGTGTTTAAATGGTGGTGTTTTCATGGGAGTTTTCACAAGCAACTCTGTTCCTGTGTCCCTTCCCATTGCGCACTGATGTAGCTTACTGTCCCCGTCCCTCTACCTCCAGAGTTAGATCTTGGTGTATCCCAAGGCTGCAGCACAGGGAGGTGTGTGCTATGGAAGAGTATCTGTGTTATCAGCAGGCATCCAAAAAATGCAAGGGGCATTTCCTGGATCCTGCCCTTCCTGGGCAAATCTTTCCTTTTGAAAATCCATAATCGGCCTTCTAGCAATCGTTCCTTGGTCTGTAAGAGTTTCCCCAAGCATTATACACCTTTGGGTTTTAGCAACGTTAGTTTATCTTGAAAAAATTTCGTTTTCCAGCAAAGTCTTTCAGCTTTTGTGTCAAGAAAAGGTCCTATTTCTTCACAGTCTTTCCAAATTTTTTTAATGTAATGCTGCAGAAGATTTCTGTAGTAAGTGCACTAGGAGATGAAGATGTGACCCTCTTCCAGGTCAAATCATTAAATTGTCTCCAATTCTTTTTTTTCTCTTTTATTGGGGAAAAAAAAAAGGTGCCTTTTCCTCTCAGTGCCCCTCAGTTAACTCTTCCTTGGGTTATGCAGAGCTCAAGTTTTAGTGAGGACAGTAGAACATTCAGCTCTGATGGATCTTGATTTGGCCTTAGAGCCTAAAGAGGGGATGGGAGAAGTGTTTGTGTGGGATTGTGTGCTGAGTAACACCAGAGGGTACCAAATCCCTGCTGGGCTGGGACTGACAGCGTGTACATCAATAAATAAACAATTAATAGTATTATTTCCTAGAGGAGGTTATTTAAGTAAAGGATTTTAGGACATGTCAAGCTGGGGGCAAAGCTGTTGCCGAGCATGGGGCAGACTTTGCCATAGGCATTGTTGTTTTATATCCCGAATTAATTTCATTTATCATAATAGGTGGGGTGTGTTATGACCACAGGGGCTGTGGAAAGGGACATGGAGGAAGACAGTGGGGTGATGCTGTGGGTGGGCACAAGAAGACTTCTCGGGCACGGAGAACTGCCTGGGAAAACCACAAAGGGGAACGCTTGGAAATCTACTTCTTGGGGGTATTTGGGAGTGAAATTATGGGCCAAATGATGGGGGGAGGGATTTTGGCACCAAATGAGAGGTGATACTGGGATAACTCTTTCAGGGCCTTCAAATGAAAGAAAATAGTGTGGTATCTGGAAGTAGATCAGGAGCTGAGGCTGTTACTAAAGATGCAGGAAAAAACACATTTTTTGCATTATTCTCTGTTGCTTTGTGTGTTTCTGAACGTGAGGTGAAGATCTGGTGCCAGAGACCTGTGTGGGACAGAGGGGGCCAGTTACCCCAGCTATGCTGCAGGGGGAGAAAAAATTAGAAATGCCATTCACAGTAAAAAAAAAAAAAACCAAACAAAAAACAAACAAAAAACAAAAACAAAAGTGTTTTTTCCCCAGAATTGCCTTCAGGCTATGGTATTTATGTAAAACCTGCCGGTCATCTCTCATCATGTGTTTCTAACAGGGTGCCTGTTGCTTGGCAATAAAAGATTTCCAAAGTGCCTCGTTCATGGATTTTGATAGGAGCGAAAGTGATCCTAGCATCATAATTGATCTTAGAAAAGTCAGGTAACTCCCTTGTTGCCTCTAGGTACAGCACACAAGCTGAATAAAAATCTGGGGTGGAAGAATCCTTGTTGCACCTTGCCTGATTGCTGGGACACTTGGCTGGGAAGTTTGTGGGCAAGAAGAAGGTTCTCATTGGTTTTGTTGGACATGAAAACCTATACGTTCAAAGACTACAAAGGAGTTATGCAAATAATGTTGAAAGTCTTACCCAAGTTCATAAAACAGATGATCTGCTGCTCAAGAAAACCATACCCCTAAAAAGAAATTTTACCTTTTAGTTGAACGCTTTCCTTTCTTGGAGAAAGGTTTTACACTTTTCCATTTTATTAGCTTTCTTTTTTTTTTAATGGCTCATGCTTTGAGGACGAACGTGGGTGAAATACAAGTTACCTGGTTGCTGTGCCTGTGCAGGTGGCTGGTGGTGAAGGACTCTTTCCTGCTGTACATGAAGCCGGATTCAGGGGCCATTGCCTTTGTCTTGCTGGTAGATAAGGAATTCAACATTAAGATTGGCCGGAAAGAAACAGAAACTAAATACGGGTTGCAGATCGACAATCTCTCTAGGTAAGAAATATGGTCTTTATTTACATCTTTGTTATTTCTTTGCTTTTGCTTTTTTAAGGAAGAATTGGTCTGCTCCATGGTGGGGGGAGGGTGGTTGGTGGGAATTAACAAGGGGAGCTGTGCTGCCCTGGTGTAGCTCAGTATCCCGCAGGGCTCAGCCTTGGGTGGCTGCTGGGGACTTTTATACCTGCTGGGGGTTTGACTTGTGTAACCTTGATTATTTCCTGTGTGTGTCTTAATGTGTTAATGAGGCTTTTGGAGCCTCAGCTGCTGTTTGTCCATCCTTGTGGTTATTGCTCGGGCCCTGGGGGCATGGTGCACGTGGAGTTGCTCAATCTTGTTTTGCAGCAAGGGTTTACAGCAATTTCTGTGGTGCTCTGATCCTCCGTGCTGCTATTCATCTTTTAAGAAATACGGCCTAAGCTGGGTCCGGCTCTCCTCCAAGTTAAGCTGATGCTATTAATTTCCATCTGCAGCATTCTTTTTTTTTTATACTTGGCAGAGCAATGCTGTGGGTAGTCACGGGGATCAGTTCAGTGATGGTTTATTCTTCTGCGAACGGAACAGCAGAGCAAAGACCTTTTGCTGTTCCTTCCTCCTTGCTGCGGTAAAACAGGACTGATGCAGGCGAGGAGCGTCCCAATTAGACGTACGTGGCTCCAGCCTCCCGCCCCTGTCTGTTTTACAGGTCACTGATTTTGAAGTGTAACAGCTACAGACATGCCCAGTGGTGGAGGCAGGGCATCGACGAGTTCGTTCGGAAGCACGGCAAGGACTTCCTCACGGAGCATCGCTTCGGCTCCTACGCAGCCGTGCAGGAGAACACGCTGGCCAAGTGGTGAGGAACCCGGCGGGGATGCGGCTGTATCACAGCGCCCTGGGGGCTGTTAGTTACCTGCCTTAGCCCCAGGTCTGATGGACAAAGCTGGTGGCATCTGGTAGCTGTAGGGGACTGAGGAGAATTAGAGATGTTGGGGGGGGGGGAAAGAAAATAGGCTTTCTTCCCCGGGAAGAGAATAATGAGTGACAGGAGTGCTGTGGTCCCGTTACAGCTTTGCATCATTTTGAAACATCAAGTTTTCATTTGAATTTGAACACGTTGGGTATTTATTATTGTAATGATAAAAATGGTATTTTGATGCACGTATAATTGGCAGGGTGCTTATGAGTTAAAACCAGAACTGCTCTTTCATTAAGGTATTCCTGCCTTCTAGTTTTATCCTGGTTTCTGACTCCAGAACCACTGTTTCCTAAGGGTTTAGGTTTTTTGGCTCTGGGCTGTAAAGCCCACAGTAACACAGGTGAAAACATCTGCCTCTGGCTACTCCCTTCTCCATGGCTCCCTCCCCAAAGCAGCTCTGCTGCAGCCTGTCCTGCCCGTGCTCCTCTGCGACCGATGATCTGGCCACATTCTTCGTGCTCTAAAATGCAAGATAGGTCCTGCCCATCACATTTGTGAGGCTGATTCTTCTTCTGTAAGGCAGCGATGCCCTTCCAGGCACCCTGGGTGTGCTGAGATGCAAATGCCACTCACCTGGTTGAAGAGCAGATAAAATGAAAGAGAATCAGCAAATGCAAATTCGGGTCTAGCCTAAAGGGGGCTGGGGTTTATGCACACAGCAGCAGCCCGGTGGAAATCTTCCCATCCGTACTGTAACCAGATTGCACTGGGCCATTCCCAGAAGCGCCACGAAAAATCGATTCTAGCTGGAAGCAAACCCTGGCAGTGCTCTCACTGCTATTTGGCAGCCTCTGCCCAAATAGTTCCCGTAAATCAAAGCAGACGCCGCTCCGCTCATCCTTCCCCGAGAGGCAAAACTAGCTCACACGTCGAGCAAAGCGCAAGAATCATGTGTGCAGTCGGCAGAAATGCCAAGTGGCACTTGATGAAGCCACACAATAAGAGATTATTAAGCTACTAACAGCAGCGTGACATTCTCTCTGCGTCTTGCCCTAATTCTTGAGATTTGGTGTGCGGTTGCTTCCGAGAGGAGAAGGCAACTGGCCTTCACGCAGAACCCCTGTCAATCTACAGCTCTGGAGTTTGTTTAATGAAGAGGGAGGAAACGGAGAAGTTTGTGCTGTGTTTGCTTTTGCAGGTATGTAAACGCCAAGTCGTACTTTGAAGATGTCGCAAATGCCATGGAAGCTGCTAAGGAGGAAATCTTCATCACAGATTGGTGGTTCGTACTTGCGCGTTTGGGTGTTGACCAGCCCCCTCTCTCTCTCCTCTCACTCTCCCTTGGGATGTTCCTGACAATGGGGCACTGTTTGGAGGCCCTACAGTATGGCAGCTAGCCCTGCGGCCAGATGGTTTGGCAGCACACCCAAACATCTCCTTGTGTTGTATTCAAAGGCCTTTTCAGGCAGGTTGGCAGCAAAAGCGCATGCTTGAAATCCAGCAGCCTGGTTGTTTCTCTTTCCAAGGAGAGGCCTGAAACGGCATGAGGGTACCACCCGAATTGCGAATGCTGCAGCTGGAGGCACTCATCAGGAGTGTAAAATCGCTGCAGACCCAGGGGGCAAGAATGTTTTCCAGTGTGGAAGGGAACAGGGACACTCAAACACCTCTAACGGTGCTCTTCCCATGTGAAGAAGCACATGGGAACCTCCTTTCAGCTCCTCCTCATGGTTTTGGGAAGCCTCGTGCCAGCAATGAGAGCATCTTGGGGAGAGGGGTGTTTGATTTTTGCTCTGCTCTTAAATGGGCCAGACAATGGAAGGGGAGTTTTGTTGTCCCTTCCCTGAGCTGTGTGATTGCCAAATGACCTGTCTGGCTCTGTCCACTTACTAACGAGTAATTCAATATGTTTACGGAGCACTCTGGTTCCCGCTTGAGGAAGAAAGAGGGTCCTGGCACAGACTTGGGGCAGAGTTTCTTGGCTTGGATGCTGGTTGTGGCTGCCTGTGTCTTGCTTTTGTTGGGGATTAATCTGGCTGAGCCAGCCTGGACTTTGGGGATGGGATGGTAGGGCAGGCTCCCAAGCCACAGCTCAGATGTCCTCTTTAACCTTGGGCACGTCTCTGTGCTCCTCTTTCTCCATCTGTAAAATAAACCTTTTGCTGCTGATCTGCTGCCTGTAGGAACTGGGAGGATTAATTCTTAGGTGGTGATTATGAGAAAACTAAACATGGTGTTAGCATTTGCTGGGGTGAACCTGTTTCCAAAGCATGACCACGGATTAAACCCAATGCTCCTGGATCTCCACATGCAACATCAGGTAGCAATGCAAGAACATCACATTTCAGACCCATTGTCTCTTAACATTATATTCAGACAATTGTTAATGTATCTTGGAATTGCAAAACTTACCCGAAACTCCGAGCTTCAGATAAAAATGCTGTTGTCAGAAGCATGTTTTCAGGAGGTGTCAATATGCTTTAATCGAGCGCACGCTCCCATGCTCTGTACAGAAGTACAGGCATGAAAATCTGTCACCTTCCTTTGCAGGAGTTAGATGAGATCACTTAATTATTCCTTGTAATCCTTAAAGCTATGAATCAATAAAATGTCCTGTTGAGAGATCACATTGCTTTGCCTTTAAGCAGGAATCCAGGCTACTCAGTACCAGGAGAACTGAAACGCTGGCCTTATTTATTTTTTATATCTACACATCTCTTTCAAATCTGCTTTGGGATTTTCTTTCGTTGCGTCTTTCTTGCATAGATGGAGTCCAAGTTTCCCCATTTATACATCGCTGTGAGAACTTGGTCCCGTGGGTTGTTGAATACCGAGATGAATGTGCTGGGCACGTCCCCTGCCCTTTGTAACGCTCCGTTATTAAAAAAAACAAAAGAGCGTGACGTTGGAGAGTGCATCATTCTGGGGAGTGAGCCTTCATCCATCTCATATGAACTTTGATTTCTGTGCTTCCCGAGTTGATGATTTAGGCTGATGTTTTATTTGCAGACTACAGACGCTGTGTTTTGGGGGTTTTTTTCCACCTCTTTTGTTTCCTTAGGCTGAGCCCAGAAATCTTCATGAAGCGTCCGGTTGTGGAAGGCAATCGCTGGCGGCTGGACTGCATCCTCAAGCGGAAAGCAGTAAGTGAGCTCCAGCTGCAGCCTTCACCCTGCAGAGAACTCCAGGCGCCCTCCCAGTTACAGGGTCGTGCTGGGACTGGGGCGTTTGCCCCGTTTTATTTTGGTAGGGATTAGAGTTAAAGTTGTCCAGCCCTCACTTCAGATGGCCTTGGAAAACTACGTGTTTTGATTTGCTCTTCCTGGGGTTTCGAAGAGGTCAGAGGCAGAAGGGTAGACCTTTTGGTTTCTCCTTCGAGTCCTCAGGGTTGGGTCACCTCAGCTTTGCATTGCGACTGCTCTTGTGGGGTCAAAGAACTGTTGCTCTCTGGTGTGCTCCTTGTGGCTACTTGATGTAGTGCTTAGTGACATGGTTTAGTGATGGTTTTTTATCAGAGTTAGGTTGGTGGTTGGCCTAGGTGATCTTAAGGGTCTCTTGCAACTTAGACAATTCTATGATTCTATAAGCCCTGAAGAATTGATGTTCTTGCTGTTCACCAATCATTCCTTTCTGTAGTAATGAAGTGCCTGTTCACATTAAACATCCTGGTGTCCCCCAGCCCCATTGCCCCTGCTGGAGTCCCTCTTAGCATTGTCTTGCCCAGACCAAGCTGTCCAGAGCTCTTCTTGCTACATGTTGGACACCACAGCCCAGCTCTTTCACAGCTGCTACCGTTGGTATTAATGAATTTTAGTGGAGCATAAGAAGGGCCAAAGCCTGAAAGGTTTTTGTGGTTTATTATTGTTTTTATTTCTAAGGGTAACTTAAATGATTAGAAAGTGGTTCCCAGTGACAGGACAAGGGGCAATGGGCACAGGCTGGAACATGTGAAGTTCCATTAGAATATGAGGAAAATCTTCTTTGGGGTGAGGATGGCAGAGCCCTGGCAGAGGCTGCCCGGGGAGGGTGTGGAGTCCCCTTCTCTGGAGACCTTCAAGCCCCACCTGGATGCAGCCCTGAGTGATGTGCTCTGGGCAACCCTGCTTTAGCAGGGGAGTGGGACTGGGTGAGCTCTAGAGGTCCCTGCCAACTCCAACAATGCCCTGATTCTGTGAAAGGACTTTGTTTTTTTGGTCACTGGCTCTTACCTCCTATGTGTCTCCTGGTTTTCTTCGTTCCTACCCACCCCTTTATATAGTCTCGTGACTCTTGTGGCCACTAAGAAGTTCTGCTGTACCCTCCCTGCCTGTCCCTTCTCAGGTGGAAGCTCCAGTCATGAGGGTCCTGCTATGGAGAAGGGATGTGAGGAAACAGCTTCAGCGAAGAGTGAGAAAATAAAAAAGTAATAATTGCACAAACACGGGCAGCATCACGTTCCCCAGAGCTGGGCTGTGGTGCACAACATGTGTACAAGGAGGTGATAAACATGGCTTGGGGACTTGGACTCCTATTTGCATTGCCGTGTTACTCGAGTTGTTAAATGCTCATGTTAAGTAGGCAAATGCTTGTATAAACCTGATAAGACTTTTTTTCCCCCTCTGTTTTAATTTCTCCTTCTCGGCTGTTCCTCCTGAACAGAAAAGTTCAGACGTGCTGTTAACCTGGTGCCTTTCCTGGCTACTCCTGGTCAGGGTTCCTGTGCAAAGCTCTGTGCTGTTGTGTGCTCTGCTTTCTTGGGCAGCACTTTGAGATACGAGCAAGCAACTGCAGCATCTAGCTCTGTTTCTCTTCTCTTCAAGCATTTTCATCTCAGAAAACACTTTATTTTGTTGCTGGTTGTACCCTGCTTTCCAATAACATGCCTGAATCCAGACTACAGAGAACATGTTGCATGGAGCTGAGCGAGCCAGACAGAGAAGCTGAGCGTGAGGTGCTTATGAGTGTGGGCTGCACTTCATTGTTCACCCAAGCTGTGATAACACCGGTGTGGAAATGGTACTTTGCTCCGCATGAGCAGTGAGTCAGGAACAGAAGCATGGACAGGGCAGTCTCTTGAACTCTTGATGTGGTAGAAGGGCAGGAGTCCGCGTGGAGGAGGTCCTGAAGTAGTCTTTTGGCTCCTTCCCCCCCTTCCAAACCATTCCTTACCTGTTCCATGTGACTGAGGAAAAAAAAAAAAAGGTATTTTTGCATCTGACTGTAGCTGATTTGGAAGCAAGTCTCATTTTTTGGCAAATGACATATGGCCACAGGGCATGCTCACTGGATGGAAGAATTTGGCTTTGTTTGTCATGTTGACGTGGATTTTCCTATGGCTATAAATACCTTGCAAGAGTGAAGAGTGTTTTAAGATTAGTTCCTGGAAATACTTGCCTGCTCTCTCACTTGTGGCATTTCTTTGAATCAGCAGGGCGGTCAGCGAGCTGGTGTCTAGGTATTGGGGTAAGGCTGTCCCTTGTGTATGTCCTGTGCTGCCTTGGGCTTCTCTGGGTGCAGTGGGGAGCAGAATATCATCCACAACTTGGAGAGTGCTCAAGCTATCTGTAGTAGCTTTATGGCAACCAGAAGCTTAAAAGGCTAGGTCCCAAGTTTAAGCTCTACTGCAGGGTTTGAAGCCACGCTGATTTATTTACAGCAGTTTCAGTTTGTGTCCACCATCTGTTGAGGTTTAGGAAGTACTTGGGAGTTTGGAAAGTGCTTTAACAAGTTATAGTTCTAATCTAGATAGAATTCCAGTCATGAAAAGCACCGTCCTTTGAGCAGTGCTTATTGTATTGTAGGAGCTTCTTTAGCTTTACCAGAAGAAAGAACTTCTTTGCTGGTTTTGAGTTGGTTGTATCCCCTTTGGGAGAGGGATGTCCATATGTCCACACTGGTATCATTGTAGGCAAACCTCAGGGCAATAGGAAACAGCAGAAAACTTGGATGTTTGGAGATGAGGAGGCTGAGGGGAAACCTCATTGCCCTCTACAGCTACCAGAAAGGAGGTTGTAGAGAGGTGGGTGTTGGCCTCTTCTCCCAAGGGAATCATGGCAGGACCAGTTGAAATGGTCTGAAGTTGCGGCGGGGGACGCTTAGACTGGATATTAGGAATAATTACTCTACCAAAAGAGTGGTCAAGCACTGGAACAGCCTGCCCAGGGAGGTGGTGGAGTCACCATCCCTGGAGGTATTTAAGAAACGTGTAGACATGCCACTTCAGAGCAAGCTCTAGCGGCCAAGATTGCAGGGAGTGGGTTATGGTTTTGTGTATGGTTGGACTTGGTGATCTCAGAGGTCCTTCCCAACTGTGACAATTCTGTGATTCTGTGCTGTGTGCAACACTACTATATGTGGAATGAGTCACGTTTGCAAAATTTACCTCAAAGGATATTTAAAAAGGGCTATTAAGAATGACATGTTGGTAGGCCTTGGCGTAGCTCAGCTCTTCACACATGAGTCCAGGTGCTGAGCCCTTCTCCAGAGGCTCAACAGTTTCCTTAAGCGTTGTGGCGGACCTATACGTATTTTGGCATCAGGGTGGTGGATCTGAAAGAGTGTAAGCAAGAACAAGCCTGGATTTCTGTCTGTGGGCACAACACGTTTACTGCCTCTCGGCTCTTCTTTGCTTTGGGAAGGGACAGCACACGCTGACACACCTGCACACCACGTGTTTCTTGTGTTTCTTTTTATTTCTGACAGCAACAAGGAGTGAGAATTTTTGTTATGCTGTACAAAGAGGTGGAGCTTGCCCTAGGGATCAACAGTGAATACAGCAAGCGGACGCTCATGCACCTCCATCCCAACATTAAGGTAATGGCACCTGGGGCAGTGATGAAGGACATTCATGTTTGTTTGTCCTTGGTTACACGTGCTGACCCTCAATGTATTTGGGTGGGAACTGGAAAAAACAGCTGTTCCCGCCATTGCAATGGGGAGAGCCTGAGAATATGAGAATCACCCATACATTGATTACCACATCTGGCAGCTTCATTTCTTTAGGTTATAACTGAACGTAAAATTGCTTCGTTTAGACTTGCCAAAGCAACTTTTCATCTAATTCACAAGAAACATATTTCATGTGACAAGTTAATGGGGTTACATCAAATGGAAAATTACAATTTGAGAATGTTGCCACATTTCAGCATTTCTGCTTGCATATAGATGACGCAAGTCAACGCTGGATGTTTAACGTTCCCGTGGAATAAATGAACGTAAATGGATGTAAATGAACAGCGTTGGGCTCTCCTGTGCTGCTACACTTCTGCTCTGCCACCGAGCAGAAAATGGATTGTGGCATATGAACCGGTAGATAAGGCCAAATCCAGTCTCTTGAAATTAGAGCCAATATATATTTTAACGAGCAAGAAGATATATGGTGATCAATAAGGTGACCGCTAAATTAATAGATTTATTGTCACTCCATCAGTTGTCACGGTGAAGGGAAGCATCAGTTCACCATCACCTTTGCAGCAAAACAGGAGGGTGTAACTGGAAAACATGTGCTGTGCAGGTTTTGGGAGCAGCCATGTGGAATTCTACATTATTTTCCCCAGGAAGCTGGTCTAATGGCTTTCCTCTAAAATTAAAAACGAAAACTGTATACTGTTTGCTTAGATATAGAAATTACTTTGCCATAAACACATGTCAAAAAGAATCTCATAAACAAATGTCAGGCAAGTTGCTGATTTTAAATGTGGGGGAAAAAACCAGCCAACTTCTCATTTCACTTGTAGTGACAACAACCGAAGAAGTGAGTCACATCACCAATATGTTGTTTTCTTTTAGAGCAGGCTCTGTGTTTGAAAGCTCAGCTATTAGAGCTCTACTGGAAGCATGATTTTATTTGTTGAAACAGTTTCCTTGACTCTTGTCCTCTTTTAAATACTGTTGTTGTGAGTGTGACCTGTCTCGACATCAGTGACCGTTGCTGCTCGGGAATACCCATGTTGTGGGGAAACACCTCCCTGCCAGCAAGGATGAGCCCAACTAGGGGGGAGTCACGGAGGTTCTGTGGGGGAGGCATCTTCTAAAAACTCCAGTGCTTTCCCTGTCAGCCTGAGCAGCCAAAAAGAAAAAGCTGGGCAGCTCTCTGGCTGGAGGTGGAAACTGGGCAATGAGACTGAGCTGTAGTGTTGGTTCTCTCCTCAGGTGATGAGACACCCGGACCACGTGTCCTCCTCTGTGTACCTCTGGGCCCACCACGAGAAGCTCGTCATCGTTGACCAGTCAGTGGCATTTGTGGGTGGCATCGACTTGGCCTATGGCAGGTGGGATGATGATGAGCATCGCCTGACTGATGTGGGCAGCGTGAAGCGAATGGCAGCTGTGAAGTCGGTGTCGACTACCAACCTGGCAGTAAGTGAGCTTGCTCCAGCTGGTGGCCACCTTCCAACATCTGTGCATAGGGTTGGTGATGGGTTTGACCAGGCTGTGTCCACTTCTAAGCACGGGGTGGGCTTTAGGAGGTTTGAAGAGGAATAGTAATGGGAAGAAGACAGTATGTGAGCATTGAAGGCCTCTTTAGGGCTAGATCCTGACCAGCTGTTGCTAGGGCATGGAGATAGGCAGCGGGGTTTCCTCTGGAGCTTGGAGCAGCAGTCACAACTTGGAGGTTACGTTCCTAATAAAACTTAGCTAGAAATGCACAGTAAGCACTCAGAGTGCTCTGAACTTGTAGATAATCAAGCCTGTCCTTGATTGACCTTTCTGCTAACCTGGTTCTGTATGAATCCAGAGATGTCTGGAAAAATTCAGAGAAATCTAAATTGAGGAGAGTTTCAAGGGGAGTGATAACCCAGACTAAACTTATGGGGCAGAAGACAGTACTGCTAGCATTAATAGAAATTTCTGTTGAGTGTCTCCTCAGTACAGACTCTCCTTCAAATGCCTTGGTAGTTCCCACCAAAGCCTGTTTTTGTCGTGAAGCAAAGTTTGGTTCACAGTTGTTTCTGGGCATTGATAAACATAATCACCTGTAATTAAAGGGGAACCCATCCCATACATCACCTGCAGCAATGTCTTGTGCCTTTTAAGTCTGCAGCAGAGTCGTCTGAACGTGTCCCCCTGCAGACGCAAGCTCTGTCCCCAGAAAGCCACTTGTTCCAGAGAAATGCAGACGATGCCCCGGACATGTCAAAAATGAAAGGAGTGGGAAAACCCAGAAAGTTTTCAAGGTTCAGTATTTACAAGCATCTCCATAAACACAGCATGCACCATGCTGACAGCGTCAGCAGCATCGACAGTGAATCAAGTAAGTAACGTTTTTTGACTAAACAACATATATAAAGCCTGTGCGGAGGTGGGAGGGTGGGTGTACGTTGCAGATTCACAGAATTTCTAGGGTAATGTGCTCTTTTGCAAGGAAGGGAAGTTGATGAATTTCTTAACTATCAGAATAATAACCGGGTGTAGTCAGTATGTAACTTAGGAGTCCCTGCGAAGTGTACGAGGAGAGTTTTAAGGGGATTTCGCATTTAATTAATTTAGCAATTGTTGCGAGCCATCGGATGGTGCGCCATAGTCTATGTGGTACTTAATGTTTACAGCATTGGAAACATTTCATTCCCCAAGGGAGAATCAAATCTTCCATTTTTCAGCTTGTATTTATTATAACAGGCGAAGGAGCTTCTGAAGGCGATTGTCCCCTCTCACAGGCTAACGTTATCTAGGTTTAAATCAGTTCATTTAAGTGGAAATATTCCCCATTTACCCACTTACTAGAGAGGGGAGACTATTCAACAGCTGAACGTTTGAATGCAGCTTTTAATTCATCAGAAATGGCTTCAAAGCTAAAATTACAAGGATCGGCTTGACGTTTGTTCTAGCATGGAGTCCTTCTTGAAGTCCTCAGCTCCTGCAGCTCCTATTGCTGCTGGTGGAAACTTACTTGAGTTTCCATCGCTTCCTGCAGAACTTCCTCTTGCCTCCGGCTGGAGGACACCTTGATGGAGCTTCATTAGTCTTGGTTGCAATCAGCTCAGGATACAGCCATGGCTTTGCTACTTCAATATATCTGTTCAGATTAAAACCAGCTGGGTCTTTGATTTGGTCCTTTGGTCACTTGTGGTTTCAGCAAACTGACATCTCTCTTGAGCTCCTGTCATGGAAGGTATCTTCAGACAGGACCAGGCACTAGTGTAGCAGAAGTGAACGTGCTTTTTTGTGCCACAAATAGAGCGTCTTGACTTTCTGCAGGTTACTGTAACCCCCCTAGAAGTCAACCGAATATAATCCAGAGTTTAAAGCCCCATCTGAAAATGTTCCATCACCACACTGAATCCAAACAGGGGCTCACTGAGCCTCAGGAGGGTAAGTGGAGGAAGGCAGAGGTGCAGACCCCTTCAAGCTTTAGCTGCCCGTGGGTTTTTTGCATTGTAACAATGGTGAGAGTTAGGGTGGGTGCCAGGATCAGCCTTTACTGCTTGTTGTTCTCCCAGCATCCTTAGCACCCCCTGAGGACATGCTGACCAGAGGGCCATCTCCAGGAGCTTCAAAAACAGTGCATAAATAAATTAAAAACAAAAAAACAACAACCAAAAAAACCAGACCAAAAAAAAAAGTAACAACAAAAACTGCAATGAAAAGCCCAAAGAAATTTGCAATAACGACAGCAGGGAACAGTTGAGGAAATAGCTCTGTTTCTGATTATTTCAGCAATTCTCATTCTGTAAAGGAAGGGGCTTGTGACTGGGATTGGGAACTTCTGCATTGGATATTTTAAAATAAGCCTAATGCTGGAAGACAAATGCAAGCAGAGAGAGGAAGCAGCAAAGCGGCTGCTGCAAAACCTGTCTTTGGAAGAAGACTTGGGGAGGCCTCGCGTTTTGCCCCTTATTAAAGTCAATGAAAGCACACACCATGGAGAAAGGAGTTGGGTGGTTATGAGGAATGAGCTCTCCTGATCTCTGGACTGGTGGTGGAGGGACCTGTTTAAGTATGGTACCTCACTGAGATGCCCTTGAGTTCTAGTACGGGGTGAAGAGCAGTTCTTCAAGATCTTCCTCTTGCTAATGTCTTCCTCTAAGGCATTAATTGTCAATTATAACATACTAGTTACAAAATAGTGGTAGGTAACAAGGAAGAGATGCATTTGCTTCGTGGAAATGAAGCACGGTCTTCCCTGTTGTCACCTCATGCTCATTTGTGGGTCCTTGTACAGCCATTGAAGCTTGGTACATGAAGTGTGTTTTGGCCAGACAACGTGTCCCATGTCCCACCCATTCCCATTCCAGCACACAGAGTCAGCGATTCCTCAGCTCCACCTGGACTCTCACTTAGAAGCTCAAGCTTCCCAAGGCAGCTGTGGTCCATACCTGCTGCATGGCATTTGTGGCATGGCATGGCTTGGCTCTGCTCGGCTCAGTGGGGTTACAGCAGGGCTTGCTTCATCTAAACTGGTCTTGTTGCGCTGCTGCTCGTGTGTAATTTGTTGATGTGTATTTTGTTGACCGTTGAAAGGGGGTTTTTTGTATGCTAGGGGATGGTTGCCTGATGATGTGGTTGGGTGTTAGGAGAAAGCTTCTGGTGGTGGTGTGTTACTCTGTAAGTATCACAGTGGTATTTGGTGCAGTAGATGAAGGCTGCTCTCAGGGTCAGGAAATAACGCTAGTTAAATGTTTATAGTCTAACCAATGCCTTTGGTTTTCTTAGAAGAGAGGAAAAAGAGTTCACTCTGCACTGAAAATAGATGCTGTAGAGCAGTGATCCTGTTAGGAGGGAATATCCCTGTCTACAATACTTTGGACCATTTTAAATCACCATCCATTTAGAATTCAGGATCCATTTGTTCAACATGTAAAATTGTATCAGAAGATGACATCAGAATTTGGAAAAACAAAATCGGACAAACAAAACAGTGCCTAATGAGGGAACATGAGCTTTTCAGTCATCTTGTTTTAGTTAATAAAGACTGGCTTTTCTTAGAGGAGATACACACTGCTATAGAGGCAAAACAATAAACCTTTTAGCAGAGAATTCGGAATTGGTTTATTAGTATTGTAAATATCTTTAAATAGATGATAAATGTGGTGTTCCTGTACATATACCTACTAAGGTCAGTCGCAGCTGGGAGTGAATTGCCACGTGGCAATATTTAGTTGCCACAGGACTGTGGAAAGACAAAGAATTGTAGGGTGATTATTGTAGTCCAGTGTAGAGTGAATTCAGCAGCTGCTTTTTGTTTCCATAACAGACTCCTCTGTATAACCTGTCCTGCTTGTATAGCAAATACTAAATTAGGGAAGACAAAAATACTAATCTGCATCCTTTGAAAGCAGCAGGAAGGAAGACTAGGGGGAAAAGAGCTTCAGCCAAGGGGGACGGGCAAGTGCCACCAATGCTTTTCTGTGGCAGTGAGTGTCACCAGTATTATGCCATGGACAGCTGTGACTTTGGAGCGTGTGTTTTTGTTATCTTGTTTGCCTGTGACAGATAAAGGATCCATCCGCAGCTTGAAGACGGGTGTTGGGGAGCTGCTTGGGGAAACCAGGTTCTGGCACGGGAAAGACTATTGCAACTTTGTCTTTAAAGACTGGGTTCAGCTTGACAAACCTTTTGCTGGTAAGTGCCCTTGCACCCTGGAAGTCATTACATCACCTCAAACCCTCTTCCCCATCTTTACAGTCTCAAAACGTACTTTTTCCTGCTTCTGAGCCAGATATAATGAGGCTGTTTCAATTTGGCTGCTAGGAAGAAGCAGCAAAACTCCCTTTGAGAGGTCCTAGGGCCAATTACATGATTATGGACCATGGACTTTGGACTGTGGGCAATTGCATGATAATTTATCTGCACAGCCCTCAGTGCTGTGTCCCAGAAACTTCAGTTTGAGGAGGGGGGGTGCTGTACTTCTCCATATTCACACCTTTTGTGTTTTCCCATAGACTTCATTGACAGATACACCACCCCAAGGATGCCCTGGCACGACATCTCCTCCGTGGTGCATGGCAAAGCAGCGCGTGATGTGGCCCGACACTTCATCCAGCGCTGGAACTTCACCAAGGTGTGGTAGGGTTTTTATTTTTTGTATGTTATTCTCCTATCTTTCAACCTCTTCAAGGATTTTTTTTTTTCCCTCTGTGCAGATTATGAAGCCCAAATACCGATCCCTGTCCTACCCGTTCCTGTTGCCAAAATCTCAGCAAACTGCTAATGAGTTGAAGTATCAGGTGCCCGAGGCTGTTCGTGCCACAGTCCAGGTGGGTGTTAATGTTCTTCTGCTCACGTACTCATAGGAGAGCTTGTTTTGCATCTTTCCAGCAGGAAGTGATGGTGCCTGACAGACCAACCCTCTGCAGAACTTGAAAATACAAGATGAAAAAACTTTAATTTAACTCACGGCGTAGGTGGTAAGATCCTCGATTACAGTAAAATAATGCAACTCTTTCAGTAGAGATGCATTAATTTATAGCTCTGTCTGTGAGGTGGGAGGACCAAGCTGTACGCAGCACTCAGGTTGTGGGAACACCATGGCTTTGTATAGCTGTGTAATTTCTTTTCTGCTGCTCTTCTTCTAATGCCTAACAGTTGGGGTTTATGTTTCGGGAAGGCCTTATGGGTTGAGGTTGCCCACTTAATATTAATCTCAGATCTTTAGAGCAGTCTGCCAGGCTACTGACACCTCGCTCAGCGGTCAGCATTAAGTAGAGTCTCGGTGCTGTTGCTTTCTGCGTGGAATTTCAGCTTCATTTTATTATGCAGCCCCTCAGCCCTGTGAGTCCTCTGCAGTTCTGCACAGTCAGCCCACGGTCTTGTCTGTGACGATCATCCTCACAGTCAGAATTGCCAAGATACCTATATTTAAAAGCCTAGTTAGCTATATCAAGTGCCTTTATTGAATACTACTGTTACCCAGCAGAAACGTGGACTTGTTGAAGAATGAAAAGTCAAAATAGTTGTGCTGAAGCAGCAAAACAATTGTGTGTCTCTGCGGATGGAGGATGTATGAAATAAGGGCAATTAGACCAAAAGCAGGAAAAATGCATGGCTTTGTTCTTCATAAGGAGTGGTCCACCCAGATGACAGCAGCGCTTGGGGAAGCTTAATGAAAGGAGATGCGTTTTTGGGGGGTTTATGGGTTGCCAGGTTATTGTCTGCTCCTCCCCGCGTGGTGTGAGGGATCTTGTGTCATGGATCTTGGGCATTTTACATCAGGCTCCAAAACACTGCTTGCAACTTTTTGAGAAATAATCTCATTTCAGGCATCATCATGCTTCCCTCTGGCTGTAAATGCCTCCCCGGTTGTGTCCGTGACACCAGCTTTTTGGGGAACTTTCTTCTCGTGGAAGTGAGGGGGTTTGCGTCCCATGTCTGCACACTCCAACCACAAAATCAGCCTCAGCTTCTAAATCATGGGGGTTGCTGTAGCAAAAAGTTAAGTTCTGCTGATTCTAGAATTGGAAGAAGCTCCCAAAGGAGAAACTCAACTGAGCAGAGTCCAGGGCCAACTTTCCTTCAGTCCGCCCTGCAGAGCTGCTGGCTCAGGGCATCGGCCCATGGGAGAGGAAAATGAAGCTCAGATGGTGACTGCTAAATGCCACATACACCAGTGCTGAGTGATGAGGAAACCGGTTAAAAACTCACCACAGCGGTGCTGGGGCATGTCAAATAGCTGACATGTTCCAGGAAATGAGGGGCTGCTCTCAGTGGTGCCAGAAATGGGGAAAAGAGAGCAGGTTTGTCTAATTTATGACAAATTGCAGCTTTTAGAGACCTGCCAGGGTACTCCATCCCCAGGTATAGCCAGATAAACAGAATTATATGCTGTTAGGGCTGAAAACATGTTGCCCTGTTACAGGTGTGAGTTGAAGGCTGTTGGGGAAGAGGGAAGCGCATGATGGAAGCAATGAAGGTGACTCCTCTTCCCAGCCTGGTGCACCCTGCCTGGGTGCAGGTTCCTTGGCCCCAGGCTGCTTGCAACTGGGTGACCATCTTGGGATGATCTTCTCAAGCTCCGAGGCATGGTTTTGTGTGCACACAGTGTAATTTTGGCTGTCTCCACTGTAATGATCATGCTGGCTTGGTTTTCCTCCATCCCAGGTTTTCCTCCATCCCAGGGTGACACAAGTAACCTGAGCATCCCTGAAGTTGCCACTGAGGGTTGGGGGAGCAGCTCCTTCTTCTCGGTATTGAATCCTTTGGTGGCCACCAGCCAAACCCTGTGTTCATCCCATTTTGATGCTTTGTAGGGACTTCATAGGCAGAAGTTACAGCCCCGAGGTAAAATCCAGCATCCAGCAGCTGGCTGTGGGGCGACTGAAAAAAAAGCCTGGCTGCTGGTTCTCTTGTTTCTGAGCTAGTTTGCAAATCTGTCTTCAATTTGTGGGCAGATCAGAGGAAGGGCAAACACAAAGGATCTGTGGGAAGTGTAGTGTTGCTGCAAGCCCGAGCCCCTGCCCTGTCAGCAACAGCTTCTGACCTCCTTGTACCGTCTGGTTTTGCTCTCCTTTCTCAGAGGAGAGGAGCAGGAGAGTGTTTTTGGGAGGGTGGGGATGGCAATGACAAGGCCTTTTCCCCTGGGCCTGGAGGGTGAACGCAGGCTGTGTGGGAACTGATGCGGAGGTAGAGGCTGGGAGGGAGGAAAGGAGCCTCTCAGCTCAGACGTGGTCTCTCGGCCTCTTGGTTTGAGGTTTTGAGGCTTTGCTTGCAGTAACGGTGCGATTGCACGTTGGTTTTGCAAGAGTGCAAATAAGCCCTCTGCCAAAGCACTGGGTTTCTTCCACCTCTGCATTTCCCTTCCAGAGTTTGCAGTTATCGGCCAAAGCCAGTGCTGCGAAAGATGTGACGTGGTGAGGCAACATTCAGTTCCTGATGTAAATAGAATGAAAATTTAATGCTCTGGCAAAGGCTAATGCCTCTGTCTCTTTGAAGTCTGCGTGAGAGCTTGCATTGTTCGGGATTTATGCGCTAGCCCAGAGCAAACATCAAATTTATTGCTATTGTATCGGTTAAAGAAGTTAAAGAGATGACAATGCATGACAAGAGCTGCTAGTGAGAGACTGGAGGGTGAGGAGAGAAGGAGGATGGAGACACCAGCTCTGGTTGGTAGGGGCTCATGTAGCTTTTTTTTCCCCTGGTAAAATAGGTTGGGTTTAGAGCGGCTCACTTCAAATGCTGTGACAGGAGGAAGAGTGAGGTGTCCAGGAGTGTGAGATGAAGCATCAGTGATGAGGGAAGGCCTGTGTAGGACACTGCATCCCTAAAGCTTGGAAACTTAGGTTGTTTTAGAAGCATTTTATCAAGAATGAGACGTCTGTGGTGCTTCTCTGGCAGAAGGAGGTGCTCAGGTGGGAGAGGACAACAATGCAGCAATGGGATAGGGCACTTTTTTAATCAAAGCACTACTAAGCAATAATACCATTTTTGAGCATCCTTTTTCTCTATTACAAATGTAATAATAATGGTAAATATTGCATGTGTTACCTTGTTTAGTGAAATCTTGACAGTCCAACGGTGCTGGGGAAGAGCATCACCTCTGAAATAATTCCATTGGGATGCTGTGTTGTCCTGGGAGAGGTGGGAGAGAGCTGAAGGGGTTGATCTCTTGCTTTCCAGGTGATCCGTTCTGCTGCTGACTGGTCGGCCGGCATTAAATACCACGAAGAGTCCATCCACAACGCCTACGTCAGCGTGATAGAGAACAGCAAGCACTACATCTACATCGAAGTGAGTGGTAGGGAGGGAAAGCAGGAGGGTTGTGATGCTCTGGGCATGGCTCACAGCCATCAGGAGTTTAATTCTACTTCTTGAGTTCTGGTCTTAGTTTTTTTGGTGAATTTAGATAAAGGTAGATATTAATACAGCACCTGCTTTGAATTTTGGGGGCTGTTTCCATTGACTTCAGTGATCATCGAGCCAAGCTGTACCCAAGGTGGGGGAAAAAAGCAGATCTCTCCTTCATAAGCCTCTTGGCAAAATTGCCAGCAACTTTGACAGCCTGTGCAATAGTTTTCCTGTCCCCTCCATGGCTTTGCAGTGTCCCCTGCCCTGTGCCTGAGCCTTCCACTCCCAGGGCTAGGCTGGCATCTGTACAGCCTTGAGCTGCAGGAGTCTCCTGTGTCAGAGGGAATCCCAGTTCTGCTGGCTGAAGAGAGACACTTTGTCTCCACTCCCCCCTCTCCCTCCCTTTTTTTTTTTCAACCTCTTGGTAGGATGTTCTTTATGCAAACTTTCTGAGGAGCATGATTAATAAGGACTAATTTATTCCCTAAACAAGCACAGACACACAATCGTAATGGTAAGAAGAAGAAGAAAAAGAAAAGCATGAACTCAAATGGCACAGAAGCCCAGCTATCTTTAGTTGCACTTGGTCTGAAATAAAGCATGCAAATGTTTTGGGTTTATTTTTTTTTGTTCCTTGCTGGCAGCTGTGTAACAGGAGGTTCCCTTGCTTTTCCTGCAGAACCAGTTTTTTATTAGCTGCGCTGATGACAAAGTTGTCTGGAACAAGGTCGGCGATGCCATTGCTCAGAGGATTCTGAAAGCTCACAGGTAACCTGTTCTTTACAAGGCAATGAAAGTCTTCCGCTGGCATTTAAATGGTGTAGTATAAAATAATAACTTAATGGACGCAACTTTACAACAGCTTTTCCAATGCAGAACTGATGCGGTCAAACATCTGCTTGCGTTTGCAGCAGGGAGGTTCCTCAGTGATTTTTTGCAGCCAGAAAGTGATTTTCTGGACTTATGTATACATGTATTTTTAACTGTATTTTTAATTGTTTAATGTATTTTTAATCATTTAAAAGCAAGTCCTTTATACTCTGGGTCAGTGACACCTTTGGTGCCATGAACTGTGTGGTAAAGGCAGGTGAATGGGCAAGGAGGTTGAACTGGGGTTTGTGGCTAATTTAAATTATCTATAGAGAAGTTTGCCTTCAAATAGGGGAAGCAAAGACATTTCAAAGATCCGACTGCAGGGTCCAGCTATTGTTTGAACAAGTCTTGCTGGTAAGTGCTGGAGGGTGTTTACAACCTCCAGTCGTTGCAAGGGGACCATCATTGGTTCCAGGATGGATCAAACCCAGCCAGGTTTTAGACATTCCTTTTACTTGAGCGTGCCTAACCCTTTATTAACATTAAAATCGCAGGTAGTGTGGTGGCTTCACTTTTGATCCTGGACAGGCTTGCTTAAGGTTGCTTTCCTGGTGTGTCTTTAAGATACATACATGTTGTAGCCCAAACCTGTATCCTGGTCTGGCTGAGCTGATAGACAGAAAACTTGTGAAACTTCTTCCTTCCATCTCCCGTGTGTTTGTTTGCTGTGCACGGAGGAGTTTCCTGCAATGAGTATTTTTTTATTTTTATTTTTTTTTTACATTGTAGTTTAGGTGCTCTCCTTGGAACCACAAAAATTTCTCTCTCTTTGGCACTTAAGCTTGGAAATTCCCACTTGAGTGAAGCCCAGAGAGGCAGATGCTGGGGTACAAGCAAGCTCCCGTGGCCTGCCATGAGCCAGGCTTTGTTCAGAGGCGCTGTGGCAGGAGGTGCACTATTCAAACTGGGAGAGCATGGGTGTTATCTGCCATGCCCTTAACAGCAGGGCAGAATAACAGGGTGGAGCTGCTGGTAATCTGTGAGCTGCAATGCAAAGCCCAAATAATTGACATGAGCTAAGGATGAAAGGCCGGGGTGGATTTTCTCACCCTGGGTAACTGAAGGGTGGGTGGTGCCAGTGCTGTGCAAGGTGGGAAGCGCAGGAGAAGGCAGCGTGGTACAAGTTGAGTGCTCTGGTACAACCACACAGCATGGGAGGGTCTGACTGCCTGAACACAACAGCCACCAAGCAGGGGGTAAGGTGCAGCTGGGAATGGAGTTGCTGGTGTTTGCATCTGGTGGGCAGCCAGAGCAGCATCTCTGTGGAGGTCGGTGTCCCCTTGAAAAGCCACTCTGGATTTCCTGCCTTTGGGCACTGGCCATTTGCCCTTGGCCCTTTGCATCAGTTGCCTGCTTCTAGCAATGCTGCTGAGGCAGCAGCAAATTCTGCAGGTAATCTGCTAAGATTTTTCCTCTTACGTAAAGTTTATATAAAGGGTGTTGTTCTGTGCAGACGTCAAAAAGTCTGGTACAAAGGAGAGTCACACAAATGCTTCAGTGACGCATTTGCGGATGAGATGCTTGATTCACTTCTGTATTATTCCAGTTTTATGGCAATATTATGCCAGATTAACGTCGGTGGTTCCTAACTGAATGTAAGATTCCAGTTCTGTGCACCCTTCAGGGTGCTTGGCCTCGACAAAAATTAAAAGTACATGGTTTGTGTCAAGCGCTTGTGTTCCAAACTGACCTGGGGAAACAGTGTAGGTGACACAGGGATATTTAATTGTAGATTAAGTTCCTTAGTTAAGCTTGTACACTCTTCTAGACTAAATATTTTCTACTGAAGAAATTAATAACATTCATTACTTGGTTTTCTCTTTTTTTTTTTTGTTTTTTCTTCTCATGGGTGGCTCTTTAATGAGTTTAATAAACACTGGGCTTGGACAAACAAGCTGCTTTTTGAGGAATGCTTTTGTTGGTAGGTCTTTTTCATGACACAAACAGGCTTCGTTTCAGAGTCTCTTGTTGCATACGGGTAAGACCTCATTAGCTGTCTCCGAGGTCTGCTCTCAGACTAAAGCTGCTGTACAGTGCGTAGCACGGCTTTAAGGAAACACTGGTTCAAATGAAATTAAAACAGGTCCCCACTGTCTCCCTCCCAGCTCAGATGAGACCTCAGTTCCTCATGGCTACTGTGCCCTTAGAGCCAAAAGCACAACTTACTCGAGGAAGGAATACTTTTAACAAAAAAAAACTGGCTCATCTTAAGGCTGCTCCAGAAATGGTTTTGTCCTGATTAAACTGTGTTTGCCATCTAGTGGCAGCAGCCTTCAATGGAGCATCCTCCTCCTCATCATCATCCAGGGTGCAGGGCAGGGGATTGCCGGCAGCAGGGGTTGCCTGGAAAGCCCTGGCAGAGCAGATGCACCTGGCTCTTGTCAGCAAAGGAAACCCAAAGGTGGGTTTTCTTTCAGAAAAGTCCCAGGTAGGGTCACAATAGTAGCTTTCGTTCTGGATCAGATCGTGGTTTGGGTACGGTTTAGTTTGGCATTAGCTCCAGTTAGCTCTGGAATTGAGTTTTTGTGCGTTGTGATGATCAGTCAAATGCTGTTTTGTGCCCTGGGCTTTTTCCACCTTCAGTGATGCCTGTGACTCATAAAAACCTGGATGTAGTGGGAATGTCAGGTGAGATTTTGATTTCTCTGCTTGTGATAACCTCGTAATCTTTGCTATGGTATGCACCAGTCTGCACCAGTGTCAGTGTTGACTAGGCCATCGAGATGCTCAAAATAGCTTTTACAGTGGCTGATACCATCTACAAAACAACCTGTCCCTGCGCTTTCATGACAAAAATGCTTTTCTTTTCCTTTAGCTGCTGCTGTTGTCTGTGACAGCAGGTAATTCCTTCCCCCACTGAAGGTCTGAGCACTCGCCGAAGTACTCGTGACAGGGGATGAAGACCTGAAAATGGAAATACACATCACGCTTTGCTCCCTTAAAACTTGTGTGGCAGCTTTGGATGGAAACCAAGTTAGTCAGCACAGGGAAAGCGAACCCCCCCAGGAGGAACTCACCTTCTACAAAGCTGTAACGTTTGCAGGCTAATATTTCTCCCCAAACTATTGTTTCAGGGAAAACAAGCGTTTCCGAGTATACGTGGTGATCCCGCTGCTGCCTGGGTTTGAAGGAGACATTTCCACCGGCGGGGGGAACGCACTGCAGGCCATAATGCACTTCAACTACAGGTATTTTGTGGTGGGAATGTGGACACAGCAGGTCTCATGGGAAGGACTGAGGCACAGGGGTGCCCAGTAGCCCAGTGCTGGGAATGGGGTGTAGAGGAAGACAAAATGGCCCAAGACAAGGTGGTTTTACTGGAAAACTGACATATTATAGTACTATGGCCTGGGGACAGTCAGTCTGTGGAGATTCCAGAGTGAAATCTCCCTTGTCTGCAAGGGTCCTACCACACGTCCAGAAGGACAAGCTGGGCAGCAGAAGGAAGTCAGTGCCCAGTGAGAGGACAAGAGGTAACAGGCACAAACTTGTACATAAGAAGTTCCGTCTAAACATGAGGAGGAGCTTCTTTAGTTGGAGAGGGGCAGAGCCCTGGGAGAGGCTGCCCAGAGAGGTGGTGGAATCTCCGTCTCTGGAGACATTCCAAACACTCCTGGACACATTCCTGTGCAACCTGCTGTGGATGGACCTGTTTTGGCAGGGGGGTTGGACTAGATGATCTCCAGAGGTCCCCATATCATTCTGGGAATGCAACATGTCTCCCAAATCTGGCCTTTCTGCTTGAGCTTCCTGCTGCCGGGACAACCAAAGGTCTTTTGAAATTGCCCATGGGCTGTTTGTGTGTGGGCTTTTTAAAATGGGATGGCAGCAGTGGCTTTTCCAGCCCAGCAGACTCTCTGGCCCGTGTTGGCTTTCTTCTTGATGTCACTTCACAGGCAGACCTGTGGCAGAGATGGTAGCAGCCCTGCTCGTAACACGTTTTCCATCGTGACGGTGTGCTCTAGAAGGCAAAAATGCTCCTGGGCTCCTGCAGGGATTGGTACGAGCTCCTTTAGGAAATAAGCAGTCCTTGCTGTATCAGCAGTCGTTTGGGAAAAATGTGTGCTCTGGAAGCACCGTGTTTCTTCTGCTTGCATGGGGTATTTAAGAGGCATCTGTGTTTGCCGTTTACCTCTCCCGGTTCTGCTTCAACATATGCTGTTGCCTCGAGTCACAGTGGTGCTGACAGCTGCCTACCTTCTTTCCAGGACCATGTGCCGAGGAGAAAACTCAATCCTGGGCCAGCTGAAGGCAGAAGGTAAGAGCTTTATTCCTCTCCTCTGTGTTGCTGCGTCTTGAGTTGCTGCTATTGGATGGACACATAATGCATAAATTGGATTTTTTTTGGTTTCTTATTAATGTGGGCTTGCTGTGGCTGAGGGGGTTCAGGTGTGTGCTGCGGGTTGGTGGGGCTGCTGAGCAACATCCTCCTCCTCCTTCCATGGTGAGGTCTATCAGGTCACAGAGCCATGGCTGGAAGTCAGGGCTGGCGCTTTGATGCAGCCCTGATCCGGAGGAGGGGAGGACCCCAGGGAGGAGCACAGTGCGGTTGCAGCTGCTGAGGATCGTGATATTTGGAAAAAAGTCCTGAGCAGGGTCACGCTTCTGGGAGCGTCAAGCCCTCTGCCTCCCCCGTGAATCCCACCCTGGGCTTGTTTCTGGCACTCCTCGAACGTGGAGAGGAAAATCCTGCCTCAGCAGGAGGCTGGTTCTGAGTTGCTACAAGGGTGCTTTGCTTGAATTTGCCCCACCGGCAATCGGAGCACCACGGGAAACCCACGTTGTCCTGAATACTAGGGGCATGTGTAATGCCTGATCCGTTCTAGGTCTGTGTGTGTAAATCTGAGCTGCAGACAAGTACATGAGGACATGTTTTCCATACTGCATGAGGACAAAACCCCTGCTTCCAGCCTCCTTTCTTCCAGGATCTGCAGAAGAACAGTCGCCCAGTCCAGTTATTTTAAGATGTTCAGATCAATTGTGAGCGCTCGTGTCCTGCGCAAGGGGGACTGGGGTGGTTTCTCACCAAAGTGGAAGTAATCCCAGTGGGCAGCAGATCAGAGCAGCACAGAGAGCCCACAGCCAGCTTTAAAAGTCTATTTTTAAGGAAATATATTTCCATTATCTCTTTGTTTATTAGTGTTTTTTTTTAAAAAGTCATGTGAGCTGTTATTCATATGGGTCTTTATTCAAGAGGGTCTTTTTCTTCTCTCTCCCACCTCCCCTCATCCCACCGTATATGTTCTTTTTTAATTTTCAGTTGGAGATAAGTGGATAAACTACATATCATTCTGTGGACTTCGAACACATGCAGAGTTGGAAGGAAAACTCGTCACAGAGCTCATCTACGTTCACAGCAAACTCCTTATTGCTGATGACAACACAGTTATAATCGGTGAGCGGGGAGCAGGGGGGGGCTTGCAGAGGGGATTTGGACCACTCAAATACACCTGGATGAATCCCGTGGCTTCTCTGCCCCGTACTCAGTGCAGGCTGCGGTGCCGTTTGCTTTGCTGTGTTGTAATATTATTTTTCCTCGTGAAATATTTTGCTGTTTAAAAAATAAAACAAAAAAAAAAACCAACCCAAAAACAAACTCATAAATTTATCAGGAGGGTAGGTAAGGAGGGAGGGAGGGAAAGTACTTGGAGGGCCGTCATTTAATTTGCTTTTCTAAAGTGGTTTTAAATCTCTGTGTAACAGTGAAGAGAATCCCAGTGCAGGGAATATTGTCCATCTGTCTTGTATCAAACTCTGCTCGAGCAGGAAGACTTGTGAGACTTGTCATCTGTTCCTTAAAGAACAGAATGTGCCGTAAAATTTGGAAGGTTGGGACAACATGTGTCATTTATCAGCTCTGTTTCCTAAGAATGGGGAAATATGTTATAACAAGTAAAAGATATCATTTCATCTATTTCTTTTACCATATTTATTAGGAGACCACAAAGCAAAGGCAGGATCTCACTCTCAGAGTCCTGTATCGCAGCAGAAAAGCAGAGGTTTAGCCTGTTTCTTTAAAGAAACCTTTTTCCATCTGTTATATCAGCAATGAAAATTTGCCAAAGAATAACTTAAGGCCAGATTTTGCAAGACTCAAAATATTCCCCTCCTCCAAAGCAGCAGTAGAGCCTGTAGTCTCAGATAACCCGTGGTTAGTCTTGCTCCTCTTTTACGCTCTCGGGGGTCAGATCCCATCTCCAGTGCACACACCAGCCCAGAGCTGGATTTAATATTGCAGCAGGAAGGGTGTTGTTGCAGCTATGACAGTCTAGGGTCCTGAGACAGCTTTTAATTTCTATTTTCTGTACCTCTTTTCCTGAGGANGATGAAGGGAGTGGAGCATCTCCCATAGGAGGAAAGACTGTGGGAGCTGGGTCTCCTTAGTTTGGAGAAGAGGAGACTGAGGGGTGACCTCATGCATGTTTATAAATATGGAAAGGGTGAGTGTCAGGAGGATGGAGCCAGGCTCTTCTCAGTGACAGGCAATGACAGGACAAGGGGCAATGGGTGCAAGCTGGAACATAAGAGGTTCCACTTAAATATGAGAAAAAACTTCACAGTGAGGGTGAGGGAACATTGGAAGGGGCTGCCCAGAGAGGTTGTGGAGTCTCCTTCTCTGGAGATATTAAAAACCTGCCTGGAGGTGTTGCTGTGTGACCTGATCTATATGTTCCTGCTCCGGCAGGGGGATTGGACTGGATGATCTTTCAAGGTCCCTTCCAATCCCTGATGTTCTGTGATTCTGTGGTTTTTATACAGCACATGCATCTGTGCTGGCGGGTGAGGTGATGGAGAGCCAGCGTTATCCCTTTTCTGCCCAAGAAAGAGGCGGTGCATAGAAATACAAGGCTATGGGAGCTCTCAGGGTCTGTGTTTCCGTAAGGAATCTCTGTTGGGGGAAGCCACAAACGGTCCCCTGTGGAGACAAGGGATGCAGAAGGCTGGGGGGGTGATGGAGGGTGTGCAGGAGCATCCCACGCAGCGGTGGTGCATTCCCAGTGCTTCCCTTTCCACTTTGCCAGGCTCTGCCAACATCAACGACCGCAGCATGCTGGGCAAGAGGGACAGCGAGATGGCCATCATCGTGCAGGACACCGAGACCGTCCCCTCCGTGATGGACGGGGAGAAGTACAACGCTGGCAAGTTTGCCCAGTCCCTGCGGCTGCGGTGCTTCAGGTAGGGGATGCAGGCAGGGCTGGCTCGGGTTTAACATCATTTAGCACCATCGTTTAGCACCGTTTCACCCAGAGTTTCGCTGCTGTTTCGCTGGCATTAGCCTTTCTCACGCTGCTCCTGTCCTCAGCTCGGCAGCTTGAGTCACAAATCATTTTGCAACAGGATCTCGCTAGGAAAGCTCATAAACAAGACAGTGATATTTTGCCTCCAGATCCTGTTTTCACACTCTCTCAATTTGGGGTGATGGTCTCTCTTTCTAATGGAAGTTTCCTCACTAAGACCTGCCATCTGGCCCACAACACGGCCTTTTTTTCATTAAGACCTTTTTTTTTTTCCTTTGGGGTTTTTTTTTTTTTCTCCACCCTGCTTCCCATCTGGGCAGTTATTGCACAGATTAAGTAAAATAAAATAGGGCAGCGTTCCGGCTGACAGACTGTTGCCAGGGGATGGGAGCAGGAGGGCACTGGGAGCACGCAGGGTTTGATAAGTCCCAAGGAAAAACTTTTCCTTTCCTGGCATTTCCCAAGATGGGGAGCACCTGGTGCTTCAGCCTTCATGAGCATCAATTCCTTTGTCTTCTCAGGGTGGTCCTTGGTGGCTCTGATCTCAATCCAGAACACCAGGATCCCGTCTGTGACAAGTTCTTCAAGGAGGTGTGGATTTCTACGGCAGCTCGCAATGCCACCATCTTCGACAAGGTGAGGGACATGACTCCCTTCCCTTCCCTCTTTCCCATGTGGAAGCACCAGATGCCAACTAGAGAAGCAGCACAGGGAGGGCAAGGGCAGCAGGTCCAGCTCCTGGAGGTTAGACCTTCAGGGATGCTTTGAAGGAATGAGTAGTGTTGGTTGCAAGAACAGCGAACAAGAAACTGGAGTTTGTGCATCCTCAAAGTGTGACAGCAACCCAAGAATCACAGAGTGGTTTGGGTTGGAAAGGATCTTAAAGACCATCGAGTTCCAACCCCTCTTCCCTGGGCAGGGACACCTCCCACCAGACCAGGTTGCTCAAAGCCCTATCCATAGCCATATCAGAGGTAGGTACGTACCTTTTCCTTCCCTGTTCTCCAGGCTATGACTTGAGTCACTCCCTTCCCAGGGAATGTGTATTAGATGTTTTGGTCTTTCTTGGGAGCTCTGCAGTATTTCCCTTGCACTGACGTGCCACTTCTCCTTTCTGTTTTGATCAGGTTTTTCGATGCCTTCCCAGTGACCAGGTGAGTAATTTAACCCAGCTGCGCGATTTCATCAACAAGCCCAAATTAGCCAATGATGATCCTGCGAAAGCAACGGAAGAATTGAAGAAGATTCGTGGGTTTTTAGTACAATTCCCCTTTCGTTTTCTGGAGGAAGAGTACTTGCTTCCCTCCGTCGGAACGAAGGAGTCCATGGTACCCATGGAGGTTTGGACGTAAGAAGGTGCAGACTGCTTTACTTCTTAAAGTCTGGTTCCCTAGACACAATTTGACGAGCGATACGGGATTTTGGAAAGCTTTTCATTGCTAAGGGAAGCAAAAAAAGATCTCCACCAAGCTAATGTGCCTTTCTTAAGGATTTTGGTGGAAGAACTTGAAGCAAATCGACACTAGCAAAGGAGAGGAACAAAAAGGCTTGGAAATTACGGCAAATGAGAAGTTTATCCTCTGAGGAGTTACCTCTTTAAGACCTGTTCTGAGCACCCAAAGGATGGAAGCCACTTCCTAGGACAGGAAATCCCAGTCGATGCTACTGCTGTGAACTGTGGTTGCGCACATAATGTGGTCATGTTTTGGTTGCCCAGGTGTCGTGGGCTGCATGTGCTTCTAAGGCTTTTGGGTGGCTCACCAGAGTCCCCCCATGACCCCTTTGTACAACATCAGAGCACATCATATACTTCTGGAGCTGTTGGGAAGGGCTGCTTGGTGCTGACTCGGGCTGTCCTACCATCACAGCTTCCTACTTGAAGGTGTTTTGCTTCTTACGTGGAAACAAACCAACAATCTTGTATTGGAATCAGCATTTTGGTCTCTTCTCCCCTCTGGGGGAATAAATCCTCTATTTCTACCACAGTTGGATCAATCAGTGGTCCTCACGCCCAGCCTGGTGCTGCCTGGGTCTTGGCAAAGGGCAGCCTGGATGGAGCTGGAGGTGCTGGAAACCACCGGACCTTGCTGGCCTTTGCCAACATGCAGCACATCAGTTCATTCCAACTGTGCATGAAGGTTTTTCTCCAAGAGAGGATCAAGATTTAAACTCAAGCCTTCGCTCTCCAGAGCTGAAGGGGAAAGCAAAGTTCTGCATGTGCTGGGACAGAAGCTCAAAAACCAGCATGGGCTGAGCTTAACCCTGTGCTCTGGGTCCTCCATTCATGCACTGTGTTCCAGTACATAGGTAGACCTTTATCTCCATCTTTTTTCTCTCTGTTTAAAAGATGAAAAAGGCCATTAAGCTAGAGCAGAAGCCACGCTCAAACTGAGCTGACGTGTTGCTTTGTAGATGAGGTGAACACAAGGGGGAAAGGGGACAGTTAGCAAAGCCTTGTTTCTGGTCTGCTTTGTTATTTGACCCAGCTACAAACCTGAGCTCAATCATGTAAGACGTGTCTTCCCCAGCACAGGTAAAACTCAGAGTGCCCAGTCCTGCTTTCCATTTCTATAAGACAATTTTCAAAGCTATCGTGCATCTCATATGCAGCGAAGCAGCAGTTCGCTTCAGCATCGCTGGGCAAAACACTACCGCTCCTGGGTCTGCACCTTGTGTGGTGGGTGCTGTCCTGGGTCTTTACACCATCCTCCATCCTGCAATGAGCTATGTCTTCTGATTCCACATCCAGCTCCAGTCCCAGGAGAGGTGGTCCTCGGCGGGTGACGGTGGCGTGTTGAACACTGAGAGATCAGGCCATTAGAAACACCTAATGAGAGTTGGATCGGTACAAGTGGGAAGTTGAGCTCCTCTGCTGCCACTGTGTCTGGTGGGATGCCCTTAATAGCTGGGCTTAACCCTCTGCCCATTTCTCCCTGGTAAAAAGACCAGGTTGAACTAGTGTTTAGTGCACAAGTAAGTTTCCTTTTTACCTTTTTTTGGCTTTTCCAACAGTCTCACCTGTTTTGCATAAAATGGTTTGGGTTGGAAGGGACCTTAAAGACCATCGAGTTCCAATCCCCCTGCCCTGGCCAGAGACTCCTCCCACCAGACCAGGTTGCTCCAAGCCCCATCCAGCCTGGCCTTGAACCCCTCCAGGGATGGGGCAGCCACAGCTTCTCTGGGCAACCTGGGCCAGGGTCTCACCACCCTCACAGGAAAGAATTTCTTCCTGAGATCTAATCTAAATACTGGTTGCCTAGCTGTCCCCAGAACATAGCTGGCACCACGTTTTAGCTGGTGGACTTCTGTGTCTTCAGACCTGTAAATAGGCCCCAGGTAATTCTCTACCTGCTGCATCGACCCGAGGAAGCAACAACCCCAGATGTCCCCGCGGTGCAGTTTCTACTGTTCTACGCTCGTGTTGTGTAGCGGCGATTGCCAATTACACTCCTTTCTGGCAGGTGCTTCTGTGCTCTGGTTGGTCTGTTGGAAGCACATGTACAGCATCTCAGGTGATGATCTTTGGTCCAAGGCGTTGATGCTTTTAGGTGGCATGTTTTAAGCAGATAATGTGTCCCCCCTGATAGTTTTATTTATTATTTTTTTTTTACCCCCTTATAATAACTGACCTGGGTTCACCCCCTGCAGAGCCAGAGCAGTTACGTGCCCCAACCGTTTGCAATCAAGAAAGATCAAAGGGGTCTTGCTATTTCATGTCAGCGGTAGTTCGGAGCTTTTATCTCTGGGTATGTTTTTAGCTGTTTTAGTTTGAACAAAGCTGCTAACTTTAAACGATTATAGCCTGTCAGAGAATCATTGTAAGTCACTCAGATCTGTATTCGTCGTTGAAAAGGAAGCGTTCATCCCCGCCACCCATGCACAGTGAACCTCGAAGAAGTGCAAGACTCCTACCATCTTCTAAGTGCTCTTATTGTCCCCGTCTCCATATCAGCAGAGATTCTTATAATTGTTCAATTATCCTTATATGTTTTTTAAGCTGGTAGGTAGCTAGTTACTGGGGCTTCACAACTGCAGTGGCGTTAAGTCCCCCTCTGCCAGGCTGCTTTGGGGTGAAACCACCCAGGTTCTGCACCACTCAGCCCACCTTGTGGTGGCTGCTGGTCACAAGCGACACAGAAGAGCCACAGAGGGGAGGCTTCATTGACTGAAAAGGTCCTGATTAAGAAGGTGACACAGAAGAGCCACAGAGGGGAGGCTTCATTGACTGAAAAGGTCCTGATTAAGAAGGTGACACAGAAGAGCCACAGAGGGGAGGCTTCATTGACTGAAAAGGTCCTGATTAAGGTCGTTCATTATTAAAGAAGCAGATGAGCCTCATGTTGGCAGCCTCTCCGGGAGGTGGTTTCTTTTGGTGGGAAGAGAAGAGCATGCCTTCCCTGTCTTGGTGCTAAATTCCTAATACCAGGAATTTAGTAGCATTCAAATGCAAGGTGTACAAGGCAGCCTGGCTGCAGTGCAGGGAGAGCCCGGAGTCCCCAAGGGCTCCTGGGGGCCATCAAACTTCCCTGAGGTTACAGCACTGCACATCCCAAAAAGATGATGGAGCTGGAGCCACCTCCAGTGAAGGCACTTCTTTTGTTTGCACCCACCAGCTGGCTCCTTGGGGTTTATTTCTTATATTAAGAAGACGGTGAGGTTGAACACTTGGAGAGGGTTGATTTCTGTACCTGAACAATCACTGCTTCTGAGTCCATAGTACCAGCGTGGGTTTATTTTTAATACTTTCAAAGTGGAGAGGCTCGCTCGCAAAGACACAGTACTGTAACAAGTGATGTTGGATTCAAGCACTAGCAAATCTGGGAACAGGAACTGTTTCTTGTGGCATCTAGTCATTAGAACTACAGGAAATAAGATAACTTCTCCCAGGCTCAGACTTTTTGTTGGTCAACCTGAGTAGAAACACTTTTCCCTCTCCCCCCCCTCCTCATTTAATTTATTCTTTAACATGTACCACTTTGAGAACTCGCACTCCTTACCATATCCTTTTAATATTCTGATGTTTTAAAATGCGTGATTTATTGTGGAGATGTTGGACTGGATAAATATTTCACTGTAAAATTAATGCATGGTTTAAAAAAAAATGAAGGCAAAAGTGTCATTGTATGTAAGAACTTTACCTAAAAATAATTTGTGGGAGAACCACTGCAGTGCTCCGTGGCAGATGTAAAGTTTGTCTCAATTTCTGGTCTCTTGGTCTCAGTTTGTCGCCTGACTTGGTGTGGCCTTTGCTGGATTAAACCCCAAACGCTCCCACTTTCCTTTCTATTGATCAGGTTTCACAACACGATTTTTGCAATCCTGGTGCTGTCCCTGGGGGTCCCCTTCAGTGTGGGTTTTGCCTAGCCGGGACCCTGACATTTATAATTTACAATATCTTTATTCCTTCCGAGAAAATATCCGTGTACAATCAAGTTCAGAGGTGGGTTGCTATTGTTATTTCAGTGTAAGAAAAAAAAATATCTGTTGTCCACTCATACGAGGACAGTCGGGGGGTTATAATCTATGGAGAGAAGCTGCATTTGTGGGGCCATGGAGACGAAAGTCTTGAATGGTCCTTGAGATTAATGCATTCAGCAGGAGGAGAAGGAAATGTCAAAGACCCAAATCCACACTGGTCTGAACTTCCATACCTCCACCACCTGCAGAGCTACTGCCCTGGGTTCCTGGCAAGAAAGGACTTGGTCTGGAGGGTGCAGTGGTGGCCAAGGTGAAGAGAGCAAGTGGTCTCCAGACCAGGTGTGTGGGTAGAGGTTGGCATCTCTTGGGTGGCCCACAAGGTGCCAATACGCTCTTACATTTTGTGGCAGCCGTTCTGCAAGTTGTTTTGCACGAGCAGTTCCTTCTGCACAGCTGAGATCCTGCTGGAACCAGGAGCTTTGCAGAATGGAGGTTCAGACCAGCAGCATAACGCCGTGGCAGTGGATCACGTTAAGGGTGAAAAACTGAGACGTATCTGAGTGGAGCAGACCCACAAACTGTGCATCGACCGTTGAATGCAATGATCCTCTTGGGGTTTCTCTGGTTTTTATTGTTTTATTACTGTTATTATCATCATTATTATTATTCTTTCCCTGCTTGCTTTCTTGTTGTATTTTCCAGTATTTGTGATTATTCTATTTATAACTTCCCGGTATGTTTTCATAAAATCTCTTCTGCGTAACTAATTCTGACTTACCTCATTCCTGACGCTCGGGAAATGAGGGGGGAAAAAAAAAAGTGTGGAAAGTCACAGTTCTGGGAACGTTTTGGGTTTGTTTGGTTTCAGGGGTTTTTTTTTGTTTTGGGTTTGGTTTTTTTTTCCTAAATCATGTCTCTAGCTAAACTAATCAACAAAAGGAGAGCTTCCACTGCGGGTGCGAGTGCGGGTCTCTGTGCATCTCCGCCTTCCACTTGGTGCAGTTGTGAACACTGAATATCCCTTCTGTGAAGGCTGCTGGAATCGAGTTTTGTACCCTTGTTTCTGCTTACTGTCTGCTTTCCTTTCCACTCCATTTGTACCCGGTAAATGAATGTCTATTAATGGACTGAAAATACAACCAATGGTCATGTCGAAACCTTTGGCTTTGGTCTCATTTCTGCACGTTTTGGGGACCGTAGCCGCATCCTGCTCGTGGGCTGAGCTCTGCCCTTGCCTTGGGTTGGCAGTGCTGCCCCCAGACGTGGTGGGAGAAGGTCCAGAATCACAGTAAAAATGTCTAGACTTGAGTCATTGGGGTTTTCCTGGGGGAGGGAAACTGCTGGAGTGAAACAGCATAGAAGGAAGATCGGACTTCTTAAAATAAATAAATCTTAAAATCCCGTTTTAAAGGAGTTTTAATAATCTGAAGGTATTATAGAAGGCACAGATAAAACCAGCCTGTCTCCAGAATAGAATTAACTTGCCACTGTCCCTTTTAACTTTGAGTAAAGGGAGTTCAGCATAGAGAGAGGAAAACCAGATTACTCTTGCCCTCCAGGGGGAGAAGAGCTGAACAAAGCAGCAGTGGCATTTCCAAGCTCTTTCGCAAACTGAAAACATATTAACTTCTCTGTTTCTTAGATTTCATCTCCTTCCTCAGATGCCGAAGGGCTCTCCACGTCTTCAAAAACATCCAGATCCAATCTGTGCCCTTGATAAACGCAATAACCCAAGATAAGGGGAGCCGGAGCTTCTGGTGTTGGGAGAAGGCAGGCGGCTGCTGATGGACACCGTCAGCTTCTGCTGCCGCTCCGGCATCCCGCGGCTAATTACAGACTGGCTGCATCCCGCTGACGAGGTCTTGTGAGCAGAGATAAGGAGCTGCCAGTCCCCACTGGCAGCAGAGCGGGCACGGGGGTGACACGGCTGAGGTTGGTGGCCACCGCTGGCTCCCACTGGCCAGCACTGATGGGTGTCAGTATGAGTGGCGCGGGAGAGACGGGTTATCCCAGCGCCAGCTTAGCTTTGATGTGAAACTAGAAGTGATCCTGCATCTAGAGAGTTTAGGCATCGGTTTGTAGGAAGGGTCCTGTCCTGGTTTGGAGGTAAAAACTAATTTTCAGTAATTTTACTTTTCAGCGAAGCCTCTTCTAACTAAGTGAACTCTGTGAAGTTAACGGCATGATTTTCATGCAGAGTCTGCTTCCAGAGGGAAGAGACCTGCTGTTTATAGTGAATACCAAGGGATGTGATTGTCCCCCTGGGACTTGATATGGTTTTGTATATATTTCATTATTTTCTTTTTTGATATTGTTATCTTTTCTTGGTGGTGCAGAGAGACTCACACTTAGCCCTACAACACCCAAGATCAGCTCACTNTATTATCTTTTTATTATTAATATTCTTATTCTCTCATTCTTCTCTCACTCAGGAGAGAAGATAGAGAGCACGTTGCTCATTTTAGTGGCCAACCCAAACCACCACAGAACCTTTCCTTTTCCTGCGTGATGTAGGGGCCCAATGTGAAGGCACTGTTGCTGCTTTTGCTGGTTTTCCTTCTCCCACACATAGACATGCAGTGCTTTTACCAGGGTACAATGTCATACACGTCCACCAACCCATTAGAAATCCAAAATCAGGGAACTTGTCAGAGCTGGAAGGAACCTCTAGAGCTCACCCAGTCCCACTCCCCTGCTAAAGCAGGATTGCCCAGAGCGCATCACTCAGGGCTGCATCCAGGCAGGTACTGAAGGTCTCCAGAGAAAGGGACTCCACACCCTCCCTGGGCAGCCTCTGCCAGGGCTCTGCCACCCTCATATTTGTTTTTCCTCATATTTGAATGAAACTTCCTGTGTTCCAGCCTGTGCCCTTCGTCAATGGGCAACGGGAGCGATGGCCAGCTGAGCAGAGCAGAAACACAGCCCATGCATACTCTGAGCAGAAAAGCCACGTTGCTGGTGTGTTTAATGGACCTGTTCTTTCCAGGATGGATTTCTTCAGCCACTTCAGTACCAAGGCAGTTCCTGCCTCCTCTCCCAGGTCAGCTCCTCCTTGGCTGATGTGTCTGCAAGCATCCCACCCTGGAGGCTGGAGAAGTCCTCTCCTCCACCCCAACACCAAGCAGATCTGCTCTTTAGGCCTTCGTTAGCCATGCATTTATGCACAGGGCTCTCAACAATGTGCCAGCTTTTTAATTAGTGCCAGCCATTTGCGTGTATGAAATTACTAATACTCTTCAGTTATTTCTGTAGTGGAGGAAAATAAGAAAGAAAGAAAAGGTTTTGTGAGACGGGTCTAAAGGCACATGAAAAAAACGGTTTCGTCTCACTGCTAAAAATCAATTTGTTTTAGTTTCTCTGTAATCGTGCCGGCTCTTCAGATTTTCAAGTACGTCTCTGAAGCGCTGATGCAGTGGAGCGGTGGTTTTAAGAGCTGGAATCACAACAGCACTGTGAGTGAAATGCTCAATTTTTTTTTTATTGGAAAAATTAAAAGTGACAGTTTCAAAATTGGTTCCACTGCTTTGATTGATTACTCAGAATATTTAGCTCCAAATGATTATGGCAAGATTTTCTACTGAGGCTCAAGGCTGGGATGGAAATTAATTTGGAGAAAGCGGGGAGAGGGAAAGTTCTTAAAAAAAGAAATTAGTCTGCAAAGGAAAGTGTTTATACCCAGAATCAGGGATGAGTAATCACTGCGTATTCCACCTGATCTTGGTAATTAAACATCCTGTGAGTTCCCATTTGAGGACAAAGGAGAGAAGAGCAGGGAGACAGTGTTATCAAGGCCTCACAGGTTTCTATTATCCAGAGGTTACTGGTGCCCAGTGGAAGCAGATGAGCCATCTGTGTGCTGCTCAGGAGCTTTTTACTGGTCTCCTGATGGTTTGTCCACAGGATACATACCTCCTGGGAAACCGGGACCAAGGGCTGTGCAGGTAATGAGGCAGAGTCCTGCTGGAAGTCACCCATCAGGGAGGGAAGCTGAGGGATGATGGAGGTGAGGCCAGAATTGAAATTCAGGTAAGAGCTGGACTCACCTCTTCAGCTGGAGAAACCACCAGGCCCAAGCTGTGAGGTGGTTGCACCAGGGCTTTGACACCTCCGGGTGCACCGCACAGTCCAGGCAGATGCCATCCCACCAACTTGGTTTTCAGTTTCTCTTATCCTTGTCAGGTCCTTGCCAGGTTTGTGACACGGATGCTCCAGTGTCTCCAGATGCACAACTGCTCTCTCTCTCCAGGTCCTTCCTGAGATGGGGGACCTGGGATAAGCTAGAAGACAGAGAGGTGACAGGCAGGCTGGGCTGTCACCCAGGGAGACACCAAACTTCCCGACTCCCTCCTGCGCATAGCCTTGGAACATTGTCTTGCTCCTGCTGGGCTGCCTTTGACATTTATCTGATTCCTCCAGTTTACCTCACAAATCAGGCAAGAAAGTATTTATATTCTCTTTTCTGGGTTGCCTTTCTTATTTCATTCTTTATCAGCCCACCATTAAACGACCCCAACCAAGCCTTAGTAGACTCGCAGGCTGGAACACGCACGTGGTAAGTCTAAGACAGAAATAAATAGAAAATCTGTGATTCAGGAGAGGACATGGTCTGTTTGCCCAGCTTTTTTTAATTTTGACTTAAAAGGTGGGTTTGAGATTTTGGGGTTGGTTTATTTATTTTTTTTTTACATTTTAGGATTTCGTGTTTCAGACATTCTTCCTCATGAAACAGGTATGTGGTTTATGAAATAAGATATAAAGCACTGTAAGTTCAGAAATATGAGGAAGAAACTGTATACAGAATTAATTTTAGCCATAGTTAATGGCTTTCTTTATATAGAGAAGCCCTATTTTGGCTAGTATCAGACATGGAACTGGGAGATCTCCAAAAACGAAGGCAGCTGTAGCCACAAGCCGTGGAGCAGCACAGTGCAGCAGTTGGAGGATGTTTGTCCTAGGTTGTCTTATGTCCTCTACATGGCAAATCCCAGATGGACTCCATGTATGGAGTTAGGTTTTTGTGTTCACCAGCACATACTGACCAGAAAGAGCGTAACAGGTACTGGTAACAGAATTACATTGTCTGGATGGAACCTGTGCATTTAATTACAGGTAGGAATTTAAACTATGTTTCCTTGAGGCCACCCTAAAGTGTGACCTCGCTGGTAAGTCGCTTTTAGATAACATTCAACTTAACTCTTCTTGTTCCTACTGCAGCACCAAAGCGTGGGGATGCTGTGCCAGCAGCTTGAGGGATGCTGGGCTAAACTGAGCTACAGCCCTCTGCGGATGACATGATGGGAGTGAAGTGTCCATCTCCACATCTTGGTAGGACCTGACTTCCACTGGGGGTTAAACCTGCCATCAAGGTGATGTTGGCTGCAGCTGGGGACAGACCAGGACCTCAGAGCCCTGCAAAGCAGAAACTTTTCCCTCGGTGCTGCTCCTCAGCTCAGTGGTGAGGTCCTGCTCTACCTCACCCTCTCCATCCCAGGTCTTGCGTGCATCACTGTCTGTCTCCATCCCTTCCAGCACCAGGAGGGACAAGCTGGAGGCCTGATGCCACACAACAGAGATGTACAGGGCTCAGCAGTGACCGTAGAATAGTGTTGGTTGGGAGGGACCTTTAAAGACCATCCAGTCCAACTCCCCTGCAGTGAGCAGGGACGTCTTCAACTAGATCGGGTTGTTCAGAGCCCCGTCCAACCTGACCTTGAATGTTTCCAGGGATGGAGCATCTCTCCCACCTCTCTGGGCAAAATGGGCCAGGGTTTTACCACCCTCATTGTAAAAGAATTTCTTCCTTATATCTGGTCTAAATCTTCCCTCTTTTAGTTTGAAGATATGACCCCTTGTTCTATCGCAACAGGCCCAGCTAAAATGTGGTGTGCCCACCAGATGAGCTGCTGCGCAGCGATGGATTAAACTCGCCTGAGAAATCAGTGCTGGAGAGAGATGCTTTCCAGTGCATCCAGATCCTCCCTGACAACAAGGGCTGGGTGGCTGCGGTCCTCTAGAGGGTGCTGCTCACCCTCAACCTGCTCACCTACCGGAAAAATGGGGGGCTTGCTTTCCCTGGGCAGCTGGGGGTGTTGTGTCCTGTCCTGCCTGCAGGACCCCACGGCCACAGCTACGAGGCAGAAGGAGGAGGATGCAGCTCCAGCACCTAAATCCCTCCTCCTCCACATCATCCCGACTCCCGTGGGAGCCCCTCTCAGAGGGATGCTGAGCCCCTGGGGTGCACCCCCCAAATTTAGCCTTGTTGGCTGTATCAGCCAAGGGTCAGCACCTTCCCTTTTCTTCTGAGCACGGTCACGCTGAGCCATTTTAAAATGAAATACTGTCTGTACCTTGCCTGCTTGGCCTTAAATACATTCCCTGCCTAAAATGTTACTCCCAGAAGGCTGGATTAGCTCTCGAGTGACTTGCTGCGATATATCTCTCCACTTTGTTTCCTTGCAGACCGTTATCTGTGTGACATCAATTGTACTGGCTAAGAATGCTTACAAACCTATTTCCTGCTGCAGGATGATCACATTATACACAATTACACACTCTAGGAATTTCTCCTGAGATCCAGCTGGGTACAGGCTGGAGTGGTGGAGGAGCCGGAGCGTGTGAGGAATAATGAATCATTCATTCAAACCTCCGCGCTGCCTTCAAGCTCCGGGGTTGTGCGAGCCCATGGTGAGCTGCACTAGCTCCTTATTACACTTTAAAAAAAGAATAAAAAAAAGCCTGAATTGTCTAAATCATCCCAAATTTCGTTTCCACCGTGTCTGTCCACTTTCTATGTCTTGCCATTTCATTATTTTTATGATAGCAGGAAGGTTTATGCAGAATTTATTCAAAATGTCTCAGCAGGAGAAGTGTCCCTGAACCATGATATGCTGTTTCAGAGACTTTCTCAGCGAAATCCAGTTTTCCATGTTCCCGAGGTTCTTGTCCTGGGAACGGACTCAGACCAGTGTCACTTGTCCTGTGTTACTGGTGGTGATGGCAGCAGCAGCACTATTATGCATTTTTGCACTGCAGCAACCGTGGTGCACCTTTCCAGGCTCCCACGATGCTGTGGGACCTAAAACCACAGCATTTCTCTATTCTGGAAATCTGACAGACTTCTACAGGACAGAGCAGATTGGAAAGGTAGAGATGCTACTTGTCCTTACGATGGGGAAGGATTGTATCTGCGGGGTTTTTTTTCTATAAACGATAAACTGCTGATTTTCTTTGACCCACTATTGCGTCCATCTAGCTAAACCATGTGTTGTAGTGTCATGGGAAGGACATAGAGGTGATGAAAGCCCCCCCCTGGTGAGGAACACAAAGCCCATCAGGCCTTGCTGACTGTCCCTGGGTGCAGGACACTTGTGTGGCCGCGGTGCCGGGGATGCAGCATCGCTGCGTTGTAACACCCCCTGAAACTAAACTGCCACCTTCCTCTTCCTCTTCCTAAGTCACTCCAGAAGCAGCCTTCCTGCTCTGCATTGCTCTCTCCAGCCTGGGGACGCAGCCCCCTGCGAGGCTCCACGTCAACTGCCTCCCTGAAACCCAGCTCTATTTTCTTCACTGCTTTATCATTATCTGCCAGCTCAGAAAGGCTGGAGCATATTTGCTAGCTACAGATTTCCTTTTAGGGAGCTGGCAGCAGATTATCCTGGCTGTTTCTAGCGATGTGTAATCTAAGCTGTCACCCACGTTTCCAATGTTTTACTTCTGCTAAGGCTACAGCGAGGCTGGAGTGGAGCCAAGGTGCCAGGCAGACCTCCTCACGAAGGTCTCTGGGACCTTAGGACTTCAGGTATCACATCACCTCCACCCTCAGGTCGTCTGAAATTGCCTTGCATTTCTTCAACCCTCTCAATTTTCAGTTATTTATTTCTTTTTAAAATATACTAAAGTATCGATGTTTGGTTCTAGGATCTAGTAATTGGGGACAAAAAAAAATCAAGCGGTTTTTGGTCCCGCCTCATCCCCATGGTAACACCCAGACACGCTGCTGGGAAGGACCATTCTTTTCTGAACAGACTTGTGCCTTCTCCTTTTGTTCATTATAACTTCCGTTATATTGGGTTCATATAATTCTGCATTAACTTCTGAAAAACACAAGTTAATACGGGGTTTGCTGGGACACAGGCTTTTTGCCAGTTTTCTGATGTCACCGGCCGGGTGTCATCAGCACCTTGTTGATAAAATGGAAGGGGACGTTTTCCAGTGCTATGGGTGATAGTGTCACTTTGCCCCGGTGTGCTTCTTTCTTTCTGATTAAATGCCTACCGCCGGGGGTGGCTTTACTGTGCTTAATCTGAACTCCGGTATTAGGCTGATGCACCCGTGATGTTCCCAAATTGCTTAATCTGCCAGGCCAGGACTCAAACCGAAACAGGGGCAGTACTGGTAAGGGCAAGCACAGCTGTTTTGCATCCCTGGGAGAGACTCCTGTCTTACAGGTTTCTTTCGTTACTTTTAATTGGTAATTTCAAGTTAGCTGCATCTCGGCTCTTACACTAGCTCGTGTTAGAGGCAGAAAAGAAAGGCAAAAGAAGGCTGAAAGAGGGCCTGCCTGTTTCAGGAGCCCAAGTCCTCTTTTCCAATAACAACCCAGGCTTTTAGCAGCCTACTTGCCATTGACTAGCAGGCAGACTAGCTCTTAATGCTCAATTTTGCAGTGGAAAAAGCTAATTCCCTTTCAACAAACAGTCTGTGTCAGCTATGGCACTTGCAAACCTGGTACTTTGCTGTGCGTGTCATTTGGTGCTTCTGAGAGCATGATTGCTCAGAAAGTGCTAAATCCACCACCTGCCTGTAGCAAGGATAGTGGGTTTTCTGTTAGGATATGTCTTACTTGCTTCTTAAAATATTGTGTAAAGCACTGAAATCTTCTTTAACAATGCAATAATCCAGATAAGTTTCGCAGTGGGGTCTCTTGCAGACCTGTTGGTGCCTCCCCTCTGTGTATTACAGCTGGAGAGCAGCCCTGAGGAGAAGGACTTTGGAGTGGTGGTGGATGAGAAGCTCAACCTGAGCTGGCAGTGTACACTGGTAGCCCAGAAAGCCAACGCCATCCTGGGCTGCATCAAAAGAAGCATGGCCAGCAGGTCATGGGAGGTGATTCTACCGCTCTACTCTGTGCTCATGAGACCCCAACTGGAGTAGTGTGTCCAGTTCTGGAGTCCTCAATATATAGAAAGGACATGGAACTGTTGGAACGGGTCCAGTGGAGGGCCACGAAGATGATCAGAGGGATGGAGCACCTCTTCTATGAAGACAGGCTGAGGGAGCTGGGCTTGTTCAGCCTGGAGAAGAGAAGGCTCCAGGGAAAACTTCTAGCAGCCCTCCAGTACCTGAAGGGAGCTACAGGAGAGATGGAGAAGAATTCTTTGTCAGGGAGTGTAGTGACAAGGGGTAAAGCTTTAAATTGGAAGAAGTGAGATTTAGATTAGATATTAGGAAGAAATTCTTTCCTGTGAAGGGTGGTGAGGCACTGGAACAGGTTGCCCAGAGAAGCTGTGGCTGCCCCATCCCTGGAGATGTTCAAGGCCAGGCTGGAAGGGGCTTTGAACAACCTGATCTGGTGGGAGGTGTCTCTGCCCATGGCAGGAGGGTTGGAACTTGATTATCTTTAAGGTCCCTTCCAACTCTAACCATTCTATGATTCTATGATTGTGGCGAGGTGCTGGGGTATGGAGGGGATTTGTCCTTCTGGAGATGTCTGCAGCTTCCTGCTGTCCTAGGACTTGAGGATTTCCCTAATGAGTTTTAGCAATAAGTGCCTTTGTTCAGGCCACACTACTGACTGCTGGCTGAAATCAGGATAAGCACTGCCCATAGGAGATGAGCTTTAGTACTTAATCCCGTGAGTTTTTTCTTTCTGACCCACACTCAGATCCTACCGACGTCTCTCCAGGGTGGTAAATTCCAAATTAATACCTACTTCTCCACCCGTTTTGTTTCTGGATGGGGTGCAGAGTACATAGGACAGGGAACAAGGTGAGGGACAGGGGATGGAGGCAGGAGGGGCTGGCAATGGGACCAGGGTGGGCAGCACTGGTGGGTTTACTTCATCTACCGACAACGTGCCAAGCAACAGAGGATGCTGCTCAACAATAAATGCAAACCAGTTTCTTTGAAACACCTCCACTGCAGATCAGTTTGGGTTATTGTCCCCATCCGGCTTGTCTCTGCCCCAGCCATGTCTTTGTCCCCCTGCTTTACATCCTGTTGCTGTGACAGCCTGACTCTGGGCAGTCACCCTGCACTTCTTCAGAGCGAACTCGGCCCATTCCCTCCTTCATCAGTCCAGGCACATGTGCAGATAGTTCCTCGCTTATTTTAGTGATGTATTGGTTAATTTACAGCAAGGCCTTGCGATTTTATTTCGCGCCGTGACTGGGCTGTCATTTATCCCAGGTAAGGGAAATTGTGTGTTTTAAGCTCTCAGGACTCTCTATTAATTCTTCATGTCCAGTGCATGGTGGATATGTTCTTGAAAGCCAAGTGGTCTAGAAAGGATGGCAAGAAATGAATGAACTTGGGAAGTATCCTCACTTTCACTCGAGTTGCTGCTGCACCTTTCTTGTCAGCCTTTGTTTCTGCAAACTGAGGATCACAAGCTTCTGAAACACGAGATTAATTAAATGTATACCATCACTTTTACAACTCTCTAATATGCTAGCCGCTTTGAGCCTGTAGGGGCCAGAATTTCAAAGGAAATTTTCCGGTTCATCCTTCCCACATGGGAAATGGGGGTCAGTCACGTCTTTGTCATTTGGGGGTTGATCTACCTTTCTTGCTAAGGTTTTTCTGAGTCTATGATTTAGTTCCCAACCCATGGCTTCCTTGTTGTAAGCTGCTCGTATGACCCAGGCTGCAAGCTCAGATGTGGGCAGGGTTTGCTCTTTTCTGCTCTCTTAACTGAAGATGGAGTTGTTCCACTGAACATGCAGCACCCCTTCTGAAGACGTTTTCAAAACCACCTAGTTTCCTGTCTGGTGTTTTTGTAGTTTCTCACCAATCACGTGTTAACACTAAAACCATCAACTTGTTTAAGTGTGCTCTTTTGTTCTGTAGATACCTGAGCTGAACCAAGTGTGGACCGTGCTCTTCCCATCTTTGATGTCACTTCATTCCCAGGTCTCTTTTGACCAGTGGGATGCTGCACAGCTCCCTTTGTCGTGGGTTTCCCCTGCTATAATTACTCACAGTCCTGCTCAGCTGTCTTTGTGGCTTTCCAGAGGTATTTCTTGGTGGCGTGGTATAATCTTCATGGTCCTTGAGGGGTTTAGCCATTCCTTTGCGCTCCGTTTGCCATTGCATTAGCAGCATTAGTCATTAGGCCAAATGGCAGTGTTGAGGACGTGGCCAGGGCTCTTCACCTTTTTGGAGACTTTTCCCATCTGTAGGTGATGTCAGTGACTTTAGCTGGGATTTTTAGGAGTGAAAAAGTGTTCTGTATTGCCTTCTGAGGGTCACAAAGGTGATGTCGCAGGAAGTCTGCTGTTCTGATATGACCTGTAAATCAGAGCATCTAAACTCTACAGGATCTCTTGGGCCTGAAGCCAGCCTGTATACACTTCCCTGCCCTGCAGCAGCATACTGCAGAAGACAGACCCTACGTAACATCCAGACCCAAGCAGCTCCTTTCTGAGATGGTGAAGTGGTGGTTTTGGGTGCTCTGATGATGATTTTGTCTTTTGGCAAGTCAGAAAGTCCCGTGCCTTTGAAAGTCTCCATCCATTTCATAAGATTACAGCATGTCTTGCCTTCAGTGAACATTTGGGTTAGCTTTTTTAAGCTTTTCCCTGTTATGACAGGACCTAGAAACCTTTTTTTTTCTTTTTTTTTTTTAAACCATTTTCATCTAATTCCAGGAGGAGTGCTTTCATAGACTGCCACATCTCCGTGAAGGCATGAGGAAGTAAACACCTCTGAGTGAAGCCTCCACAGAAAGACAGCAGCAGTTGGCTCAGACCCTGTCTTCCTACTCAGACACTAACACTTCAAGCATTACCCAGGCAATTTCTTTAAGTTGCTTTAAGTACCTCCAGTTGTTTTCTGACTTGCTTCTGCTTTGCTCGTTGACTATGAGTAGGAAGCCTGAAAAATCAGACTTGGAAGGTCTGTTCTGTGGTTTAACTTTTCTTTTAGGGTTTGGGGTTTGGTTTTTGTTTTGTTTNNNNTTTTTTTTTTTAATTTTTTTTTTTTTTTTTTTTTTGCATATAAAGGACTTTTGCCTTTTGCAGGACAAAATGATAAGTGTTCAACATGCTTCCAAAAAGGCAGAAGCATAGTGCCCTCATGGCTCTATCTTCTTTGTAGAAGAAGGCATCTCACAAGCCATGGTGAAGACATGGATGGTTAAAAATCAATTCAAATCTGGACAAAGATATATGCTGAGGAGGTTTTGGACCTGGACAACCTCCAGTCTCACAGGTCTCTGAACACCCTGTATGTCTGGCCATCACTGAAGCCTGATGGGATCTTTGTTACCTGCACTGTGCAGCTCCAGTTTTGTAACCCCTTTTCCCGAGGAGAGATAGCGAACCCTACCCACACCTCAGGGCATATTATAATTTTAAATAAATAAATAAAGAAAGAAAGAAAGAAAGCAAAACCCCAACCAACCTCACTGTTCCTGAAATGTGTCTTAATTAACTCCCAGCAATTTGCATTTGACAAAAGATAAAGCCAGTTTCTCTTGTTTTACTGATCTCTGCTTAATGCTAGATTGGGGGTGGCTTCAGGTCAGGTGTTTCCCAGGCCTGGGGCTGCCTTTGGTCTGCAAGAGGAGCCAAGAAAGAAGAGGGAAAGAGAGAATGTAAACGCTGGTTGTCTTAGGGCAGCTCAGCTCCAGACTACTCAGCATAAAAAACATATTGGGATGTTAAATAATTCCGATAAAAGGCACTTGAAAAGAGGAGCAGCTGTTCCTCCCCGTGGACAGGGTTGTAAAGCAGGTATTTATGGGCAGAGGCCCCCGGAGGACTTTCCTGCTGTGGCAGGTGGGTTCTGGAACATGTCTGATCCCTCAGCTGCCGCGTTCTGGACCTTACGCATACTGATGTTATCCTTGAGATCGCAGCAAAGGAAGGAGAAGTTGGTATTCCTCTGCAGGACTGCGGGAGCACAGTTTGCTGGGGGAAAGGCTGCATTAGGTTTCCTGCAAGCACTGGAAAAAATGGGATTCTGGTGGGTTTCTAAACAGTCACAATTGGCACATTTTAAATAGCTGTACAGGACTTGCCACCCTCCTGAAGAGCAAAGCTGGTCCTTGATGGTTTTTTTGTTTTTTGTTTTTTTCTTTTTTTTTTTTTTCTTTGCAGAGGCACCGCAAAGGAAAGAGTTTAATTGACAAAACAGGATCCTCCATCATTAATGTTCACAAATATAGCGATATGAAGCCATGCATTGCCCAGATAAACAACACGTTTGGCCTGCAATGCTGTAACCAAGTTGATGGGACACCACCAAAGGTATAAATGCCAGTTTGCATGTGCTGGGGAGGCACATTCTGCCTTACCTAAAAATGGCAAGTTTACATTTAAATGTTTGTGTTCTAGTAAATAATACAGCAGCACTTCAAAGGAGGCGTGTGCTGGCTACCCTGGAAAAGCCTCCTCTAACTCCTGCAAGGCAGGTAGCCCGTCTCATCTACATAAACCAGGGAAGGGCACATCAAGCAGGTCCTGCTTTTCTCAGCACCTTGCTGGGGGTGTGCTACTAGGCTGTTGTCCCCTTGGTGACTTTGGCCCACAGTGGCAGCCCTCAAGAGAAGCCACACGCAACTACGTTAGAAGGGGCATAAGGGAAACACTGTGTTGGCCCCTCAGTGCCAAATATTTTGGGGAAGGGCAGCTTGGAGGGGTGCTGTTGGGCGAGTTAAGCTGCTGGAAGTGCACCAAGAGTAGGTCTTTCTCTGCAAAGCCCCAGGACTTTGCTATTTACATGCAGCATGCTGTTCCCTGGGTATGAATCTGTGGAGGTAGGGTTTGGGTGGTTTTGTTTTTTTTTCAAAGAGCCCTTGCTGATTTTCCATTTACTCCCCCTTTGCAGTGATTACAGGGTTTTGTACCTGAAAAATCCTTAAGTGAGGGAGCGATTAACTATTTACAGGGGGTGGCTTTTTTGTATATAGCTATAGGAAAAATCCTGGCAGCAGGGTTCACATGCATAGTCCTGCTCAGCTCCAAGGATCTGGTGGAAAAACACTTCTTTCCCAGGAGAGGAAACCCTATCAGCAGAAGGACGAGCAACCAGTAAGTGACAATGAATCAGTTAAAGTGCATTTGGGAAGATCAATAGACGCAGTTTAGGGCACATGTAGCCATTTTTTCTGAGTGTCTTTTAACACAGCTGCATGTTATCATCATAGCTTAAAACCCAATTATGGTGCATTTAACAGAGTATTAATTTTTCAGCATCCTCCATCCAGTCTGGGCAGAGTCCTTTAACTACTGCAGTACACAGGCAAACATTGGGGTAAACCAGCCTGGATTTAGGGAACCAGGAAAATTATGCTGATGCCAGCCATGGGGCCAAATGGTCACAGAATTATTGGGAACAAGTGACCCACATGTGCTGGTGGAATAAATCAGGTGTCAAGGCCCAAAAGTGCTTGCTCCCTTGCTTCATTCCTTTTCTTGCTCATCTTTCGGAGGACGATCCAAAGCCTGAAGCACTTGAAGCTCTCACTAATGGGACAAGGCCTTATATGTCATTTAGATTTACTCATTGTACATAGAGCCCCTCATAATATAATTAACAGTGGTAGCACTGCTAGATAATTAAACTTAGATTTATGCAGAGGTCAAATGACCCAGATAGTCTGTATGTGAGCTGATGCCCTTCACTGAATAAATTAAAAATACTGCCCCTGACATTAGCCCCCCCAACTGCCAACAGCAGAGCTTTGGTTCATTCAGGTGCTCATTGCTCACTGGGGCTGACCGAGGCTTGGGGACTGTCACTCTGTAGGGGAAAGAATGACATTTGCATGTTTCTCCACGTTCCTAATAAGGAGGATGGTGAGGCACACCGGGGTCCAGCCACCATTCCCAGTGGGGACCTGTTAGCTGGGAACACAACTTCATGCTGAAGTGAGCACCTCTCCTACGAGGAAAAGATGGGACCTGGGTCCATTTAGCCTAGAGGAGATCTCATCAATGCTGAGCAATATCTAAGGGTCAGTGTCAAGAGGTCGGGACAGGCTCTTTTCAGTGGTGCTTGGAGACAGGACAAGGTGCAACGAGCACAGACTGGAAAATGGGAAGTTCCACCACAACGTGAATAAAGACTTCTTTACTTTGAGGGTTCCAGAGCCCTGGAACAGGCTGCCTAGCGAGGGTGTAGACTGTCCTTCTCTGGAGATCTTGCAAATCTGCCTGGATACATTCCTGTCCAACCTGCTCTGGGTGACCCTGCTCTGGCAGGGGCTTTGGATGGGATAGTCTTCGAAGGTCCCTTCAAACCCCAACCATTCTTTTTGATTCTGTGATTCTGTGACTCACAGCAAAGTATTTTGTGCCAGTTCAGCTGAGGACTCTGTTTTGAGTCATAGTGACTCCAACTGTGAGATTATGTTTAGATGCTCCCGGCAGAAAAATGGTATACAGAGAGACACAGAAATACACCTCCTTGTGAAACACAAAAAAAAAAAACTAAAGAAAAGAAAAAAAAAAGAAAAAA
>VXBJ01003155.1:116225-147316 GCA_013400055.1 Nycticryphes semicollaris | reverse complement strand
ATATATAGTTCCTGAGGGTGGTCACTCTTGGGGGCCCTCCATGAGGGACTTCATCTGTCCACTTCCCGTGTGATTCAGCGTGTGTGTAAGCTGTAGGCCATGACTGTGTCCATGTACTCTGGGTATTTTTGAGCCTTTTATTATTTTTATTATTATTTTTTTTTAAACCATGAAACCTTGGCAGCACAGTACTGGTNAGAAAAAGCATTTTCTGGGGGGAAGGAGTAATTGTTTTCTTCAGGTACCTGGATGTTACTTTTGTTTTGGACTCATTAACAAAACCCAACAAGCTTTTGTTACTTACTTTCGCAAAGTGCTGACCCTGCAGCTTTCTGGAAACTGAATCCTAAAATCATTAGTTGTTTTGGAAATGCCTGGCCTTTAATGCTTGGGGCTTGGAGAGGAGACAGCACAGAATTAAGGAGCCGGTGGGTATTAGCTGTTGCTGGGAAGAATTGGACGAAACCCAAAAATGTCACTACCCTTCCTTTAGCTTTGCTTTGTATAGAAATGAAGGTTCAGCGGCCATTTGTTTGCATTAGTTGGTCATTGGCAATGAAGATAAAAGCTCTCATATTAAAAAGTAAAAACAACAAAAAACCCAAACAAAACCCGAACTAAGATGCTGGCATCGTCCTGTTTCCAGAACTTCATCAGTTTATGGCATATTTCAGCATCATTAAAGATTTAGGAGAAGTTCTAATGGGGGATAAGCATTGCAAACCACCACTCAAGAGCATTATCCTGGCAGCGTTATGTTTGTTTTCTTCTTCCAGCACCTGTTATAAAAACCCTCTAGCTGGACAGAATTTGGGCAGCTTTTGCAAAGTTCACCTTCTTCCTGAATAGAAAAGAGGAACAAATTTGACCAGAGATGACTTCTGGAGATTTAAAAAAAAAATTAAAANTTTTTTTTTAAACCATGAAACCTTGGCAGCACAGTACTGGTCTCTGAATCATCCCAAAGGGATGACAATGTCCGACTCCAAGCCTTCTTTTTTTCCTGCATCTCACTTCCATTCCTTGCACCAGGAGTGCTGATGGTGGGGCAGACAACGTGTATCTTCTACCAATTCATGCTCCTCTGTGTGTGCTCGTGAAAAGCTGTGACAGAAACCAAGCTGTCTTCTGTCTAATGCTTCTGCACAGTTGATTATTTTTTTCCCCCTACCTTTTGGAGTTGTATAGCCCAGATGCTGCTCTTCTGCAATTCTCCACGTCTCCTTCAGCACTGGTGCAGTGGTTGCTCTTCCTCATCCGTGGAGAGATTCCACAGCGCGGGAGCCTGTGGTGTTTTTAAGGGCATGAAGAATCTCTGTTCTCACTAGTGTTCCTGTGCTGGTCAGCCGTAAAAGTTAATAATTTGGAGAGAATTTTATAGCAAAACATGTGCTTGAGCAGGTTGATATTTCAGCGTGTTTTGTTGAATTGAGGTTTGAAGGAACAGGGAGTATTTGATTGGGGTTTAAAGTAGTGTCCGATTTAATTATTTATTTATTTTTAGTTGTATGCAAGAAGTAGTTATAGGAGGGTTTTATCCTTGCTACGTGGAGGTATTTTTTTTTTTTATCTGCCAGGCTTTAGTAAATGTGGTGGTACAGTTTGTATGGGGTGATGGGGTAAGCTGTTTCCATTCCACCTGTGTGTAAATCTCCAGAAATTAACCACTCGGTTAAGGAGGAGGCGTCCTTGGAAGTTGTCATTTGTGTGGGACCAGGTCAAGCCAAAGGTGCTGCCACCTCCAAGTTGCTCTCTGCAAACCCTGGCCTGGCTCCTCCTAACCCACCCCTGGTCACTTTGCAAGGGTTATTTTTTCATGTCCCAAATATAAATGAGGAGAATCCTGTTAGGTTCCCTATGTTTCCTCTGGTAAAAAGCTACCAAGGGGCAGAAGAGTGTGTGGGGTGGAGGAATGGTAAAAGCTGATGTGTCCTGGAGTGGGGAGGGTGGTGTTGAGGGTTCAGGACCCACCTCCTGAAGGCTTCAAGCAGTTTGTAGGCTGCAGGTGGAAAACCACTAGCTAAAGTCATCGATAACTCCATGAAATAAAGGGTTATATTTCCTGTTTAGAAAGCCAGTAGCTTTGATTTCCCCCCACCCCAATCGTCCTCTTCTCCTGTCCCGTTTTGTCACTTTGAACTGTGGCTACACATTGAAACTGATGGGCTGTCTGCTCTGGGCTCAGGAAAGCAATTTGTTCAAGTAAGGTTTGATGTTCTGCGTGTAAATCACTTAAGGTTTCCAAAGGAGGGTTGTTGAACAGATGCAGTCCTTGGGAAATGGAGTTTTGAGGTGAGCCCTGCGAGAGGCCGAGCATCCCTTTCCCACAGAGGGATGAGGATGCTCAGCACGTAGGGCCAAGCCCTCGGGTTCCTTAGTGAGAGGGGAGGAAAAGCCACCAAGGTTGGAAAACACTGATAAGAAGTTGACTGTGAATTCAGTTTTATCTCTCTGCACGCCTGATTTTTATTTTGTAACGGCAAATCAGAAAAACCTTCCTCCCCTTTGGTCGAGAGTGTTGCTTTTCCACATCAATTTTCCTGTGGCTCTTGCCCGAGGTTCAAGGTTGTGTGTTGGTGGCAAGTGACGGATGGTGGTAACCAGCTGGGCAGCTCTGGAGAATCCAGCTGCGTCTTGTATCTCTGAGAACCGACATTTTCTCCTCCTGTACCGTCCCAGCTGGCTTCCCCCAGCCCAGCAGAAGGCAACGTACTTTGCCCTGCTGCAGATAAGTCTCCTCCTCCTCCACAGGAACCCTATTCGATATTAATGGCTTCACACAACCACCACCCTCTTGCCAGGAAGTGAGACCTGAGCCGTTCACATGGTCCCCTCCTTCCTCCCTGCCCACTCGGGCTGAACCCCAGGAGTGAAAAACCTCAGCAATCTGATGGCTTGGGTTGGGTTGGGGTTTTTTTTTGGTTTGTTTTTTTGGTTTGTTTTTGGTTTTTTTAGCATCTTCCTGGTCTGAAGCGCTGCCTTGAGGGTGGGTGGGTGGATGGATGTGTTTCTCTGCTCATGTGTGGTTTCCAGCTGCAGCCGGGGCACGAAACCTTTTGTTACGGTTTTTGCTGGTTTCCTCCTGCAACGGCATTTTGCAGGGCAGAACGGAATAAATTCTTCTGAAAGCAGCACTTTTTTAGAAGCCTGGGATGTATGTTCCTTTATAAACTAACGGCAAGTTGAAAATTGAAATTTAGGTGGCTGACACTTCACCCCCTCACATCCCCTTCCCCAACTCTTAAAAATGCTTTTTTTTGCTCCAATTTTTGAAATTCGGCAGGGAAAAGCTGACTGCCAGCTGAGTCATGTGTTTGGCACTTGACAGAAGTGACTGTTTGGGGACCATGCCCTTAATCTGCTGGAGGGAGACTTTAGGATGAGTTGGAGGCGGTAGAGCCTTTGCCGAGGAAGAGATCGCACAGCTTGAATCTAATAAAATGTGTCTAATAACCGCTGTAGCACGCTACAGAAATACAAGAGATCAAAGCTTTGGAAGCATTTATTTTCATAATTTGTGGGTCAGATCCTTGCAGGACTAATTGGGTGCTGTTTGATGTCCAGGCAACAATAAAAATCTCCCTGTAAATCAGAATATATTTGCCTCTTCCTTTCTCTTGCATAGACGAGCATAAAAGCTTAGTGTGACTTTGTGGGGTTTTTTTTTGTTTGTTTGTTTTTTGGAGATAAACTGGTGAAAGTGAAAGTGCAGATCTTCCTACCTCACTGCCATCTTTCTTAGATGTATTGCATTGTGGGCCATATAGTGGATCAGAACAACAGCATTTACCTGGTAGTTGGTGGTGCCCCTTTCTCTGTGTATATATATGTATTTAAGCCTTGGAATGGGCTGCCCAGGGAAGTGGTTGAGGCACCATCCCTGGAGGTATTTAAAAGACAAGGTGACATAGTGCTTGGTGATATGATTTAGTGATGGGTTTTTATCAGAGTTAGGTTGATGGCTGGCCTAGATGATCTCAAAGGTCCCTTCCAACCAAGAGGATTCTATGATTCTATATAAAAAATACATAGAATTCAAAATGATAGATATAAAAATTATGTATATATTAAAATAAATGTGGGTCTAACTGTTCCCTATCAAGTTGCATAAGACAGCACGGTGGGCTAGTGTGCATATGAACAGTGCGATCCACCTGATCACACAGACCTTCTTCAAAACACAGGCCATGGTTTTTCCAAGCCGATCACTTCCATGGGAGATGCTGAATTAGCTGTAGACCTGCTCTCGCATGTGAAACCTGGCTGGAAAGGAAGGGGCACTGCCCTTAAACTTGGGGTTTTGGGTGTTACAATTTCCCCCAGAATTCTCGCGGTTGGTGTTCATGAGGGGGCTCCTCAGGTCTGTCTGCAGATGGCACCACGTGGGGAGGAAGGAAAGATGGGTGTGCAAGAAAACTGCCTTCTCAGAGCAAAACCAGAGGCCAAGGCAAGGAAATTAAAAGGGGCTTTAAATGCATTTTCTGGCTATGCAGACAGGCTGTCTTCACTGCAATAAATCTTCAGCCTTTACGTTATTGATTAGCTTCAGTAAAGAGCGGGATGGCTCCCCTCTTCCTGTCGCTATTCTGCGGGGATTGGTGTGTTCCTACGGCCGAAGAGCCTCTAAGAGCTAAATGGGATTCCAGTGGCGAGAGCAGTTTACAAATGCTCTCCAAAGTGGACCTCGCAGCCAGTGTGGCTGTGTTTGACTGCTATAAATATAAACACGGAGGGCTCTGCTGGTCACCAGGCTGGTAATGGCCGTGTTTTCTAATGGGGGGAAAAACCACATTCCCTGAGCCAAGTGCCCTGTGGTGACTATACCCTGCTCTGGAAGGGGTGCTGTCTTCTCCTGGTTCACTGGCTGAGGAGCTGTGGTGGGTACATTGTGTTGGGGAGTATGTAAACGGAGAGGTTGGGGTGATGTTGAAATGTGGGGCTGCTTGGCTAGAAAATGGCTGAAAATGACTCATTTTCTACCTGCCCTGTAATCGTTTCTTCAATATTCACATGTCACTGGGCAGAGTTCGAAGTGATTTTGTTTGCTGGGCTTTGCCCCTGCTCCTGGAGGCAATGAGGTGGTGTGGCAGCCTGAAGGTGGTTGCGTTTGAGCGCCAGGCAAGTCCCAGATCCTTGGAAAACCTTCACGATAAAGCATGAACAGAGCAGGAAGGTGGCAGGGACAGAAGCTTCTTGTCCCTGTGGAGCAAAAATGGAAGGAGGAATAGAGAGTTGCTTTAGATCTTAGATGCTGTAGCTGCAAATCCGTCCGGGTGACTTCCCGTTGGTGTGCCCAGGTTTTGTGACAACCTGTAACTACACTGCGGTGGAAATTCTCTTCCAGAGGCAGTTTGGGTGAAGTGAAACCCCAGGTTGCTCCGGAGACAGTGGATGGAAAGATAGGATGGAGCAGATGTAAAATTAGCATAACAATATACCTTTAATTCAACTTGAAGGAAATAATTGAAGACTAGTTGTCGCTTAGGATGGTGACCTCTGCCAAGATGACTCATGCTGCAATATAATGTGAGTCACTTGTTAATGATGGCCTGTTAAGGAGAAAGTGCCAAATCCCAGTAACTTCTTAATTGTGTGATATAAAAGCCAGGATGAAGAAGGGTGTTCAGGATATTGTTGCCTAAAAATAGCTGATACTTAAGAGCGCTGGAGCACCTTTGCTTGGCTCTGGGGGACTCTAGCAAGAAAAGGCCAAGGCCCTGAGCAAGATACATGACTACTTCTTTGGCCTTGGTGTAAAAGACCCACGCAACACACTTTGTAGCTCTCCTGCCCAGCCTTCTCTCCGTTGACGTGGTGTTGCCTGAGGGTGGGGACCCTGATAGCTCTCCTTCCTGCCTGACAGCTCAGCTGGCTGGAGGACGTGTGCCTGCTGGTGGGAGGGAGGTGGGTAGGTGCTAAGTTGTGCAGTGAGCGTGGGATGCTGTGGCCACCTTTGCAAAGACAAGGGCTTAGCACAGGGAGGGAAGTCTTGGCTGGTGGGAGAGCAGGAAGGTGCAACAAAGATCGCCCATGGAAAGGTCCCTGTGGTGTCACTGGTGGGGAGCCCTGGGCTGAAGACCTGCAGTTGAGAGCCTGGGAGGAGAAGAACAGTCTGTGGCTGCGTTGTCCTCTGCAGCAAGGGCTTCTCCAGGTGCAATCTCTCCATGAAGTCACCTCTGACACCTGCCAAACGGGTACAGGATTAGAAGATGGGGTTTTTTTATGGCAATAAGGAACCTGTGGTGCTTCTGGAGCAATTGACTTTAGCACTTGCTCGTTAATCATCTACTAGCTTTCTCAAATGCTTCTTGGTATTGAACCATTGTTTTTCTTTAGTAAACGTGGTTTTGCAATCCACAGAAGAAAGTGAGAGCCTGATGTGAAGGTGCATGTGACTGGGCACAAGAGTACACCAATAAGTGATAGGTGGATTAGCTGCTGGGGCTGACCCCAGGCACACTCTTCTCTGCCTTTTCACGTAGCAGAGGAGCAAAAGCAAGGTATGGCAGAGGGGCACCTTGTTCCTAGAAAAGGGTTTCTAACTTGTCAAAAGCCTGATGATTTTGTCTTTGGTCATGAAATCCTGTGAACTCCCGACACAAGAAGTTAACTTGAGAGGGGAGTATTTTTTTTTTCCTGGATCTCATAACTGTAGAGAAGCATGGGGAAAAAAGGCCCTCCTAAAAGATCATAATCCAAAGGGCAAATAGAAGACCCAAGTACTTCACTGAAAATTCAGGAGGAAAAAATGGTGATGAATATGTGAGGCCTTGCATTGCTGCCACCTCCTTCAAGGTATATTTTGCCCTCCAGACATTGCCTGTTTGCGATCTGAACCAGGCCACCAGAGGAGATCCTGGTGCCCTACACAGCACCAGCATGATCCTCAGGGAGATAGCAAGGTGTTGATGAAGGGCTATGAAGGAATGTTGAGACCTGAGGAGGCGAGAAGGGGTGCACCTGAAGGAGGAAAGCTTTGCACCCTACTGTCAAGGCAATCTGAAGTAACCAAAGGACACTGGGTGGTTGCATTGCCCTGGAGGTATGCGTAGTACCTTAGGAACAGATCTCTCTGAGGGATGGAGAAACATTTCTTCCTGAAAAGAACACAGTGCCAGACACTGCCAGTGCAGTGGGACCCAAATTTTTTATATATCTTCTCTTTGTCTTGCTCCTTTGCTAATTATCATCCTCTTCTTTAGTAAGTTCCCACCATTAGTGTAGTGGTCATGCTTCTGTGGTGGCTCTTGGGAGATCTCACTATGCCTTTTCTGTCATCCTTGACAGCTTCAGCACCAAAGGGGACCCACAATAAAGAGGATTTTTGCTCTTTGGGAGAACAAAGCAGTGCTGCTGGTTTTCACTGAGCAGCAGGATCCTGGGTGCCCGCTCCTCCTTGGGGTGATCTCCAGAAGGCCCTTAGAACTGAGGGTGCCTTGAAAGGACCATAGTGTTTCTTTGCCATGAATGGAGTTGGGATAGAGAAATACAGGCTGAAGGATGGCTGGCTTGCATCTCCATCACGTCTTACACATGTTCAGGCCTAAGGCCAAATGTCCTTTGCATGGAGGCTTGGACTTCCAAGGTGTACCACCTCACATCCCCTGAGAAGCAGGTAGAGTAAAAACATTACTCTTCTGAATAAGCAAAGGCTTTATCATGTGATTCAAAGGGCGGACAGACTGTACTGCCCAAAAAATGAAGCAGCGTGGTTGACAAGGGAGATGGGTCATAAGTTCACAGCTGGAGTTGCTTTCTCAAGACCCTTTCACAATAAGTCACGGTTTTGCTTTCGCCGTTTGACGTGACCTCTTCCGTGCTGCTGGTGTAGAGCAAAGTGCCTGCACAGAGGAAACGTCCTCGAGAGAAGATGCAAGAGCCTTGCTCATTATCAGAAACGAGTAAAACCGCTCCAAGCTAATCTGGCTGCCTAAAAATAGAAGTGGTGGTAGGGGGAGGGACTGTCTTCCATGTTCGTTTGCCCTTGATTTTCATGACATTTTGCTGCTCTGTATTATGTGTCTTGTAGGGGAGACCGTGTGTCATGGTCATACTGGAGCGATTAAAGAGAGCACGTGCTTGTGTCAAAAATGATCAGGGAGGAAGGCTGATGAGCTTGTTCAGGGCTTTGCAGTTAACACCTAAAGTGTGGTTATTCAGGTTTATTCCCTCCATTCTCCTGCTCCTTGCAGGTTCGCAGCCTTGATGTCATCTCGAAGCCTCCCGTGGGGCAGGTCTGAAGAAGTGATGTGACTGGTGATGAGGCTGTGGGGTGGGATGGATCCCTGGTGCTGCTCAGTGGTGGGAACAGAGGGGTGTCCATCACGTGTACACCTCGCAAGAGTCATGCCTTGATTGAAGGCTGCAGCATCTACTTTGCAGTTAAGAAAAAAAAAAAAAAAACCCTACCACAAACTTATGAGACTTAATTACTGCGTTATTGTTATTCGGCGTTTAAAATCCAAGTTTCGTAACTGCCTTGTGATATCAGCATTTATGTTCTTTGTCAGTATTATGCAAGCAGATCACCTTGTGATCATGAAATACTGAAATGTTCTTTCTAATGTTCACCCTCTGTTTCTCAATGAGTCTGTAAAACCTCTTCTGCTTTCCATTAATTATGGAACAATAGGACATTTTTCTCTTCCTTTTAAAAGGAGCTGAGCCTTTTGTGTTTGTCCTCTGGTTAGTGGGCCAGCTGCTCCTCTGAGACCTTTCTGTTCCATGTGGCTAGACCAGGGTGGACATATCTTCTATCCTTCACCGCACTGTCTGTCACCCCTCAGGAGGAAGCAGGAGGTTTGTGGACCCATCTGGGAGCAAAGGTCTTGCTGTACTGGAGCAGTTCCAGCTGGTGCAAGTGGCTGTTGCTGGCACTAGCATAGGGGTTGTTATGTACTTCCAAGGTTAGCTGAGGCAGCTGGGAAAGATGGGAACAGGTTAGGAGGGGGGTCAACTTTTCTTCCTCCCCAGAAGAGCTTTCCTTCCTTTGCAAAATATTACCTTGCTTGTTCATATTAAGTTGTTTTCCAACTGGAAGTGTCTGTTAACACCAGAAGAAGTCCTTCCTGCACCACACCAGAAGTGCTTGGAGTGCCCTCCAAGGCTTCAGCGCCAGGAGAGCAGCTCTGTGAGCTGGACTCCGGGCTGATCTGTGGGAGCGTGTGTGCTGGGCCTAGTTTTCCCTCATTTCCACACCCAGCTTTTTGTAGGACAATAGCAGTAGACTTCTAGCTTTACTTCTGAATCAGTCCAGTTCAAGGGTGTGGAAGGGAAGGTTGTTCTGCCTTGTGGCCGTGTTGTCTATGGGGCAATTCTGCAGGTGACTAGCTAGAGGTGGTGAGGTGTCTGAATACTTCAGCAAAAGAATCTCATGTGATTTCCTTGACTTGTAGAGACACAGAATTTCATCTCTTCTCTGAGCTTTCTCAAGAGGAAAGAAATTGTTGGGTTTTTTTTTTTGGTTTGGGTTTTTTTTTTTTTTCTTCTCTGTAGAGGGAAAGAATTAAAACATTTCTCTAAGCCCAGATGTGGAGTGCAGTGTGGTTTCGGTTTGCATGAATACCCTGAAGAGGACTTGTCTCCAGGCTCCCTGGCCAGTGCTGCTTCTCCGCTCTTTCATACTTTGCTTTACATACACATCCGGAGCTGCATAACTCTTTTCAGATGCTAATGAGGAGTTTGTAGATAAGATCCCCTGTGAGGAAAGGAATGCTGGGATAGTTTCATAGCAGGGGAAATCAAGGTGAGGAGGGGTCAAGTGTCTTCCTGAGATTCACTTGCAAGAGATGCAGCCTTGGCAGAGTTGAGAGTAGAAGTCAAACCTTCTGGCCTCTCATCCTGTGCTGTAGCCATTAAAGTGCGCTCTCCTAAGGTTAGATAATGTGTCTTTTTGGTGTCTGCAAGACTTGATGAGCGAATTCCTTTGAATAAATGCTTTTCTTGTACGCTTGCCAAGGCAGAGCGAGATTTGGGACATGAGGGAAGGGAAATAACTTGCAGGTGTCAATTTTCAGGAGGGAAATCAGATGGGGAGATAATACCCAACAGGTCAGAGTTCTTGGAGGGACTCGGTGGTGAGGAACACATCCCGCGTCTCTGTTCAAGAGTAAGAGTAAGTGATGTGGGGAACCCAAGGTGCAACCATGCTGCCAGCAGCCTGCCATGAGTTCCAGTATTACTGATCTCTGTCAACGGTGGTGTTAGGCTGAGGGGGAGACCTTCTTGCTCTCTACAACTCCCTGAAAGGAGGGTGTAGAGAGACGGGGGTCAATCTCTTCTCCCAAGTCACAGGCGAATAGGACAAGAGGAAATGGCCTCAAGTTGCACCAGGAGAAATTCAGATTGGATATTGGAAAAAATGTTTATACTGAAAGGGTTATTAAGCCTTGGAACATTCTGCCCAGGGAAGGGGTTGAGGCACCATCCCTGGAGGTATTTAAGAGACGGGTAGACGTGGTGCTTAGTGACATGGTTTAGTGATGATTTCTATCAGAGTTAACTTGATGGTTGGCCTAGATGCTCTTAAAGGTCCTTTCCAACCTAGACAATTCTATGTGGCACTGGAGTTTGTTTGGCCCCTGGGATAGATGCTGAAGGTAACAGGGTTCACTTTATACTTGAGTGTTGTGGTTCTTGATGGATCCAGCTGCAGAACTCTGTATTTTCTTGCAGTGTGGTTTGTAGTAGCACAGTACTGGATGTCACCCCAACCAGAAACACCATCCTGGCTTCAGAGCTCTTTCAGTCTGGGGAAACACTGAGAGCTGAACTGGCTTCTCAGCCTAATGAAATATTCCTTTCCAATACGTCAGGTCTTCAGAGGAGGAAAGGATTTCAAGGGCATCTTGGTCTTGTAGTAATTTGTCTTTCTTGCCATATCCTGGGGCTGGAAGGTGGATTGGAGCTCAGCTAAACACACACCATGGTTGCTTACAATAAAACTGTTACCGCTGCCCTCCCCTCGGATCAGGAGAGACAGTGATGGGCCAGACGGGTCTGCCAGGTAGGGTGAGGTGATGCTGTCTGCTGGGTGCTGCAGACAGCTCTCTGAGAATTTAGGATGGTCCGGCAGACTTCGTTGTGCTATTTATTTTACTCTCTGAGACAGTTGCTGAAGCTCTTGCGTGGCTTTGATTTCTGGTTATGATCACCTTTATCTGCTCCTGCAGCCATTAGCTCTTTGTCTTGCCCATGTGGGAAGCTGTAAGTTATTTCATCCAATAAAGCTTTTCTTATCAGCTCGGACGTTTATTGTGTTGAATTCACATTATTTTAGGAACTATAAGAAGGAGGGATGGGAATTACAGCTGGGAAGCTGTGTTCCTCTTTCCTGTGCAGACCAGCAAGATGTCAATGGGAAGTATGAATGTCTGGCCGTGGATCGTGTCTACAGAAGGCGCACATGCCCCGAGATTTCTTTGCCTTTCCTTTCTCGCTTTCTGCAGCATCATCAAAACACTCCTTTTGGCCTTTTAAACTCCTCAGCCTGCTTGTGAAATAGTCTGTAAAGCTTGGGCTGCGTTTGCATCACTGTCAGTGGGATGCATCCTTTTGGAGTGGCTTTGATCTTGCTTACTCCGTGCTGAGTAATTTACACTCCTCTCACATGAGCAGCAGCTTCAGTGGATGTGCCGCCCTCTGAGAGTCTGGCCCTTGCAAACTTCTCTCACTTTCTCCTAATGGGAAGCATTTAAATGGTATTAAAGCTGCTTATCCTCGTCTTGTGCTTTTTTAGAGTCATTAACACCTCTGCCAAGAAAGTGTAAAACTCTAGTAAGTCAGCTGGTGGCACTTTGCAATGGTTTGAATGGTTACCTGGAGTGTGAGGGACGGAGGGCTGAGTTTCGTATGCTGTAGGATGCTTGGGAAGGGTGCTGGTGGTGGCCTCAGCGCCCACAGGTGGGAAACAGGTGCTCTGAATCACAGTGGAGATCACCCTCAGAAGGTGGGGTTCCCCTTTGGGCAGGGGCCACGCTCCCCCTTGGGTCTGAGATCAGGCACCTCAAGTTTTTTATTTATTTTTTTTTTTAATTTCCCCACTTTGTGGTTCCCCAGGGGTCAGAAAGGTCCTTCTTGCCATGTTTGTTGAGTCCAGCTTAATGGCACGTTCCAAGTGGTGTGAGCAATTTTCTTTTAAAGGATCTGTGCTATCCTGTTATAAGCAGACCTTGATGCTCAAGGGTGATCCTGCCATGAAGTTGTCCCAAAAGAATGAAGCTGCCTTTGTTCTTCACCTTGAACGTTGTCCTGTGCCACAACAATGCCATGGTGGTTTGACCTTCCTTGTGGCCACTCAAAGGTCCTGCTCTTCTCTCATTGCTTCGTCCCTTGAGCCAGTTGAGCTCTGCACTGAGTAACAGGAAATTATCCTGACTAATGTTAGGCTGGTAGAAAAAAAACACAAAACAACAAACTAATAGAGGTGAATAATATCACAAGATACATGGAAATCAACATTTTTTATCTTGGAGGCTGTAGATGTAATCCACTTAATATTCTGTGGAACACAAGATTAATTTTCCTCAGCATAATGTATGTTGAGGGCTTTTCTTTTCACTTTGCTGGCAGAGGCATTGCGACATTGCTGAAGCTGAGGGCAGGGGATTAGGAGGGAGGAAGGATGCTGACCCAACTTCCAGAAGATTCAGAAACAGGAAAATCTGGCTACAAGAGATTAAGCTTCTCCCTGGCTGGCAGGACTTTTCCTCGAGAAGTGTGGCTGGGGCTGGGTGTCTCACACTGGGATGGCCCTGCTGTGTTTGCTCGTCGGGCTTTGCTGTGTGGCAGGGTGTCTTTCAGCTCTCTGGGTGTCTAAAATATTGGGGAATAGATCCGATTTGCTTGGGCTGTGTGTTGAAACTCTCCTGGTGGGCTCCCAGCGCAGACCCGGTGTCTGTCGCATATGGAAACCAGCTCCAGTCTTGCACTTGCCCTCCTTCATGACATACCTTTGCTGTGATTTTGAATTCATGAAGCTTTGTGTGAAGGTTCCTTTAAAATAAGAGTAATGCAAACCCCCTGTTCTTTTTCTTTCACGGGATGGAAAGAATGCAGTGACTTGCCAAGCTTAAAGAGGAGTAGATACAGCAGAAATAAATAAATCAAGCCCATTTATTTTAGGTTGATTAATCTGATACATTCATAGTTTTCTAAAATAAAATCTAGCCCTGGAGGGTTTAGCAAATCAAATAACAATAACAGCAATTAATTTAAAAGCAGTTACGAATGTTTCCCATCCCCTTTTCGCATCCCTACGCCCACATGATTAATCTCACCGCTTACAGCTGTGGGCCAATCCCGCTTGGGGATGTGCAGTTGTCTCTCTTGGGTTGGAGAAGGTAGACCTGAGGAGCTCAAGCTCCTTGCTTGAGTGTGGGGAAGGACCGTGAGTAGGGGTGAGGTGGCCGGCTGGTGGGTGCTGGGCTCCTGGGGCACCTTGTGCCTGCAGGAGGGCTTGGTCTGCTCTCGGGTGGGTTTTCTCTGTTAAAAAACCAAGTATTATGGACTTTTCCATCTGCTTTGTTTTCCCATTTTGTACTGGTCTTCAGCAGGCTGGTACCTGTGGTTTTACAGGGCTTGTTTTGCTCTGTGTTCCTACTGTGTCAATTTTCCAGCCTGCTTGTGTGAGCTAGTAAAAAAAAAGAACAACCTGGAGGTATAGCAAAGAGCATTTTGCTTGGGAGAGGCCAAGTAATGTCACGGGTGGCTTCAGGGACCAGAGAGGTCCTGAAATGCCACTGGGCTGTAATTGCAGGGGGAGCTCGACCGATCCCATAAAGCGAAAAAGCGGTGGTTGGATTTACGGGACATCGTGGTGACTTGCAAAGCAAAACCAGCACATCTTTCTGAGATGCCTGTGCAAGAAAGGTCCCTCTGCTTTGTCCTAGCTGAAGTGCTGTTGGAATGCATATGTCAAATCAACTAAATAATCCTTGCCCCCGCCCCGAGTTTAGTAATTTGGGGCGTTGGGATTTGAAATAAAAAGCATCTCCCTGCATTTACGAGAGTTTTTGACGACGTAAGAAACCACCAAGAAATAACAGAAGTCTTGCTGTGGGGAATGTTTTATGACCTGGCAAAAATTTATTGCAAATAATTTCAGCAACTGTGGATTGTCTCTGACTTTCTGGCTGGTTTTTTTGCACGCGTGAGGCAGGAGCTTGCTTTTTGCTGTGGGACATTGTTCCCACCCCCCTCCCAGTTTAAGTCGGTGCCATGGTTGAGTGATGGGTTGTTGGGTTTTTTTTTTATCAGAGTTAGGTTGATGGGTGGACTAGATGATCTCAAAGGTCCTTTCCAGTTGAGATGATTCTATGATTCTAAAACGGTGTCTGGCAAGACCAGCCCTTCAGACTCCCTTCTGAGTTTGGTATTACTGGAGGCAGCCTGTGAAACGCAGGAAAAGGGTGAGAAACCTTCCCTCCCTCTTCCCTGCAACTTGTTAACACTTGGGTGAGGAAGATCTTTCCAGAAACATGCAAATTAACATGTATTTGGTACTCTTTTAAATAATTTTGCTGCTTTGTCAAGACAATTCTATGAAAAAATGTGTTCGGAATGCACAGTTTTGGGAGCTTGTTGAGTATGGTTGTGTTTTTTGGCTGCGTCTTGAGAAGTTCTGCAACTAGCTGAATGCTCAATAACTCAATATGATTTTCTCCCCATATTATCCTTTTTTTGAAACTATTGCTACCGGAGAGTTATCTGATCCTCTCCTGGTAACCAGCCCTTGCAGAACCAGGCATAAGGAGCTGATGAAAAGTGACAGGCTGTGGGTAAGCTCTTTGAAAAAACACTAAACCAGCAGATAACTCCATCTCCAGATGATCTGTGAAAACTAGTGTGAGAAACTTGTCTGAATCCGGGAGGGAGGTGATGTTTCTCCGGGTAGGTATGTAGGGATTCTGCCTTTTTTCAATAAAATACTAAAAAATAACAGCAATCACATTAAACTGGGATGTAGTTATTTCTGATGGGCAAGACTCTCCACCCATGTTGTCTCTAAAGACCAGGGTCCTGCTCCTGCTCTGTTTAGGTGTCATGAAGGGTTCCCAGCAGCTCCACAAGATGAGCCCTCCCTACCTTTGGCTGTAATGCTCACCTGCTACTGCTGGTGGAACATGAATGGTCATAGCTGTGGCTCAGATTGTCATCCCTCCCTGGGCTTTAAGTCGCTCGGGAGGCTCCTTGATGTCCATGCACATTGGTTGTTGCACAGATCCCTGCAATTGAAGGCTGTGGTCTATAGGTTGTTGGAGCCCTAGCGACACAACCCTTTCATCCCTGTCAATTTTTCCCTGGCCAGCTCGGCCCATGTCCTCAACAGACTCAAGAGGTGCAAAACCATTTTACTTTCAAAGAGCAAAGGGTTCCAAGACCTAAATGCATCTGGAAGTGAGGCATTCTCACACTTTTAAGGCACTTAACTCTCACTGCAAGGGAAGGAGCAAGGTTGTCTTTTTCTTGACAAAGGTAATCCCTGATGGCCAACTTCAGCAGCTTCCTGCGAGGGTGGGATGGCTGGTCTGCAGTGACTTGGAAAGGTGCAAACAGACTTCTGGGCTGTCACCCATACAGATGACCACAGCCCAAACCACAAATGTGACCTGCTGTTGCAGGCTGACTTTTTTGCCTGTGTGTGAGAGAGGGCTTTGCTTTTGGCGTGAGCTTGGCAGCAACCTTGCTTTTCAAAGCGTGCCTCTAGGAGTGGTATGTGAAGAGGCTGTAGTTCCCTGAAACAGCTGCTTTGGTAAGTAATTAAACCAACTCTTCTGAGGGCCCATAAACCTTTGACAGCATTTACTAGTAGGGAGTAATTTCAGCTTGATGCAAACATTTGCTGGCCGAGGTGAAACTCTTTATTTCTCAGAGGGATGAGATCTAAACATTTAGGAATAATATCTTCCTGGTCTGAAACTGCAGATAAGTGACTTCCAGGGAGGGGAGTGTCCAGCTGCTGAGCTCTAATTGATGTCTGCATCCGAAGAAGCGTGGTACAGTACTAGTAGTGACTTTAGATCTTCTGGGGACTATAGATATGATTTATAATTGGCACTGTAGCTTTTTAGAGGCACTGAGAATTGCCAGGCCTTTTATATATTGTCCCGTTGAAGTTGTGTGCTTGAATTAGGCATATGTTGAAGAGGCTGAGTGTACTGGGGCCGCATTCATCTAACACAGCGTTGGACACCTCGGGGTTCACTTAGCAGTAGGGCTTTTTGCTGGTGCTTCTGGACTGATTGGCTTCTAACTCTTCTAGATGAACAGTCTTCCATGAACTGGAAGGAGGGCTTGTCGTACAGTTGCAAACAGTTTGTGGAGACTTTTCTGGAGATCTAGGGGATGTGCTGGGGAGCTTTAAAAATGGGAGAGAATTGTCTGGTTTGATGAGAGCACAACTCCAAATGGAGAAATAAGTAGAATTATATTGTCATAAGGGGTATCGAATAACTCAGTAGGCATCTTCTTACCATGGTGAGATTCATGGAGGCCAGATGTTGGTCTTCATTAGCTTCAAGTTAACACTCACTGCTTCTTGCTTGAGTGACATCAGGCTGAGATGGAGTCACCTTGTTGCTAGCAATGCTTTTGAAGGAATGGAGAGGAGGCTTGGACCCTTGCTCTTTTGATGAGTGTAAGTATGTAGCTTGTGGATGGCTCCAGTGTGGCCTGTTGGGCGAAGGTCAGCTTTGTATCTGTCAGGGTAGCCATTGTCCTCTACTTGTATCACTACTGCATCCTGGGATGTGGGACCCACTGTCAGCAGTGGTACAAGTGCATCATCTAGGTTTGGTAAATCTGTGTCCAGGTCTGTACTTGCTTTTTACTGGCTTGGAACCCCCATGTTTTATGCTTGTGGAGGGTGTACAGAGTGGCTGCTTTTTCTGTTGGAAGGAGAAACTTGGCCAGAAGGATTCTAGTTTTGCACGTGCAAGTACTAGTCTGTGAGCAGGAAATCTGGAATAGTCAATGTATTGTAGCTTCATTGGCTTGGCCTCAGCAGGACCAAGTGGGACTGGACTGCATGTGTGGGTGATTTTTTTCTTTTCCTTCCTTCAGTGATGGTGTTGGCTCTACCTTTGCTGGCTGGTGGCTACAAACCCACGCTTACATCTTAAGTTGAACAGGTAATAGTTGAAGAAGTAATCTGGCTTTATTGACTGAAAAGCCCAGTATGGCGATTAGTTCTTACTTAAATTTGCTGTTGGCAACTATTGACAGGTCTCAAGGTTTTGGAAAGAAGAGAGGTGCATGTGTGGTGGCTGGAGCTTTGCCGCAGGGAGAAGCTAGGGAGAGGAGTGTTGGAGTCCCGCTGATTTAGTGGGAGATCAGTGGGAGAGCTGATTTAGGGTTTAGGAAGAGGAGAAGGGAAGAGCACAGAAGTGGCTCTCAGCAGGGGCTGGAGGAAGGGCTCCTCATGAGATGCTGAAGAGGAACAATTCAAAACAGATTTGTAAGCAGGCTTCTCTCAGCTGTCAAGTGGAGAAAATTTTCTCCTGTTAATAACTTAGCCTTGACAATGGTTTTTCTGATGTTGTTTAGGAGTGTGGTTTCTTGATGAACATCTTCGTTTCAGATATGGAGCTGGGTGTTTTGGGGGTGAGGGAGGACAAACTGCTTCTTCAGCATGAAAACAAAACCCTCGGCGAGTTCCTTCTTACTCTTCCAAGTAGAGCAGCTTGTATTGCTTGAGTAGGCAGGAGGTGCAGTGATAGATGGCATTGATGATAGCTTGTCTTGTGAGTCTCCGGTTGGGTGGGCGAAGGAGGGGAAAAGTACCAAAGCTAGGAGGAGATGATGTGAGATTAAGCAATCCCCATGAGGGCTGAGTAGCATTGCGTAGTCCGGTGTGGTTCTGCTTCGTTACTTTGCTTATAACCAAAGCCAAACACCTCAACACACCCCACACCCCCAAAAAACTAAACCCAAACCACCTGTAGAGCCCGTTGAGGTTTTTTTGGCTCTGCTTTAATTAACGGGGTAGCTTCCCCAGGGTGATCTAGACCTCACCCTGACAAATCGTACAAGTGCTTCAGTTCCCTCTGTAGAAACCAGTGTAAAAAGTATGGAAAAAGGGGCGAGTTGGTGTGTCTTCAGAAGGAACAGCTGTTGCCTTTTTAGAGCTTGAGGTTACTTGGGTCCTGACACTGGGGAGATGTGCTGCCTACAGAGCTTCTGACTTTGCTCACGTGAAGGACGGCCTCATGGAGCGTGGTCCAGCTCAGGCATTTGGCCTTGGGAAACACAATCTGGGCTAGCATGTTGTATGTGAACTTAAGGCTTGATCTTTACACTCATTCCTCATAGTGATGTTTTGCATAATTGGAAATACATTGCCATGATGACAGTTTTACATACGGAATTGAATTGCTGAAGGGCTTTTCTTTCTCTCTCTCCTGTGTTCCTCGCATTGCCTTTCTCACATGCTGAGTTATTGAGCTTCCTCTCCTGGTTGGAGCTTGCTGGGGTTTGAAGACTCAATGTTCTCCAGGCAGTTGTGTACATTTACCCCCACATCTCAAGACAACCACTTGTGCTGAGGGTGCTGCTCGCTGCTGTCACGCCAACCTGCCTGATACATTGCCATTAATTTACAAGAGCCAACTGCTTGGGGGAGGAGTGACCCTTTGGTGCTTCCCAGTGCCAAAAAATCTCTCTGTGACTGCCAGGACTTGTCTCCAAGCGTAGACACCTGCTCTTGGGCAGAGCTCACTGGGCTGGCATTGAGGGTCATGGCTTCATAAGCCTGCTTTTGGTTCCTGAGGATGCTTGATCACCTTAAATGGGATCTCCTGGTGAGGCCGTTTTATTACAGAGCTGTAAGGCAGAGGCTCATAAAATCCTGATGTTTGGAAATGTTGAGTTGCACGGGCTTTATTCGTAGTGGAGATTAAAAAAACCCAAACCTCTCCTTGTGCCGTGGAGCACACTAACTGGTGCCTGGGGATGCTCCTCTGTTAGTGACCCATAGCTGTTGTGCTGCCTCCAGTTACACAGTGCATTTCCCTTCTCTGGGGTTATAACATTTGCTTAATGACTTGTTATCTCCCTGATTTTTGGCTGGAAGTTGTCATTAGCTGCTCAGAACTGGGGGACTAAGTGCACAACGATTATAGAGGCTCTGCTCTTTCATTTCCCCTCCCGTGCACTCACAGCAATCGTGGTTTAATTGGTGTGCCCCTTGGTTCCTTCCGAGCATCTCCCCACTGTCTTCTTGTGTAACCCTTTCTGTTATATACCTTTTGTGGGGGCTAGAAAGGAGAAAAATGAGGCTTCTTCAAGGGAAATGAGTAAGTTTGGTACACAGGCAGAGTATATATGCTTCTCGGTGTTGGTAGCCATCTGCCTGGCCATGTTTAAGGCCAGCTAAGTGGTGATCCACTAACTCAGTGGCCACCATAGCCAACACCAGTACACCCCGCAGCCCTCAGCCCTTAGCTGACTTGGCCCTGGGTATGGACATTACTTTATAAATAGTCTCCTGAAGCAAAATGTCGGCTCTTTTGTGGACTTGAGACATCACGGTGTAGGCAAGGATGTCTTTAGTTCTGGGGAGGCTTGTGTTGGGCAGAGTCAAGTGGTTTTAACCAGGAGGGTGCTCCTGCTGGGAGCCCCACGGCTGTGTGCTCCACACCGATAAGGCCTTCAAAACGGATACCGGTGTTTTGTTGATGAAGCTTGGATGCATCCTGCTTTATCATCCACATACAGAAGTCCCTTTTCTGATAATGCAACAATTTAAAATGTATTTATTATTTATCGAAGTAAAGGGGACTTTTTTCTTTTTTTTTTTTTTTTTCTCAACATGATGTTGCTGGAAAATATGATGCTTTTTCTGTGTCTCAGACTGGTTTTAACCACCGAGACTTCAGTACCACTTGTTTTCCTGGGGGATGGGTGAGAAGCATAACAATTTCCCACTTGAATTTGAGCCTGTGGTGGCTGCAGCTGTGGAAGCAGGGTCAGATCCTGGCACGGGAGAGCTTGGGTGCCAGCCTGTCCCTGCCCGGAGGACCACCGGGTCTGTGCAGCCCTTGCCACAGGTGCCACCATGTAAAACACTTCCAATCCCACGAGCAACTGAAAGATCCTCTTGTTGAGTGTTCCCTTGCTTTATGAAGCCTGAGTTTGCTCCTGTGTCTTCTGGCACAAGTTCTGAATAACTTGTCCTCCTCAAGGAGGCTTTGTGTGCCATGGCAGGCAAACAGCCGACCCCGGGGGTGATAGCACCTTGGTATGGAGAAGTTACAGCTGGGCTCTTCTGGGAGCGGGGTGCTAAGCCTGTACCACCCCAGTAAGATTACTGGGAGGGCGGAAGGGACACTGCCTTGGAACCAAGGCTCTCAGCTGAGCCCTGGTGCAGCTATAACCATACAAAGTCTTTTCTGCCTGAAGCTAGTGTAGAACTGAAAATTATTTGTGGGTTTGTCTTAAATGCTGGTGTGCCCCCCCTTCCCATTTTAAACAGTGCACCTTCTTTTCCTAAGGTAACAGATTGCCTCCTTATTTTTTTTCCCTTTTATTTATGGGCTTGTTATTTAGTCCAGATGTTTTCAGTTAAAAAAAAAAAAATCCAACCCCAAAACCACAACAGTAGTGTTTATGATGATGACAGCCTGGGATGTGGGAAAAGGAGTCTGCCATTGCAGGGGGAGTCTCAGCCTCACCACCTGTGTGTGTCCCTCCTCGATGGGAAGAGGACATGGGCAGGAGGTGGTGGGTGCCTGACTGGAAGCAGCTGTGTGTAATGAACTCCCTGTAAAAGCCCCCATGAAGTGTGCATCTGTATTTTCATCCCTTGCTGCCCTCTTGAGCTGGCCAGAGCTGCTGTTGCTGCTCTCTGGTACCCTCCTGAAGCATCCTAGCTGGGGCTTTGCAAGCTGCAAGGTGCAGAGTGTCCTTCCCAGTATGAGGGACAGCCTATTCCCCAGTCCAGAGAAGCTGTGGCTGCCCCATCCCTGGAGATGTTCAAGGCCAAGCTGGATGAGGCTTTGAGCAACCTGGTCTGGTGGGAGGTGTCCCTGCCCATGGCAGGGAGGTTGGAACTCGGTGATCTTTAAGGTACCTTCCAACTCTAACCAATCTGTCTATGATTCTATGGTGAACATGAAGAAGCAGTTTTATGTAGGATCCAGCCCAGGAGTGGAAAAAGGGATATTTTTTTTTTTTTTTTCCACCCCATCCTCTGCTTTCTATTTTCTGGAAAGGCTATCAACAACACATGACTTCTGGACATGAAGAGAGGCTGTTGGGGAGAAGCGTTGTCCCTTCAGCTGCAAAGGCTGAGGAGGGCAGGGTGGCCAGGAATCCAGCTCACCACCAGCATTCTTGGTGTGTTGCCATGGCTGTGATGAGATGGGGCAGCTTGTGCCCACAGTCAGGAGAGAAATGTCACTCAGCTCCATGCCATGAGAGATGCCCAGTTACCTTGACGATGCTTCTGGAAAAATGTGGAGAGGGATGGAGGTGGTGGTGCTGCGGGGAGGGGACAGGCAGCAGAGAAATTGCTCAGTGGGTGACACCTGTGCATGGAGGGAATGGTGGGGGAAAGCCTTCTGGCTAAAGTGGGGTGCTGGTGTCCTCAGCAGGCATGGGGCTGGTGGGTCTGCAATCAAGTGATGGATGGACTTGGTTAAACCTGGTGGAGCCACATCACACCTGACGTGTGTACACATTAGAGAAGTGAAAAGTGACCTGGGGCAGCGTGAAGGGGTATGCATTGGTTTGGGGGTTTGCAGAAAGAGGTTGGAAAACATATAGTGAGGAGCAGTTTGCTTTATCAAAAATGGCCAGCTGCTTCCCTGGATGTTTCTCTGAACCTCCTGATCATCTGCCCTAGGCACAGCTTTCTTCTCCTTTAATCTCCTATATTTTATTCAAAAATAGACATAGCACTGGAAAAGTGGCACTGGAAAAGCCTCTTTCAGAGTTGTTTCAGTGCTGCAGAGAACAACCCTTAGGAAAGAAGCTCAAAAAAACAAATGGCAGCTGCTGCTGTGTTTTTCCCCTCCTTGTTTCTCACCCAGGTTGTGGAAACCCAGTGCACCACTAGGTTCTCTTTCCCATTCCTTCATGGCATTTCTCTGCCTGGTACGAAAGCAGTAAAGCCACGAGATGTCCCCACCCAGCTGAGATGCTGGGTGCTAGAAACCGGTTGTGCTGCAGCTTCAGCTGCTGAAGGTTTGTTGGGGTATATTTGCATCAGGGCAGAATTGTCCTCAGTGGTCTCCAAGCCTTCTTCCAGAGCAGTATCCCCACCCTTTGCTGCCTGTGGTGCCACCAAAGGCTAGGCATGGCCTCCCTGGAGTTTTCCACATGCATACGATGGAGAAATGGGAAGAAGAGGGATGTGGCATTTCTAAATGTGATGGGTGCTCGGTGGGTTGCTGTGACCCTGGCACGGAGGTGTGCCAAGCCCTAGCGGGTACGTGGCTGCACGGAAAGGTGCCTCAGTCACGTCGAGGCTTGGATTAATTGACTTGCGGTGTTATTAATACGTTGAACCGTGCTTCTCTGCTGCTCACAAAGACCCAGTGTCTGACTTCTGGACTCAGAAGTTGCCTTGAACTGGTGGGGGCTTTGTAATGAATGAAACCTCTGTCTATGGCACGGTGGTGGGTGTCCCCTCCTGTCTCCCAAGGAACTCTTGCTGGATGATCTGCCTTTCCCCGTTAAAGCCGTTAATGGGTCCATCTGCATCCTTTTGGATCGTGGCTGGTAGCCCTCTGCCTACAGTGGCACCGAGTTGTTTTATACCTTAAGTGTCTCGAAACCCAGCACAGAGGACGGGTGGTGCTGGGGTCACCCATGCTGTGGATTGGGTGGTCACAGGGGTGCTGGGCCACCTCTGCATCCACCAGCATCCAGGGGGAGTGCCTATCTGAAACTGGAGGGATGAGTATGGCAGAAGGAGGAGGAGTGGAAGAGTATAAATAAAGCTTCTGGAAGTGGAAAACCCACCAAAAGGAGAAAATAGCAGTGTTGGTTTATTCTTTCCTCACCCTCCCTCGTACCTCTCAGCTTGTATCTTCATTTAACTGTGCTGGCGGCTTCTGTATGCATGTGTGCAACTGCCCTTCCAGTATCTGGGCACAGAGAGGGCCTGGGGATGGGTTTTGGTCCTTGGGTGCCACCTTCCAAATCATTGGTCCCTCACGACAAGAAATTGAGGTGCTGGAGCAAGTCCAGAGAAGGACAAGGAAGCTGGTCAGGGATCTGGAGAATAAGTCTTCTGAGAAGCAGCTGAGGGAACTGGGGTTGTTCAGCCTGGAGAAAATAAGGCTGAGGGAAGACCTCCTCCCTCTCTAGTAATATCTGTAAGGAGGTGGTACTGGGGTGGAGTTTGGACTCTTCTACCAAGTCACAGGCAATAGATAGGACACGAGGAAATGGCCTCAAGTTTTTCCAGTGGAGATTCAGATTGGATGTTAGGAAAAAATGTTTGCACTGAAAGGGCTGTTAAGCCTTGGAATGAGCTGCCCAGGGAAGTGGTTGAAGCACCATCCCTGGAGGTGTTTAAAAGACGGGTTGACATAGCGCTTAGTGACATGGTGTAGTGATGGGTTTTTTTTAATCAGAGGTAGGTTGATCATTGGACTAGCTGATCTTAAAAGTCCCTTCCAACCTCAACAATTCCATGACTGTAGTGCTGCCCTACATCTGCTCATCTCGGTTGACCAACCAGAACATCAGTGGCCAGGATGCACCAAACCAAAAATGACATTTAGGTCGAGTAACACTAATGTTGCTGACCTTGGGAGTAGACCTGGGAAATCCTGTTTTGAGCCCCAAAAGTGGCATCCTGCCAGTTAGCTTGTTTTATTCCAAAGCTGACGTATCAGAAAACTGAAGTTTTGGTAGGAAATAATGACTGTTGCATTTAAAACATGCACTGCAGGTTCACATTTCAGGCAAGTGATTGTCAGATGGATCAGTGCTCGCTCACAAGCCCCCAGGGTGATACCTCCCAGCCCAGATACTGGAGGTAGGCAGTGCTGGGCAAAACTGTGCTGTGGCTTCTGCTCATCATCAACCGTGATGCTAATTATACCTGGGCAGCCTGAAAAGCCTAAAACACTCAAAACGTTTGTCAGTGGAATTTGGATTTGTTCTCTCTTTGTCGAATGTTTATTGTTGCAGAAATCGCTAAGTATTTCGTATTAATTATTTATTTTCTTTCTTTTCTCCTAGGATCCTGCAGGAATCTTTGAGTTGGTGGAACTTGTTGGCAATGGTACCTACGGGCAGGTCTATAAGGTAAGGGCTGCACCTGAAGTGATTCCCCTTTGCCTTGGCCGTGTGTTGAACACGGAGCATCCCAGCGCATCGTCTTGGCTAGGTTTGACCCGTTTCAGGCCTGGCAAGAAGCCTTGCTGAGCTCTGGCTTTTTGGTCTGGTGTGCAAGTACTGTGTAGCACACGGAGCTCTTAAAATAAGCAATTTGTATTAGTTTTGAAACCGTTACTAAAAAATAAATCACTCTTTTCTTTTTTTTTTTTTCCTTTTCTCCCCCTCACCCCCCCTTACCTCCTCCCAGTATCTTTTTATTGATTATATGATGAGGAGGGAGTGAAAAGTCTGCACTTCAATAGATAAATCTCGATCCTTTCTAAGAGCTGAGTATATAGATGCAATAGGCTGCCAAATGAGTTTGCTACACTCCAGTGCTCTGCTCTGCTTGCAGGCTGGTGGCCCCCATTCCACCAGCAGAAACCTGCTGCAGGAGGAAAAAAAAAAACCAAAACCAAAAACCCCACAAGCAGTAGGCTTGCTTTCCATTTCTTTAAGCATCTGGAAGCAGCAGCAAGGGGACTGCGGAAGAGAGAATCTTAAACCCATGGGCTTCTTTACAGAAATGTTTATAATGCCCACCCTCTGCCAAATTCCATGAGCTGTCCCCAACACCTCTTAGCTCAGGGCGGGATTCCAGAATTTGTCACCTCGGTGGGGTGTTTTTATGGATGATTCTTGTGGGGTTGGGGAAAGAGCGGATTATTTCAAAGTCTGGGTTTATCTGCACTTAATATTTTGGTGGGGAGACGCTGCAGCACGGTTTGTGTGGGGAATGTGCCAAGTATTTTGGGGTCTGTTGGGAGACAATAGCTCCCTTGGGCCTCATTCTCCAAAAACTGCTCCGTGTGTGGACATAACTTCTGTATATAGGCGTGTGTGTGCACAGAGATTCTGTTTACCCGTCGTGCCCGTATTCTTTTGTGACTATAAAAAAGAATATATCCACGAGCTTTTTCTTTATCACTTGGAAGGAGCAGCTCTTGCCCATCATGCAGTAAAAGACGGCGAGCTGCCCCTGCTGAAGAGAAGAAGAGGAGGGTGCTTAAAAAGCCACCTGCCAGGAACTATTTGTTCTGAATTCTGGTTTCCTCATCCTCCCACTGCTGGGGGCTGATCCCATCAGTGTGAGGATTGAACTGGAGATGATCTGGAATTTCTGGACTTTGAAATGTGTGAATTTTTGAATGGGAAGAAGTTTGGGGTTTTGTTGTTTCGGTCCTTTTTTTTTTTAAAGAAAAAGGGAAATAAACCACTACCAAAACTGTTCTTATCGAGGTTATGTTCCAGAGAACTTTCCCCTCCGGTATTGGTTGTTTTTCCACCATGTGCTCCCTGCCACGGGAGCATCCTTCTGAACTGTTTTTCTCCGTGGCTGCTAAAATAATGGTAAGAGGGTGACCTAATTTTAACTGGTGCATATTTCTAACAATCGGTGGAAACTATGCGCCTTTAACGGCCTTCTGAAAGCGTCATGTTTTTGTGGAGAGCAGAAAAGGGAAAATAAGCTGGCTGGTGCTGGCTGGGTGCGTGGCTCTGCTGATCGGGTTTCCTCTCACCTCCTTTTGATTCTTTCAGCGCATCTGTGTGTTACCTCAAAGCGTGGGTGGAAAAAAAAAACCACCCAGAAACATCCAAGCCTAGGCTTTCCAGGAGGTGAACACTTCCCTGTTCCCTTTTTCTCCTACTGTACATTAAAAAAAAAAAAGAAACCCTTCTCTTAACTGGTTTTTAACTTACTGGAGTAATGGGATTGCCCTCTGTGTGATTCACTGGGTACCGGTGCCGAATGGGATGGTGCTGGGTGGGGGATCGCTGCTGCTCAAACCAAATTAGTGAGTTTTGAGGTATGAGTTCAGGCTAAGAATGGCTTCAGAGATCTCTTAAACTGCAGTCTTGGAGTAGCACCCGCTCTATAAACAAAAGGAGACTTTGATATAAAGCATACATAACTGTTTATGGTGTCTCACCCTTAAACCTAGCACAGAAATGAGACCTCAGTGATTTTTTTTTTTTTTTCTTCCCTCCACATCCCACTGCTGTATTTATCTCTTGCAGCAAAACAAAAAGATCAGCTTTCATGGCACACAGACCTTCTGGCTCCCTTCTAAAACAGCCTGCAGAAGTGGTCCATACCTAGGAGCAGTGTCCTCTCCAGTTTGGTGCTTGTTCCACTGCCATTTCAAACCCATCTGAGCTGGGGCTGGGGTTTTCCCACCCCTACCTGAGGTGCACCGTCGCTCTCAGAGGCTGTGTGTTATCTCTAGTTGTATTTTTAGATGTGGAAGGAGTAGTTCATTGTGGTTCCTGCTTTGGTTCTGGCTTCCTAGCCTCGGCTTTCCAGGTCCAACTCTGGTGTTCTCTACCAGGAGCCATCACCTGGTGAGAATCACCTCCCCGCCATCACCTCAGCACACTGGGCTCTCTCTGGAGCAAGCAGAGCAGCTCTCCCATTGGGAAGAGGCAGATGTGAGATGGTTGTTCCAGGCAGGGGAGAGCATCTTACATCTGTGTGCTGCGAGACTGCTGAAACAGGATCACAGCCTTGATCTTTCCACCAGGAAACCTAACTTAGCCAGCTACCTGGCCATTATTTGTGTTGGAGACTGGTAGTGGTGACCAGCTGGCCTGCCCAGGACCTGGAGGGACATGTGCTAGGTGTAAACCTCCCATTGATCCTATGGGATGAAGTGTACAATTATGTTGTTCTGATGACTGGATGATATTGTAGCCTGACCCGGTGGGGAGCCTGAGAAGTGTCTGGTAGTACCACAGTAGCAGGAGCCGTCAGAGAACAGCAGTTCATGGAGCCAACCTCCAGATCTGCTGTTGGAGAGGGTGGGGAACCTCTTCCACAGCCCGTCTCTTCCCCTTGCTCACAGGAGAAAAGATGTACTGGACAAATCTGGTACACATTAAGAGCTCACATCAGGAGTGCCCCCCTCTGTGTGGGCACCGGGATGGAGCTCTCTGCACGGCTTGCTTTGATCCTGCTTTCTGGGTCATGATTTGGAGCTCCCTTTCAGGTGGCACACAATGCTTCTGTAAATCAAAGCCTTGCTCCCTGAGGCTTGAGCTCCAGAGGCAGAGGTCACTTGTTCGCATTGATCTCTGTATTTTCAAGTGAAGGCCTTTCTTTGCTCAGAACAGCGGGTGAAAGCATCACTGTGGTCCTTCCTGGCTCTGGCCATACCCTGGGGACACCTGAAGGCTGCAGGAGCCCTCAGCGGTGACCTGTTCTGTTGCCTCTTCTCTGACCCCAGCCACCCGCCCTTCACTTGGGATAACCCCAGAGAGAAATAACAGCCCTCGTTCACTGCTGAACAATCTCTTGTGAATAGTTTGATTATTATTTTAATGAAGGACCGCACTGGTGACGGTTTATCTCTCTTAATTGGATCGGCAGCTTTTCTTTATTTTCTAATAATCCTGCATCTAATGTTACAGATTGTAAAATCTTTTGGTAAAAGACTGAGAAGCTCCTGTGCCAGACATGGTTGCAGCAGTAGGGGGATTTCTGTGTACTTGGATTTTCTCTTTTTATTTTTTTTCTCCTTTTTGTGTTTTTTTTGTTTGTTTGTTTGTTTGTTTAAGGTATTTAAAGAGATGGCTAACAGGAATACAGTGACTTGAACTCGGGGAACTGAGCCATCCCTGTGGTGTTTTTTAGCAGGTAGCTGGTGGCTGAAAGCAAAATTCTAAACACACACACACACAAAAAAATCACGAAGACCCTTTAGAGTATTATCTAAAGTGTGAGGAAATGCTGCTTTTATGTTCCAGAACATTATTATGACTGCTTATCTCTGTTTTGTATCAGAGAGTAAACAGAAAGTCCTTAAAATACTGATTATGGTCAGATTGCCTGGATAATCACAGAATATCAGGGGTTGGAAGGGACCTTGAACGATCATCTAGTCCAGTCCCCCTGCTGGAACAGGAGCACATAAATGAAAGTAATAATATGATAAATGGCAGCATCAGGGCCCCACAGCTGCTGGGGTGGCAAACTCCAATAAATAGGCTGGTTGAATGTAAAAGGGACACAAGGCTACTCTCAAATACCTTTCCAACAGGTCGTTAGGAAGCTGGGGGAGCACACGCAGTGGGCTGCTTATTGTGCCTGAATATGTTAAAAAAAAAAAAAAAACCAAACCAAACCAAAAAAACCCCCAAAAAACCCCAAAACACAAAACCCAGAGCAATTCCTTGGTGTTTTAGCCCTGCTTAACCACGGGTGTTCCCACGCTGGCCCCTGCGCAGCATCACCAAAGCAGGATTTTGGTGCGAGCCTTTGCAGTTGTGTGTGTGTGAACCCCAAAATAAAAATACCAGTAAAGAGGTCAGATGGTAACTTTTTGCCTCTCTCACCTGGTGTAGTTTTACAGCAGCCCAAGAGGGAAATATGTGATGCTGGGATTATGTACTCCGTGTTTCTTCCCAACCACACCAAGAGGACAACAGTGGGTCGTTTAATGGCAAGTGCTGCCTTGCTTGAGCACCCTGGGGACACAGCTCTCTGCTTACAGCTTCAGCAAGGCTTTATTTTACAGGGTACAAGATGCAGTACCGTGGACTAACTCCGTAACTGCGCAATAACTATTGATTGTTTAATTAGCTGGTAAATGCTGTATAATCGCTAAGCCATTACGCAGCAGTATTCTGCGCTCTAATTTAGAGCGTGTGGGATCCGGGTGCCACGAGTCTCGCAGCCCTGGCTCCCCAGGGAGCTCCTCCACCGTCATCAGGGGATGGGGCAGAGCAGGGGTCACCCCCCAGGAGCCACCTGAGGGTGGCCACCAGCCACATCTAGCCATAGGATGTCCCTGTCCCCTGTCAGCCCGAGTCTTCGTGATTGCTCTTTGTTGTGTTGTGTCCATCTGGGGTGCAACACATGGGGGGCAGAAAGGATGAGGAAATGCCCCCCAAGGTCTTTTGTCAGGGTTTATTTATTTATTTATTGCCCAGCTGGCATTTGCCAGAAGCCAGGACTGATCCAACCTCAGAGGCAGCTGCCCAGGTTGGACCCAGTAGATGAGGATGTTGAGGGTGTGTGGGTAGGAGAAAGCGAATAAATCATTTGAAATCCAAGGGCTCCTGTTGCAGGGCTGCCAGGACTCTTTGGTCCTTAAGTCAGACCCTTGAGTCAGAATGTCCTGGGTACAAGCCTGCTCTGGGTAACGTTGTCCCAGAGTTGGCAGACACCGAACGAGGAGGGCTGTCCTGCTCTTCCAGGGGTCTTTTGGCCCCGCACAGTAGCATCCTTCCTTGTGGAATCCCACTGCTGCAGGCTGGTGGGACAGAAGGAGAATACACTTTTAGAAGATTAGGTTGTTGGGTTGTTGTTTTTTTTTTATATGTTTTTTGGGGGTTTTTTGGCTGGGTTTTTTTTTTGAGGGGAGGAAAGTAATGTGCAGTCTGTGCCGTGTTTAGCCTGGCCCATGGTCTGGCTCCGCCTGGCTGCCCCCGATCAAGTGTTGGGCCCTTTCATCAGCCCTGGTGAGAACAGTGACTCCACAGGCTCCTGGGTCGTTATTAGCAGTTCAGATAATTAGCCAGAATCAAGAATGACATTAATTGTTTTTAATAATCAGTTGTTTTATTGTCTGTCTTTCACAAAGGCTGATGGTCAATAGTTTGGTAATTAATCACTGTTGGTTTAGCTGCATGGAAGAAGTTACCGTGCTGCACACAATTAATATTTCCTGGGGATTGTTGCTGTAAAGAATTAATCTTGGTTTACACACACGGCTTTTATGTGCCTTGCTTAAGAGACCAGGCTGAAAGCACATAGATCACGCAGGGTGGCTGCAGACCGAGTCACGCTGCTGGCCACCCCTCGTCCCAGCGCCTGTCTGTGGTTGTGTTCTTCACAGAAAGAGTGGTCAGAGCCTGGAATAGGCTGCCCAGGGAGGGGGTTGAGTCCCCATCCCTGAGTGTGTTTCAGAGTCATTGAGGTGTGGTGTTGGGGAATACGGTGTAGGGGAGGAATTTGTAGAGTAGGGTTGATGGTTGGACTCGATGATCCCAAGGGTCTCTTCCAACCTGAATGATTCTATGATTCTCTCTGATTTGGGAAACTGCCTGACTTTCTCTGTGGTCTGCAGCTGCTCTAAGAGCCTGGTCCGTAGGGCTGAGACACAAGGAACCAGCTGCAGTTAACCAGCACCAAGCTGCTGTGCCCCCTCTAGGGCTCTTCTTTCCACTGGGATGGTTTTGGTGGTGGCTGGGACTGCTCACATCCACCTCCAGATACGGACCTGCATGGGTGGGCATCGGTCGCTCAGCATCTTCAAGGTCACGAGGGCCGTGCGAGCGTGAATGGATTTACGAGACGTACAAGCTGCTTTATAATCCTTCCATATTACAAGCACAGTATTAAATATTAAGCCACTCTTTCCTCTGGGATGGCTCCCTGTGCTGGCAGAGAAGGGTGATGGTGCTGCTGTGTGAGGATGCTGGCTGGGCTGGGGGTGTCCCATAGCCACTGGCTCCAGATTGGTGCTGGGTTTCTCATCAGCTCTTCTTGGGTCTCGGGGGAGGGGCTGGGCTGGCATATCGGTGTGTGATAACACGTGCTGGTGTTATCAGAAGGAAGACGGGCACCCTCGATTCTATCAGCTTCCCAGAGATGGTAAAACATCTCTAGAAGAGAAGGTCCTTTTCCTTGCTGACTCAAAGCTGGGGGGGGTTGTGCACTGCTGAAGCAGGGAGTTGTTTTTCCCATGCAGGCAAGGAAGTCTTAACTGGAAAATGCTTAAAATGATGTTTCACTCTCAAAAAAAAAAAAAAAAAAGGAA